>CAXARG010000242.1:5711235-6311235 GCA_963971235.1 Cryptus armator | reverse complement strand
GTATTTTATCGAGGAATAACATAGGCCTGGACTAGACCTATACTATGGCATCTATTACATAGGCTGAATGGTCCTTCATATAAAAATTGGGCTAATGCTACCCTGTACAGTTACTTAATTTTTTTGAACGTTTTTCTGGTATTTTATCGAGGAATTACGTAGGCCAGGACTGGGCCTATACTATGGCAACTATTACATAGGCTGAATGGTTCTTCATTTAAAAATTGGGCTAATGCTACCCTGTGCAATTAATTTATTTGTTTGAACGTTTTTCTTGTATTTTATCGAGGAATTACGTAGGCCAGGACTGGGCCTATACTATGGCATCTATTAAATAGGCTGAATGGTCCATCATATAAAAATTGGGCTAATGCTACCCTGTACAGTTACTTAATTTTTTTGAACGTTTTTCTGGTATTTTATCGAGGAATTACTTAGGCCAGGGCTGGGCCTATACTATGGCATTTATTACATAGGCTGAACGGTTCTTCATTTGAAAATTGGGCTACTGCTACCCTGTACAGTTAATTTATTTGTTTGTACTTTTTTCTGCTATGTTATCGAGGAATTACGTAGGCCAGGACTGGGCCTATACTATGGCATTTATTACATTGCCTGAATGGTTCTTCATTTAAAAATTACACAAATGATACCCGCTACAGTCAATCCGATTCATTGAACGTTTTTCTTGTTTTTTATCGAGGAATTACGTAGGCCAGGACTGGGCCTATACTATGGCATCTATTACATAGGCTGAATGGTCCTTCATATAAAAATTGGGCTAATGCTACCCTGTCCAGTTAATTAATTTATTTGAACGTTTTTCTGGTATTTTATCAAGGAATTACGTAGGCCAGGACTGGGCCTATACTATGGCATCTATTACATAGGCTGAATGGTTCTTCTTTTAAAAATTGGGGTAATGCTACCCTGTACGGTTAATTTATTTGTTTGAACGTTTTTCTGGTATTTTATCGAGGAATTACATAGGCCAGGACTGGGCCTATACTATGGCATATATTACATAGGCTGAATGGTCCATCATATAAAAATTGGGCTAATGCTACCTTCTACAGTCAATCTGATTGCTTGAACGTTTTTCTGGTATTTTATCGAGGAATTACATAGGCCTGGACTAGACCTATACTATGGCATCTATTACATAGGCTGAATGGTCCTTCATATAAAAATTGGGCTAATGCTACCCTGTACAGTTACTTAATTTTTTTGAACGTTTTTCTGGTATTTTATCGAGGAATTACGTAGGCCAGGACTGGGCCTATACTATGGCAACTATTACATAGGCTGAATGGTTCTTCATTTAAAAATTGGGCTAATGCTACCCTGTGCAATTAATTTATTTGTTTGAACGTTTTTCTGGTATTTTATCGAGGAATTACGTAGGCCAGGACTGGGCCTATACTACGGCATCTATTAAATAGGCTGAATGGTCCATCATATAAAAATTGGGCTAATGCTACCCTGTACAGTTACTTAATTTTTTTGAACGTTTTTCTGGTATTTTATCGAGGAATTACTTAGGCCAGGGCTGGGCCTATACTATGGCATTTATTACATAGGCTGAACGGTTCTTCATTTGAAAATTGGGCTACTGCTACCCTGTACAGTTAATTTATTTGTTTGTACTTTTTTCTGCTATGTTATCGAGGAATTACGTAGGCCAGGACTGGGCCTATACTATGGCATCTATTACATTGCCTGAATGGTTCTTCATTTAAAAATTACACAAATGATACCCGCTACAGTCAATCCGATTCATTGAACGTTTTTCTTGTTTTTTATCGAGGAATTACGTAGGCCAGGACTGGGCCTATACTATGGCATCTATTACATAGGCTGAATGGTCCTTCATATAAAAATTGGGCTAATGCTACCCTGTCCAGTTAATTAATTTGTTTGAACGTTTTTCTGGTATTTTATCAAGGAATTACGTAGGCCAGGACGGGGCCTATACTATGGCATCTATTACATAGGCTGAATGGTTCTTCTTTTAAAAATTGGGCTAATGCTACCCTGTACGGTTAATTTATTTGTTTGAACGTTTTTCTGGTATTTTATCGAGGAATTACGTAGGCCAGGACTGGGCCTATACTATGGCATCTATTACATAGGCTGAATGGTCCATCATATAAAAATTGGGCTAATGCTACCTTCTACAGTCAATCTGATTGCTTGAACGTTTTTCTGGTATTTTATCGAGGAATTACATAGGCCTGGACTAGGCCTATACTATGGCATCTATTACATAGGCTGAATGGTCCTTCATATAAAAATTGGGCTAATGCTACCCTGTCCAGTTAATTAATTTGTTTGAACGTTTTTCTGGTATTTTATCGAGGAATTACGTAGGCCAGGACTGGGCCTATACTATGGCAACTATTACATAGGCTGAATGGTGCTTCATTTAAAAATTGGGCTAATGCTACCCTGTGCAATTAATTTATTTGTTTGAACGTTTTTCTGGTATTTTATCGAGGAATTACGTAGGCCAGGACTGGGCCTATACTATGGCATCTATTACATAGGCTGAATGGTCCATCATATAAAAATTGGGCTAATGCTACCCTGTACAGTTACTTAATTTGTTTGAACGATATTCTGGTATTTTATCGAGGAATTACTTAGGCCAGGGCTGGGAATATACTATGGCATCTATTACATAGGCTGAAGGGTTCTTCATTTGAAAATTGGGCTAATACTACCCTGTACAGTTAATTTATTTGTTTGTACTTTTTTCTGCTATGTTATCGAGGAATTACGTAGGCCAGGACTGGACCTATACTATGGCATTTATTACATAGCCTGAATGGTTCTTCATTTAAAAATTACACAAATGCTACCCGCTACAGTCAATCCGATTCATTGAACGTTTTTCTGGTTTTTTATCGAGGAATTACGTAGGCCAGGACTGGGCCTATACTATGGCATCTATTACATAGGCTGAATGGTTCTTCATTTAAAAACTGGGCTAATGCTACCCTGTACAGTTAATTTATTTGTTTGAACGTTTTTCTGGTATTTTGTCGAGGAATTACGTAGGCCAGAACTGGGCCTATACTATGGAATCTATTACATAGGCTGAATGGTTCTTCATTTGAAAATTGGGCTACTGCTACCCTGTACAGTTAATTTATTTGTTTGTACTTTTTTCTGCTATGTTATCGAGGAATTACGTAGGCCAGGACTGGACCTATACTATGGCATCTATTACATAGGCTGAATGGGTCATCATTTAAATATTGGGCTAATGCTACCGGCTACAGTCAATCTGATTGTTTGAACGTTTTTCTGGTATTTTATCGAGGAATTACGTAGGCCAGGACTGGGCCTATACTATGGCATCTATTACATAGGCTGAATGGTCTATCATATAAAAATTCGGCTAATGCTACCTTCTAGAGTCAATCTGATTGCTTGAACGTTTTTCTGGTATTTTATCGAGCAATTACATAGGCCTGGACTAGGCCTATACTATGGCATCTATTACATAGGTTGAATGGTCCTTCATATAAAAATTGGGCTAATGCTACCCTGTCCAGTTAATTAATTTGTTTAAACGTTTTTCTGGTATTTTATCGAGGAATTACGTAGGCCAGGACTGGGCCTATACTATGGCAACTATTACATAGGATGAATGGTTCTTCATTTAAAAATTGAGCTAATGCTACCCTGTGCAAATAATTTATTTGTTTGAACGTTTTTCTGGTATTTTATCGAGGAATTACGTAGGCCAGGACTGGGCCTATACTATGGCATCTATTACATAGGCTGAATGGTCCATCATATAAAAATTGGGCTAATGCTACCCTGTACAGTTACTTCATTTTTTTGAACGTTTTTCTGGTATTTTATCGAGGAATTACTTAGGCCAGGGCTGGGCCTATACTATGGCATTTATTACATAGGCTGAACGGTGCTTCATTTGAAAATTGGGCTACTGCTACCCTGTACAGTTAATTTATTTGTTTGTACTTTTTTCTGCTATGTTATCGAGGAATTACGTAGGCCAGGACTGGGCCTATACTATGGCATTTATTACATTGCCTGAATGGTTCTTCATTTAAAAATTACACAAATGATACCCGCTACAGTCAATCCGATTCATTGAACGTTTTTCTTGTTTTTTATCGAGGAATTACGTAGGCCAGGACTGGGCCTATACTATGGCATCTATTACATAGGCTGAATGGTCCTTCATATAAAAATTGGGCTAATGCTACCCTGTCCAGTTAATTAATTTGTTTGAACGTTTTTCTGGTATTTTATCAAGGAATTACGTAGGCCAGGACGGGGCCTATACTATGGCATCTATTACATAGGCTGAATGGTTCTTCTTTTAAAAATTGGGCTAATGCTACCCTGTACGGTTAATTTATTTGTTTGAACGTTTTTCTGGTATTTTATCGAGGAATTACGTAGGCCAGGACTGGGCCTATACTATGGCATCTATTACATAGGCTGAATGGTCCATCATATAAAAATTGGGCTAATGCTACATTCTACAGTCAATCTGATTGCTTGAACGTTTTTCTGGTATTTTATCGAGGAATTACATAGGCCTGGACTAGGCCTATACTATGGCATCTATTACATAGGCTGAATGGTCCTTCATATAAAAATTGGGCTAATGCTACCCTGTCCAGTTAATTAATTTGTTTGAACGTTTTTCTGGTATTTTATCGAGGAATTACGTAGGCCAGGACTGGGCCTATACTATGGCATCTATTACATAGGCTGAATGGTCCATCATATAAAAATTGGGCTAATGCTACCCTGTACAGTTACTTAATTTTTTTGAACGTTTTTCTGGTATTTTATCGAGGAATTACGTAGGCCAGGACTGGGCCTATACTATGGCATCTATTACATAGGCTGAATGGTCTATCATATAAAAATTGGGCTAATGCTACCTTCTACAGTCAATCTGATTGCTTGAACGTTTTTCTGGTATTTTATCGAGGAATAACATAGGCCTGGACTAGACCTATACTATGGCATCTATTACATAGGCTGAATGGTCCTTCATATAAAAATTGGGCTAATGCTACCCTGTACAGTTACTTAATTTTTTTGAACGTTTTTCTGGTATTTTATCGAGGAATTACGTAGGCCAGGACTGGGCCTATACTATGGCAACTATTACATAGGCTGAATGGTTCTTCATTTAAAAATTGGGCTAATGCTACCCTGTGCAATTAATTTATTTGTTTGAACGTTTTTCTTGTATTTTATCGAGGAATTACGTAGGCCAGGACTGGGCCTATACTATGGCATCTATTAAATAGGCTGAATGGTCCATCATATAAAAATTGGGCTAATGCTACCCTGTACAGTTACTTAATTTTTTTGAACGTTTTTCTGGTATTTTATCGAGGAATTACTTAGGCCAGGGCTGGGCCTATACTATGGCATTTATTACATAGGCTGAACGGTTCTTCATTTGAAAATTGGGCTACTGCTACCCTGTACAGTTAATTTATTTGTTTGTACTTTTTTCTGCTATGTTATCGAGGAATTACGTAGGCCAGGACTGGGCCTATACTATGGCATTTATTACATTGCCTGAATGGTTCTTCATTTAAAAATTACACAAATGATACCCGCTACAGTCAATCCGATTCATTGAACGTTTTTCTTGTTTTTTATCGAGGAATTACGTAGGCCAGGACTGGGCCTATACTATGGCATCTATTACATAGGCTGAATGGTCCTTCATATAAAAATTGGGCTAATGCTACCCTGTCCAGTTAATTAATTTATTTGAACGTTTTTCTGGTATTTTATCAAGGAATTACGTAGGCCAGGACTGGGCCTATACTATGGCATCTATTACATAGGCTGAATGGTTCTTCTTTTAAAAATTGGGGTAATGCTACCCTGTACGGTTAATTTATTTGTTTGAACGTTTTTCTGGTATTTTATCGAGGAATTACATAGGCCAGGACTGGGCCTATACTATGGCATATATTACATAGGCTGAATGGTCCATCATATAAAAATTGGGCTAATGCTACCTTCTACAGTCAATCTGATTGCTTGAACGTTTTTCTGGTATTTTATCGAGGAATTACATAGGCCTGGACTAGACCTATACTATGGCATCTATTACATAGGCTGAATGGTCCTTCATATAAAAATTGGGCTAATGCTACCCTGTACAGTTACTTAATTTTTTTGAACGTTTTTCTGGTATTTTATCGAGGAATTACGTAGGCCAGGACTGGGCCTATACTATGGCAACTATTACATAGGCTGAATGGTTCTTCATTTAAAAATTGGGCTAATGCTACCCTGTGCAATTAATTTATTTGTTTGAACGTTTTTCTGGTATTTTATCGAGGAATTACGTAGGCCAGGACTGGGCCTATACTACGGCATCTATTAAATAGGCTGAATGGTCCATCATATAAAAATTGGGCTAATGCTACCCTGTACAGTTACTTAATTTTTTTGAACGTTTTTCTGGTATTTTATCGAGGAATTACTTAGGCCAGGGCTGGGCCTATACTATGGCATTTATTACATAGGCTGAACGGTGCTTCATTTGAAAATTGGGCTACTGCTACCCTGTACAGTTAATTTATTTGTTTGTACTTTTTTCTGCTATGTTATCGAGGAATTACGTAGGCCAGGACTGGGCCTATACTATGGCATTTATTACATTGCCTGAATGGTTCTTCATTTAAAAATTACACAAATGATACCCGCTACAGTCAATCCGATTCATTGAACGTTTTTCTTGTTTTTTATCGAGGAATTACGTAGGCCAGGACTGGGCCTATACTATGGCATCTATTACATAGGCTGAATGGTCCTTCATATAAAAATTGGGCTAATGCTACCCTGTCCAGTTAATTAATTTGTTTGAACGTTTTTCTGGTATTTTATCAAGGAATTACGTAGGCCAGGACGGGGCCTATACTATGGCATCTATTACATAGGCTGAATGGTTCTTCTTTTAAAAATTGGGCTAATGCTACCCTGTACGGTTAATTTATTTGTTTGAACGTTTTTCTGGTATTTTATCGAGGAATTACGTAGGCCAGGACTGGGCCTATACTATGGCATCTATTACATAGGCTGAATGGTCCATCATATAAAAATTGGGCTAATGCTACATTCTACAGTCAATCTGATTGCTTGAACGTTTTTCTGGTATTTTATCGAGGAATTACATAGGCCTGGACTAGGCCTATACTATGGCATCTATTACATAGGCTGAATGGTCCTTCATATAAAAATTGGGCTAATGCTACCCTGTCCAGTTAATTAATTTGTTTGAACGTTTTTCTGGTATTTTATCGAGGAATTACGTAGGCCAGGACTGGGCCTATACTATGGCATCTATTACATAGGCTGAATGGTCCATCATATAAAAATTGGGCTAATGCTACCCTGTACAGTTACTTAATTTTTTTGAACGTTTTTCTGGTATTTTATCGAGGAATTACGTAGGCCAGGACTGGGCCTATACTATGGCATCTATTACATAGGCTGAATGGTCTATCATATAAAAATTGGGCTAATGCTACCTTCTACAGTCAATCTGATTGCTTGAACGTTTTTCTGGTATTTTATCGAGGAATAACATAGGCCTGGACTAGACCTATACTATGGCATCTATTACATAGGCTGAATGGTCCTTCATATAAAAATTGGGCTAATGCTACCCTGTACAGTTACTTAATTTTTTTGAACGTTTTTCTGGTATTTTATCGAGGAATTACGTAGGCCAGGACTGGGCCTATACTATGGCAACTATTACATAGGCTGAATGGTTCTTCATTTAAAAATTGGGCTAATGCTACCCTGTGCAATTAATTTATTTGTTTGAACGTTTTTCTTGTATTTTATCGAGGAATTACGTAGGCCAGGACTGGGCCTATACTATGGCATCTATTAAATAGGCTGAATGGTCCATCATATAAAAATTGGGCTAATGCTACCCTGTACAGTTACTTAATTTTTTTGAACGTTTTTCTGGTATTTTATCGAGGAATTACTTAGGCCAGGGCTGGGCCTATACTATGGCATTTATTACATAGGCTGAACGGTTCTTCATTTGAAAATTGGGCTACTGCTACCCTGTACAGTTAATTTATTTGTTTGTACTTTTTTCTGCTATGTTATCGAGGAATTACGTAGGCCAGGACTGGGCCTATACTATGGCATTTATTACATTGCCTGAATGGTTCTTCATTTAAAAATTACACAAATGATACCCGCTACAGTCAATCCGATTCATTGAACGTTTTTCTTGTTTTTTATCGAGGAATTACGTAGGCCAGGACTGGGCCTATACTATGGCATCTATTACATAGGCTGAATGGTCCTTCATATAAAAATTGGGCTAATGCTACCCTGTCCAGTTAATTAATTTATTTGAACGTTTTTCTGGTATTTTATCAAGGAATTACGTAGGCCAGGACTGGGCCTATACTATGGCATCTATTACATAGGCTGAATGGTTCTTCTTTTAAAAATTGGGGTAATGCTACCCTGTACGGTTAATTTATTTGTTTGAACGTTTTTCTGGTATTTTATCGAGGAATTACATAGGCCAGGACTGGGCCTATACTATGGCATATATTACATAGGCTGAATGGTCCATCATATAAAAATTGGGCTAATGCTACCTTCTACAGTCAATCTGATTGCTTGAACGTTTTTCTGGTATTTTATCGAGGAATTACATAGGCCTGGACTAGACCTATACTATGGCATCTATTACATAGGCTGAATGGTCCTTCATATAAAAATTGGGCTAATGCTACCCTGTACAGTTACTTAATTTTTTTGAACGTTTTTCTGGTATTTTATCGAGGAATTACGTAGGCCAGGACTGGGCCTATACTATGGCAACTATTACATAGGCTGAATGGTTCTTCATTTAAAAATTGGGCTAATGCTACCCTGTGCAATTAATTTATTTGTTTGAACGTTTTTCTGGTATTTTATCGAGGAATTACGTAGGCCAGGACTGGGCCTATACTACGGCATCTATTAAATAGGCTGAATGGTCCATCATATAAAAATTGGGCTAATGCTACCCTGTACAGTTACTTAATTTTTTTGAACGTTTTTCTGGTATTTTATCGAGGAATTACTTAGGCCAGGGCTGGGCCTATACTATGGCATTTATTACATAGGCTGAACGGTTCTTCATTTGAAAATTGGGCTACTGCTACCCTGTACAGTTAATTTATTTGTTTGTACTTTTTTCTGCTATGTTATCGAGGAATTACGTAGGCCAGGACTGGGCCTATACTATGGCATCTATTACATTGCCTGAATGGTTCTTCATTTAAAAATTACACAAATGATACCCGCTACAGTCAATCCGATTCATTGAACGTTTTTCTTGTTTTTTATCGAGGAATTACGTAGGCCAGGACTGGGCCTATACTATGGCATCTATTACATAGGCTGAATGGTCCTTCATATAAAAATTGGGCTAATGTTACCCTGTCCAGTTAATTAATTTGTTTGAACGTTTTTCTGGTATTTTATCAAGGAATTACGTAGGCCAGGACGGGGCCTATACTATGGCATCTATTACATAGGCTGAATGGTTCTTCTTTTAAAAATTGGGCTAATGCTACCCTGTACGGTTAATTTATTTGTTTGAACGTTTTTCTGGTATTTTATCGAGGAATTACGTAGGCCAGGGCTGGGCCTATACTATGGCATCTATTACATAGGCTGAATGGTTCTTCATTTGAAAATTGGGCTACTGCTACCCTGTACAGTTAATTTATTTGTTTGTACTTTTTTCTGGTATTTTATCGAGGAATTACATAGGCCTGGACTAGGCCTATACTATGGCATCTATTACATAGGCTGAATGGTCCTTCATATAAAAATTGGGCTAATGCTACCCTGTCCAGTTAATTAATTTGTTTGAACGTTTTTCTGGTATTTTATCGAGGAATTACGTAGGCCAGGACTGGGCCTATACTATGGCAACTATTACATAGGCTGAATGGTGCTTCATTTAAAAATTGGGCTAATGCTACCCTGTGCAATTAATTTATTTGTTTGAACGTTTTTCTGGTATTTTATCGAGGAATTACGTAGGCCAGGACTGGGCCTATACTATGGCATCTATTACATAGGCTGAATGGTCCATCATATAAAAATTGGGCTAATGCTACCCTGTACAGTTACTTAATTTGTTTGAACGATATTCTGGTATTTTATCGAGGAATTACTTAGGCCAGGGCTGGGACTATACTATGGCATCTATTACATAGGCTGAAGGGTTCTTCATTTGAAAATTGGGCTAATACTACCCTGTACAGTTAATTTATTTGTTTGTACTTTTTTCTGCTATGTTATCGAGGAATTACGTCGGCCAGGACTGGACCTATACTATGGCATTTATTACATACCCTGAATGGTTCTTCATTTAAAAATTACACAAATGCTACCCGCTACAGTCAATCCGATTCATTGAACGTTTTTCTGGTTTTTTATCGAGGAATTACGTAGGCCAGGACTGGGCCTATACTATGGCATCTATTACATAGGCTGAATGGTTCTTCATTTAAAAACTGGGCTAATGCTACCCTGTACAGTTAATTTATTTGTTTGAACGTTTTTCTGGTATTTTGTCGAGGAATTACGTAGGCCAGAACTGGGCCTATACTATGGAATCTATTACATAGGCTGAATGGTTCTTCATTTAAAAATTGGGCTGACGCTATCTGCTACAGTCAATCTGATTGAACGTTTTTCTGGTATTTTATCGAGGAATTACATAGGCCAGGAGTGGGCCTATACTATGGCATCTATTACGTAGGCTGAATGGTTCTTCATTTGAAAATTGGGCTAATGCTACCCTGTACAGTTAATTTATTTGTTTGTACTTTTTTCTGCTATGTTATCGAGGAAATACGTAGGCCAGGACTGGGCCTATACTATGGCATCTATTACATAGGCTGAATGGTTCTTCATTTAAAAATTGGGCTAATGCTACCGGCTACAGTCAATCTGATTGTTTGAACGTTTTTCTGGTATTTTATTGAGGAATTACGTAGGCCAGGACTGGGCCTATACTATGGCATCTATTACATAGGCTGAATGGTTCTTCATTTAAAAAATGGGCTAATGCTACCCTGTACAATTAATTTATTTGTTTGAACGTATTTCTGTTATTTTATCGATGAGTTACGTAGGCCAGGACTGGGCCTATACTATGGCAACTATTACATAGGCTGAATGGTTCTTCATTTAAAAATTGGGCTAATGCTACCCTGTGCAATTAATTTATTTGTTTGAACGTTTTTCTGTTATTTTATCGAGGAATTACGTAAGCCAGGACTGGACCTATACTATGGCATCTATTACATAGGCTGAATGGGTCATCATTTAAATATTGGGCTAATGCTACCGGCTACAGTCAATCTGATTGTTTGAACGTTTTTCTGGTATTTTATCGAGGAATTACGTAGGCCAGGACTGGGCCTATACTATGGCATCTATTACATAGGCTGAATGGTCTATCATATAAAAATTCGGCTAATGCTACCTTCTAGAGTCAATCTGATTGCTTGAACGTTTTTCTGGTATTTTATCGAGCAATTACATAGGCCTGGACTAGGCCTATACTATGGCATCTATTACATAGGTTGAATGGTCCTTCATATAAAAATTGGGCTAATGCTACCCTGTCCAGTTAATTAATTTGTTTAAACGTTTTTCTGGTATTTTATCGAGGAATTACGTAGGCCAGGACTGGGCCTATACTATGGCAACTATTACATAGGATGAATGGTTCTTCATTTAAAAATTGAGCTAATGCTACCCTGTGCAAATAATTTATTTGTTTGAACGTTTTTCTGGTATTTTATCGAGGAATTACGTAGGCCAGGACTGGGCCTATACTATGGCATCTATTACATAGGCTGAATGGTCCATCATATAAAAATTGGGCTAATGCTACCCTGTACAGTTACTTCATTTTTTTGAACGTTTTTCTGGTATTTTATCGAGGAATTACTTAGGCCAGGGCTGGGCCTATACTATGGCATTTATTACATAGGCTGAACGGTGCTTCATTTGAAAATTGGGCTACTGCTACCCTGTACAGTTAATTTATTTGTTTGTACTTTTTTCTGCTATGTTATCGAGGAATTACGTAGGCCAGGACTGGGCCTATACTATGGCATTTATTACATTGCCTGAATGGTTCTTCATTTAAAAATTACACAAATGATACCCGCTACAGTCAATCCGATTCATTGAACGTTTTTCTTGTTTTTTATCGAGGAATTACGTAGGCCAGGACTGGGCCTATACTATGGCATCTATTACATAGGCTGAATGGTCCTTCATATAAAAATTGGGCTAATGCTACCCTGTCCAGTTAATTAATTTGTTTGAACGTTTTTCTGGTATTTTATCAAGGAATTACGTAGGCCAGGACGGGGCCTATACTATGGCATCTATTACATAGGCTGAATGGTTCTTCTTTTAAAAATTGGGCTAATGCTACCCTGTACGGTTAATTTATTTGTTTGAACGTTTTTCTGGTATTTTATCGAGGAATTACGTAGGCCAGGACTGGGCCTATACTATGGCATCTATTACATAGGCTGAATGGTCCATCATATAAAAATTGGGCTAATGCTACATTCTACAGTCAATCTGATTGCTTGAACGTTTTTCTGGTATTTTATCGAGGAATTACATAGGCCTGGACTAGGCCTATACTATGGCATCTATTACATAGGCTGAATGGTCCTTCATATAAAAATTGGGCTAATGCTACCCTGTCCAGTTAATTAATTTGTTTGAACGTTTTTCTGGTATTTTATCGAGGAATTACGTAGGCCAGGACTGGGCCTATACTATGGCATCTATTACATAGGCTGAATGGTCCATCATATAAAAATTGGGCTAATGCTACCCTGTACAGTTACTTAATTTTTTTGAACGTTTTTCTGGTATTTTATCGAGGAATTACGTAGGCCAGGACTGGGCCTATACTATGGCATCTATTACATAGGCTGAATGGTCTATCATATAAAAATTGGGCTAATGCTACCTTCTACAGTCAATCTGATTGCTTGAACGTTTTTCTGGTATTTTATCGAGGAATAACATAGGCCTGGACTAGACCTATACTATGGCATCTATTACATAGGCTGAATGGTCCTTCATATAAAAATTGGGCTAATGCTACCCTGTACAGTTACTTAATTTTTTTGAACGTTTTTCTGGTATTTTATCGAGGAATTACGTAGGCCAGGACTGGGCCTATACTATGGCAACTATTACATAGGCTGAATGGTTCTTCATTTAAAAATTGGGCTAATGCTACCCTGTGCAATTAATTTATTTGTTTGAACGTTTTTCTTGTATTTTATCGAGGAATTACGTAGGCCAGGACTGGGCCTATACTATGGCATCTATTAAATAGGCTGAATGGTCCATCATATAAAAATTGGGCTAATGCTACCCTGTACAGTTACTTAATTTTTTTGAACGTTTTTCTGGTATTTTATCGAGGAATTACTTAGGCCAGGGCTGGGCCTATACTATGGCATTTATTACATAGGCTGAACGGTTCTTCATTTGAAAATTGGGCTACTGCTACCCTGTACAGTTAATTTATTTGTTTGTACTTTTTTCTGCTATGTTATCGAGGAATTACGTAGGCCAGGACTGGGCCTATACTATGGCATTTATTACATTGCCTGAATGGTTCTTCATTTAAAAATTACACAAATGATACCCGCTACAGTCAATCCGATTCATTGAACGTTTTTCTTGTTTTTTATCGAGGAATTACGTAGGCCAGGACTGGGCCTATACTATGGCATCTATTACATAGGCTGAATGGTCCTTCATATAAAAATTGGGCTAATGCTACCCTGTCCAGTTAATTAATTTATTTGAACGTTTTTCTGGTATTTTATCAAGGAATTACGTAGGCCAGGACTGGGCCTATACTATGGCATCTATTACATAGGCTGAATGGTTCTTCTTTTAAAAATTGGGGTAATGCTACCCTGTACGGTTAATTTATTTGTTTGAACGTTTTTCTGGTATTTTATCGAGGAATTACATAGGCCAGGACTGGGCCTATACTATGGCATATATTACATAGGCTGAATGGTCCATCATATAAAAATTGGGCTAATGCTACCTTCTACAGTCAATCTGATTGCTTGAACGTTTTTCTGGTATTTTATCGAGGAATTACATAGGCCTGGACTAGACCTATACTATGGCATCTATTACATAGGCTGAATGGTCCTTCATATAAAAATTGGGCTAATGCTACCCTGTACAGTTACTTAATTTTTTTGAACGTTTTTCTGGTATTTTATCGAGGAATTACGTAGGCCAGGACTGGGCCTATACTATGGCAACTATTACATAGGCTGAATGGTTCTTCATTTAAAAATTGGGCTAATGCTACCCTGTGCAATTAATTTATTTGTTTGAACGTTTTTCTGGTATTTTATCGAGGAATTACGTAGGCCAGGACTGGGCCTATACTACGGCATCTATTAAATAGGCTGAATGGTCCATCATATAAAAATTGGGCTAATGCTACCCTGTACAGTTACTTAATTTTTTTGAACGTTTTTCTGGTATTTTATCGAGGAATTACTTAGGCCAGGGCTGGGCCTATACTATGGCATTTATTACATAGGCTGAACGGTTCTTCATTTGAAAATTGGGCTACTGCTACCCTGTACAGTTAATTTATTTGTTTGTACTTTTTTCTGCTATGTTATCGAGGAATTACGTAGGCCAGGACTGGGCCTATACTATGGCATCTATTACATTGCCTGAATGGTTCTTCATTTAAAAATTACACAAATGATACCCGCTACAGTCAATCCGATTCATTGAACGTTTTTCTTGTTTTTTATCGAGGAATTACGTAGGCCAGGACTGGGCCTATACTATGGCATCTATTACATAGGCTGAATGGTCCTTCATATAAAAATTGGGCTAATGCTACCCTGTCCAGTTAATTAATTTGTTTGAACGTTTTTCTGGTATTTTATCAAGGAATTACGTAGGCCAGGACGGGGCCTATACTATGGCATCTATTACATAGGCTGAATGGTTCTTCTTTTAAAAATTGGGCTAATGCTACCCTGTACGGTTAATTTATTTGTTTGAACGTTTTTCTGGTATTTTATCGAGGAATTACGTAGGCCAGGGCTGGGCCTATACTATGGCATCTATTACATAGGCTGAATGGTTCTTCATTTGAAAATTGGGCTACTGCTACCCTGTACAGTTAATTTATTTGTTTGTACTTTTTTCTGGTATTTTATCGAGGAATTACATAGGCCTGGACTAGGCCTATACTATGGCATCTATTACATAGGCTGAATGGTCCTTCATATAAAAATTGGGCTAATGCTACCCTGTCCAGTTAATTAATTTGTTTGAACGTTTTTCTGGTATTTTATCGAGGAATTACGTAGGCCAGGACTGGGCCTATACTATGGCAACTATTACATAGGCTGAATGGTGCTTCATTTAAAAATTGGGCTAATGCTACCCTGTGCAATTAATTTATTTGTTTGAACGTTTTTCTGGTATTTTATCGAGGAATTACGTAGGCCAGGACTGGGCCTATACTATGGCATCTATTACATAGGCTGAATGGTCCATCATATAAAAATTGGGCTAATGCTACCCTGTACAGTTACTTAATTTGTTTGAACGATATTCTGGTATTTTATCGAGGAATTACTTAGGCCAGGGCTGGGACTATACTATGGCATCTATTACATAGGCTGAAGGGTTCTTCATTTGAAAATTGGGCTAATACTACCCTGTACAGTTAATTTATTTGTTTGTACTTTTTTCTGCTATGTTATCGAGGAATTACGTCGGCCAGGACTGGACCTATACTATGGCATTTATTACATACCCTGAATGGTTCTTCATTTAAAAATTACACAAATGCTACCCGCTACAGTCAATCCGATTCATTGAACGTTTTTCTGGTTTTTTATCGAGGAATTACGTAGGCCAGGACTGGGCCTATACTATGGCATCTATTACATAGGCTGAATGGTTCTTCATTTAAAAACTGGGCTAATGCTACCCTGTACAGTTAATTTATTTGTTTGAACGTTTTTCTGGTATTTTGTCGAGGAATTACGTAGGCCAGAACTGGGCCTATACTATGGAATCTATTACATAGGCTGAATGGTTCTTCATTTAAAAATTGGGCTGACGCTATCTGCTACAGTCAATCTGATTGAACGTTTTTCTGGTATTTTATCGAGGAATTACATAGGCCTGGAGTGGGCCTATACTATGGCATCTATTACGTAGGCTGAATGGTTCTTCATTTGAAAATTGGGCTAATGCTACCATGTACAGTTAATTAATTTGTTTGTACTTTTTTCTGCTATGTTATCGAGGAATTACGTAGGCCAGGACTGGGCCTATACTATGGCATCTATTACATAGGCTGAATGGTCCATCATATAAAAATTGGGCTAATGCTACCCTGTACAGTTACTTAATTTGTTTGAACGTTTTTCGGGTATTTTATCGAGGAATTACTTAGGCCAGGGCTGGGCCTATACTATGGCATCTATTACATAGGCTGAACGGTTCTTCATTTGAAAATTGGGATAATGCTACCCTGTACAGTTAATTTATTTGTTTGTACTTTTTTTCTGCTATGTTATCGAGAAATTATGTCGGCCAGTACTGGGCCTATACTATGGCATCTATTACATAGGCTGAATGGGTCTTTATTTAAAAATTGGGCTAATGCTACCTTCTACAGTCAATCTGATTGCTTGAACGTTTTTCTGGTATTTTATCGAGGAATTAAATAGGCCTGGACTAGGCCTATACTATGGCATCTATGGCATAGGCTGAATGGGTCTTTATTTAAAAATTGGGCTAATTCTACCATGCACAGTTAATTTATTTGTTTGAACGTTTTTCTGGTATTTTATCGAGGAATTACGTAGGCCAGAACTGGGCCTATACTATGGCATCTATTCCATAGGCTGAATGGTTCTTCATTTAAAAATTGGGCCGATGCTACCAGCTACAGTCAATCTGATTGTTTAAACGTTTTTCTGGTATTTTATCGAGGAATTACGTAGGCCAGGACTAGGCCTATACTATGGCATCGATTACATAGGCTGAACGGTTGTTCATTTGAAAATTGGGCTAATGCTGCCCTGTACAGTTAATTTATTTGTTTGTACTTTTTTCTGCTATGTTATCGAGAAATTACGTCGGCCAGTACTGGGCCTATACTATGGCATCTATTACATAGGCTGAATGGTCCATCATATAAAAATTGGGCTAATGCTACCCTGTACAGTTACTTAATTTGTTTGAACGTTTTTCGGGTATTTTATCGAGGAATTACTTAGGCCAGGGCTGGGCCTATACTATGGCATCTATTACATAGGCTGAACGGTTCTTCATTTGAAAATTGGGATAATGCTACCCTGTACAGTTAATTTATTTGTTTGAACGTTTTTCTGGTATTTTATCGAGGAATTACATAGGCCAGGAGTGGGTCTATACTATGGCATCTATTACATAGGCTGAATGGTTCTTCATTTGAAAATTGGGCTAATGCTACCCTGTGCAATTAATTTATTTGTTTGAACGTTTTTCTTGTATTTTATCGAGGAATTACGTAGGCCAGGACTGGGCCTATACTATGGCATCTATTAAATAGGCTGAATGGTCCATCATATAAAAATTGGGCTAATGCTACCCTGTACAGTTACTTAATTTTTTTGAACGTTTTTCTGGTATTTTATCGAGGAATTACTTAGGCCAGGGCTGGGCCTATACTATGGCATTTATTACATAGGCTGAACGGTTCTTCATTTGAAAATTGGGCTACTGCTACCCTGTACAGTTAATTTATTTGTTTGTACTTTTTTTCTGCTATGTTATCGAGAAATTATGTCGGCCAGTACTGGGCCTATACTATGGCATCTATTACATAGGCTGAATGGGTCTTTATTTAAAAATTGGGCTAATGCTACCTTCTACAGTCAATCTGATTGCTTGAACGTTTTTCTGGTATTTTATCGAGGAATTAAATAGGCCTGGACTAGGCCTATACTATGGCATCTATTACATAGGCTGAATGGGTCTTTATTTAAAAATTGGGCTAATTCTACCATGCACAGTTAATTTATTTGTTTGAACGTTTTTCTGGTATTTTATCGAGGAATTACATAGGCCAGGAGTGGGTCTATACTATGGCATCTATTACATAGGCTGAATGGTTCTTCATTTGAAAATTGGGCTAATGCTACCCTGTACAGTTAATTTATTTGTTTGTACTGTTTTCTGCTATGTTATCGAGGAATTACGTAGGCCAGGACTGGGCCTATACTATGGCATTTATTACATAGCCTGAATGGTTCTTCATTTAAAAATTACACAAATGCTACCGGCTACAGTCAATCTGATTGTTTGAACGTTTTTCTGGTATTTTATCGAGGAATTACGTAGGCCAGGACTGGGCCTATACTATGACATCTATTACATAGGCTGAATGGTCCATCATATAAAAATTGGGCTAATGCTACCCTGTACAGTTAATTTATTTGTTTGAACGTTTTTCTGTTATTTTATCGAGGAATTACGTAAGCCAGGCCTGGGCCTATACTATGGCATCTATTACATAGGCTGAATGGTTCTTCATTTTAAAATTGGGCTAATGCTACCCTGTGCAATTAATTTATTTGTTTGAACGTTTTTCTGTTATTTTATCGAGGAATTACGTAGGCCAGGACTGGGCCTATACTATGGCATCTATTACATAGGCTGAATGGTTCATCAATTAAAAATTGGGCTAATGCTACCGGCTACAGTCAATCTGATTGTTTGAACGTTTTTCTGGTATTTTATCGAGGAATTACGTAGGCCAGGACTGGGCCTATACTATGGCATCTATTACATAGGCTGAATGGTCCATCATATAAAAATTGGGCTAATGCTACCCTGTACAGTTACTTAATTTGTTTGAACGATATTCTGGTATTTTATCGAGGGATTACTTAGGCCAGGGCTGGGACTATACTATGGCATCTATTACATAGGCTGAATGGTTCTTCATTTAAAAATTACACAAATGCTACCCGCTACAGTCAATCCGATTCATTGAACGTTTTTCTGGTATTTTATCGAGGAATTACGTAGGCCAGGACTGGGCCTATACTATGGCATCTATTACATAGGCTGAATGGTTCTTCATTTAAAAACTGGGCTACTGCTACCCTGTACAGTTAATTTATTTGTTTGAACGTTTTTCTGGTATTTTGTCGAGGAATTACGTAGGCCAGAACTGGGCCTATACTATGGCATCTATTACATAGGCTGAATGGTTCTTCATTTAAAAATTGGGCTGACGCTATCTGCTACAGTCAATCTGATTGAACGTTTTTCTGGTATTTTATCGAGGAATTACATAGGCCTGGAGTGGGCCTATACTATGGCATCTATTACGTAGGCTGAATGGTTCTTCATTTGAAAATTGGGCTAATGCTACCATGTACAGTTAATTTATTTGTTTGTACTTTTTTCTGCTATGTTATCGAGGAATTACGTAGGCCAGGACTGGGCCTATACTATGGCATCTATTACATAGGCTGAATGGTCCATCATATAAAAATTGGGCTAATGCTACCCTGTACAGTTACTTAATTTGTTTGAACGTTTTTCGGGTATTTTATCGAGGAATTACTTAGGCCAGGGCTGGGCCTATACTATGGCATCTATTACATAGGCTGAACGGTTCTTCATTTGAAAATTGGGATAATGCTACCCTGTACAGTTAATTGATTTGTTTGTACTTTTTTTCTGCTATGTTATCGAGAAATTATGTCGGCCAGTACTGGGCCTATACTATGGCATCTATTACATATGCTGAATGGGTCTTTATTTAAAAATTGGGCTAATGCTACCTTCTACAGTCAATCTGATTGCTTGAACGTTTTTCTGGTATTTTATCGAGGAATTAAATAGGCCTGGACTAGGCCTATACTATGGCATCTATTACATAGGCTGAATGGGTCTTTATTTAAAAATTGGGCTAATTCTACCATGCACAGTTAATTTATTTGTTTGAACGTTTTTCTGGTATTTTATCGAGGAATTACGTAGGCCAGAACTGGGCCTATACTATGGCATCTATTCCATAGGCTGAATGGTTCTTCATTTAAAAATTGGGCCGATGCTACCAGCTACAGTCAATCTGATTGTTTAAACGTTTTTCTGGTATTTTATCGAGGAATTACGTAGGCCAGGACTAGGCCTATACTATGGCATCGATTACATAGGCTGAACGGTTGTTCATTTGAAAATTGGGCTAATGCTGCCCTGTACAGTTAATTTATTTGTTTGTACTTTTTTCTGCTATGTTATCGAGAAATTACGTCGGCCAGTACTGGGCCTATACTATGGCATCTATTACATAGGCTGAATGGGTCTTTATTTAAAAATTGGGCTAATTCTACCATGCACAGTTAATTTATTTGTTTGAACGTTTTTCTGGTATTTTATCGAGGAATTACGTAGGCCAAAACTGGGCCTATACTATGGCATCTATTCCATAGGCTGAATGGTTCTTCATTTAAAAATTGGGCCGATGCTACCAGCTACAGTCAATCTGATTGTTTAAACGTTTTTCTGGTATTTTATCGAGGAATTACGTAGGCCAGGACTAGGCCTATACTATGGCATCGATTACATAGGCTGAACGGTTGTTCATTTGAAAATTGGGCTAATGCTGCCCTGTACAGTTAATTTATTTGTTTGTACTTTTTTCTGCTATGTTATCGAGAAATTACGTCGGCCAGTACTGGGCCTATACTATGGCATCTATTACATAGGCTGAATGGGTCTTTATTTAAAAATTGGGCTAATTCTACCATGCACAGTTAATTTATTTGTTTGAACGTTTTTCTGGTATTTTATCGAGGAATTACGTAGGCCAGAACTGGGCCTATACTATGGCATCTATTACATAGGCTGAATGGTTCTTCATTTAAAAATTGGGCTGACGCTATCTGCTACAGTCAATGTGATTGAACGTTTTTCTGGTATTTTATAGAGGAATTACATAGGCCAGGAGTGGGTCTATACTATGGCATCTATTACATAGGCTGAATGGTTCTTCATTTGAAAATTGGGCTAATGCTACCCTGTACAGTTAATTTATTTGTTTGTACTTTTTTCTGCTATGTTATCGAGGAATTACGTAGGCCAGGACTGGGCCTATACTATGGCATTTATTACATTGCCTGAATGGTTCTTCATTTAAAAATTACACAAATGATACCCGCTACAGTCAATCCGATTCATTGAACGTTTTTCTTGTTTTTTATCGAGGAATTACGTAGGCCAGGACTGGGCCTATACTATGGCATCTATTACATAGGCTGAATGGTCCTTCATATAAAAATTGGGCTAATGCTACCCTGTCCAGTTAATTAATTTGTTTGAACGTTTTTCTGGTATTTTATCAAGGAATTACGTAGGCCAGGACGGGGCCTATACTATGGCATCTATTACATAGGCTGAATGGTTCTTCTTTTAAAAATTGGGCTAATGCTACCCTGTACGGTTAATTTATTTGTTTGAACGTTTTTCTGGTATTTTATTGAGGAATTACGTAGGCCAGGACTGGGCCTATACTATGGCATCTATTACATAGGCTGAATGGTCCATCATATAAAAATTGGGCTAATGCTACATTCTACAGTCAATCTGATTGCTTGAACGTTTTTCTGGTATTTTATCGAGGAATTACATAGGCCTGGACTAGGCCTATACTATGGCATCTATTACATAGGCTGAATGGTCCTTCATATAAAAATTGGGCTAATGCTACCCTGTCCAGTTAATTAATTTGTTTGAACGTTTTTCTGGTATTTTATCGAGGAATTACGTAGGCCAGGACTGGGCCTATACTATGGCATCTATTACATAGGCTGAATGGTCCATCATATAAAAATTGGGCTAATGCTACCCTGTACAGTTACTTAATTTTTTTGAACGTTTTTCTGGTATTTTATCGAGGAATTACGTAGGCCAGGACTGGGCCTATACTATGGCATCTATTACATAGGCTGAATGGTCTATCATATAAAAATTGGGCTAATGCTACCTTCTACAGTCAATCTGATTGCTTGAACGTTTTTCTGGTATTTTATCGAGGAATAACATAGGCCTGGACTAGACCTATACTATGGCATCTATTACATAGGCTGAATGGTCCTTCATATAAAAATTGGGCTAATGCTACCCTGTACAGTTACTTAATTTTTTTGAACGTTTTTCTGGTATTTTATCGAGGAATTACGTAGGCCAGGACTGGGCCTATACTATGGCAACTATTACATAGGCTGAATGGTTCTTCATTTAAAAATTGGGCTAATGCTACCCTGTGCAATTAATTTATTTGTTTGAACGTTTTTCTGGTATTTTATCGAGGAATTACGTAGGCCAGGACTGGGCCTATACTATGGCATCTATTACATAGGCTGAATGGTCCATCATATAAAAATTGGGCTAATGCTACCCTGTACAGTTACTTAATTTGTTTGAACGATATTCTGGTATTTTATCGAGGAATTACTTAGGCCAGGGCTGGGACTATACTATGGCATCTATTACATAGGCTGAAGGGTTCTTCATTTGAAAATTGGGCTAATACTACCCTGTACAGTTAATTTATTTGTTTGTACTTTTTTCTGCTATGTTATCGAGGAATTACGTCGGCCAGGACTGGACCTATACTATGGCATTTATTACATACCCTGAATGGTTCTTCATTTAAAAATTACACAAATGCTACCCGCTACAGTCAATCCGATTCATTGAACGTTTTTCTGGTTTTTTATCGAGGAATTACGTAGGCCAGGACTGGGCCTATACTATGGCATCTATTACATAGGCTGAATGGTTCTTCATTTAAAAACTGGGCTAATGCTACCCTGTACAGTTAATTTATTTGTTTGAACGTTTTTCTGGTATTTTGTCGAGGAATTACGTAGGCCAGAACTGGGCCTATACTATGGAATCTATTACATAGGCTGAATGGTTCTTCATTTAAAAATTGGGCTGACGCTATCTGCTACAGTCAATCTGATTGAACGTTTTTCTGGTATTTTATCGAGGAATTACATAGGCCAGGAGTGGGCCTATACTATGGCATCTATTACGTAGGCTGAATGGTTCTTCATTTGAAAATTGGGCTAATGCTACCCTGTACAGTTAATTTATTTGTTTGTACTTTTTTCTGCTATGTTATCGAGGAAATACGTAGGCCAGGACTGGGCCTATACTATGGCATCTATTACATAGGCTGAATGGTTCTTCATTTAAAAATTGGGCTAATGCTACCGGCTACAGTCAATCTGATTGTTTGAACGTTTTTCTGGTATTTTATTGAGGAATTACGTAGGCCAGGACTGGGCCTATACTATGGCATCTATTACATAGGCTGAATGGTTCTTCATTTAAAAAATGGGCTAATGCTACCCTGTACAATTAATTTATTTGTTTGAACGTATTTCTGTTATTTTATCGATGAGTTACGTAGGCCAGGACTGGGCCTATACTATGGCAACTATTACATAGGCTGAATGGTTCTTCATTTAAAAATTGGGCTAATGCTACCCTGTGCAATTAATTTATTTGTTTGAACGTTTTTCTGTTATTTTATCGAGGAATTACGTAAGCCAGGACTGGACCTATACTATGGCATCTATTACATAGGCTGAATGGTCCATCATATAAAAATTGGGCTAATGCTACATTCTACAGTCAATCTGATTGCTTGAACGTTTTTCTGGTATTTTATCGAGGAATTACATAGGCCTGGACTAGGCCTATACTATGGCATCTATTACATAGGCTGAATGGTCCTTCATATAAAAATTGGGCTAATGCTACCCTGTCCAGTTAATTAATTTGTTTGAACGTTTTTCTGGTATTTTATCGAGGAATTACGTAGGCCAGGACGGGGCCTATAATATGGCATCTATTACATAGGCTGAATGGTTCTTCTTTTAAAAATTGGGCTAATGCTACCCTGTACGGTTAATTTATTTGTTTGAACGTTTTTCTGGTATTTTATCGAGGAATTACGTAGGCCAGGGCTGGGCCTATACTATGGCATCTATTACATAGGCTGAATGGTTCTTCATTTGAAAATTGGGCTACTGCTACCCTGTACAGTTAATTTATTTGTTTGTACTTTTTTCTGCTATGTTATCGAGAAATTACGTAGGCCAGGACTGGGCCTATACTATGGCATTTATTACATTGCCTGAATGGTTCTTCATTTCAAAATTACACAAATGCTACCCGCTACAGTCAATCCGATACATTGAACGTTTTTCTTGTTTTTTATCGAGGAATTACGTAGGCCAGGACTGGGCCTATACTATGGCATCGATTACATAGGCTGACCGGTTCTTCATTTGAAAATTGGGCTAATGGTACCCTGTACAGTTAATTTATTTGTTTGTACTTTTTTCTGCTATGTTATCGAGGAATTACGTAGGCCAGGACTGGGCCTATACTATGGCATTTATTAAATAGCCTGAATGGTTCTTCATTTAAAAATTACACAAATGCTACCCGCTACAGTCAATCCGATTCATTGAACGTTTTTCTGGTATTTTATCGAGGAATTACGTAGGCCAGGACTGGGCCTATACTATGGCATCTATTACATAGGCTGAATGGTTCTTCATTTAAAAACTGGGCTACTGCTACCCTGTACAGTTAATTTATTTGTTTGAACGTTTTTCTGGTATTTTGTCGAGGAATTACGTAGGCCAGAACTGGGCCTATACTATGGCATCTATTACATAGGCTGAATGGTTCTTCATTTAAAAATTGGGCTAATGCTACATTCTACAGTCAATCTGATTGCTTGAACGTTTTTCTGGTATTTTATCGAGGAATTACATAGGCCTGGACTAGGCCTATACTATGGCATCTATTACATAGGCTGAATGGTCCTTCATATAAAAATTGGGCTAATGCTACCCTGTCCAGTTAATTAATTTGTTTGAACGTTTTTCTGGTATTTTATCGAGGAATTACGTAGGCCAGGACGGGGCCTATAATATGGCATCTATTACATAGGCTGAATGGTTCTTCTTTTAAAAATTGGGCTAATGCTACCCTGTACGGTTAATTTATTTGTTTGAACGTTTTTCTGGTATTTTATCGAGGAATTACGTAGGCCAGGGCTGGGCCTATACTATGGCATCTATTACATAGGCTGAATGGTTCTTCATTTGAAAATTGGGCTACTGCTACCCTGTACAGTTAATTTATTTGTTTGTACTTTTTTCTGCTATGTTATCGAGAAATTACGTAGGCCAGGACTGGGCCTATACTATGGCATTTATTACATTGCCTGAATGGTTCTTCATTTCAAAATTACACAAATGCTACCCGCTACAGTCAATCCGATACATTGAACGTTTTTCTGGTTTTTTATCGAGGAATTACGTAGGCCAGGACTGGGCCTATACTATGGCATCGATTACATAGGCTGACCGGTTCTTCATTTGAAAATTGGGCTAATGGTACCCTGTACAGTTAATTTATTTGTTTGTACTTTTTTCTGCTATGTTATCGAGGAATTACGTAGGCCAGGACTGGGCCTATACTATGGCATTTATTAAATAGCCTGAATGGTTCTTCATTTAAAAATTACACAAATGCTACCCGCTACAGTCAATCCGATTCATTGAACGTTTTTCTGGTATTTTATCGAGGAATTACGTAGGCCAGGACTGGGCCTATACTATGGCATCTATTACATAGGCTGAATGGTTCTTCATTTAAAAACTGGGCTACTGCTACCCTGTACAGTTAATTTATTTGTTTGAACGTTTTTCTGGTATTTTGTCGAGGAATTACGTAGGCCAGAACTGGGCCTATACTATGGCATCTATTACATAGGCTGAATGGTTCTTCATTTAAAAATTGGGCTGACGCTATCTGCTACAGTCAATCTGATTGAACGTTTTTCTGGTATTTTATCGAGGAATTACATAGGCCTGGAGTGGGCCTATACTATGGCATCTATTACGTAGGCTGAATGGTTCTTCATTTGAAAATTGGGCTAATGCTACCATGTACAGTTAATTTATTTGTTTGTACTTTTTTCTGCTATGTTATCGAGGAATTACGTAGGCCAGGACTGGGCCTATACTATGGCATCTATTACATAGGCTGAATGGTCCATCATATAAAAATTGGGCTAATGCTACCCTGTACAGTTACTTAATTTGTTTGAACGTTTTTCGGGTATTTTATCGAGGAATTACTTAGGCCAGGGCTGGGCCTATACTATGGCATCTATTACATAGGCTGAACGGTTCTTCATTTGAAAATTGGGATAATGCTACCCTGTACAGTTAATTTATTTGTTTGTACTTTTTTTCTGCTATGTTATCGAGAAATTATGTCGGCCAGTACTGGGCCTATACTATGGCATCTATTACATAGGCTGAATGGGTCTTTATTTAAAAATTGGGCTAATGCTACCTTCTACAGTCAATCTGATTGCTTGAACGTTTTTCTGGTATTTTATCGAGGAATTAAATAGGCCTGGACTAGGCCTATACTATGGCATCTATTACATAGGCTGAATGGGTCTTTATTTAAAAATTGGGCTAATTCTACCATGCACAGTTAATTTATTTGTTTGAACGTTTTTCTGGTATTTTATCGAGGAATTACGTAGGCCAGAACTGGGCCTATACTATGGCATCTATTCCATAGGCTGAATGGTTCTTCATTTAAAAATTGGGCCGATGCTACCAGCTACAGTCAATCTGATTGTTTAAACGTTTTTCTGGTATTTTATCGAGGAATTACGTAGGCCAGGACTAGGCCTATACTATGGCATCGATTACATAGGCTGAACGGTTGTTCATTTGAAAATTGGGCTAATGCTGCCCTGTACAGTTAATTTATTTGTTTGTACTTTTTTCTGCTATGTTATCGAGAAATTACGTCGGCCAGTACTGGGCCTATACTATGGCATCTATTACATAGGCTGAATGGTCCATCATATAAAAATTGGGCTAATGCTACCCTGTACAGTTACTTAATTTGTTTGAACGTTTTTCGGGTATTTTATCGAGGAATTACTTAGGCCAGGGCTGGGCCTATACTATGGCATCTATTACATAGGCTGAACGGTTCTTCATTTGAAAATTGGGATAATGCTACCCTGTACAGTTAATTTATTTGTTTGTACTTTTTTTCTGCTATGTTATCGAGAAATTATGTCGGCCAGTACTGGGCCTATACTATGGCATCTATTACATAGGCTGAATGGGTCTTTATTTAAAAATTGGGCTAATGCTACCTTCTACAGTCAATCTGATTGCTTGAACGTTTTTCTGGTATTTTATCGAGGAATTAAATAGGCCTGGACTAGGCCTATACTATGGCATCTATTACATAGGCTGAATGGGTCTTTATTTAAAAATTGGGCTAATTCTACCATGCACAGTTAATTTATTTGTTTGAACGTTTTTCTGGTATTTTATCGAGGAATTACATAGGCCAGGAGTGGGTCTATACTATGGCATCTATTACATAGGCTGAATGGTTCTTCATTTGAAAATTGGGCTAATGCTACCCTGTACAGTTAATTTATTTGTTTGTACTGTTTTCTGCTATGTTATCGAGGAATTACGTAGGCCAGGACTGGGCCTATACTATGGCATTTATTACATAGCCTGAATGGTTCTTCATTTAAAAATTACACAAATGCTACCGGCTACAGTCAATCTGATTGTTTGAACGTTTTTCTGGTATTTTATCGAGGAATTACGTAGGCCAGGACTGGGCCTATACTATGACATCTATTACATAGGCTGAATGGTCCATCATATAAAAATTGGGCTAATGCTACCCTGTACAGTTAATTTATTTGTTTGAACGTTTTTCTGTTATTTTATCGAGGAATTACGTAAGCCAGGCCTGGGCCTATACTATGGCATCTATTACATAGGCTGAATGGTTCTTCATTTAAAAATTGGGCTAATGCTACCCTGTGCAATTAATTTATTTGTTTGAACGTTTTTCTGTTATTTTATCGAGGAATTACGTAGGCCAGGACTGGGCCTATACTATGGCATCTATTACATAGGCTGAATGGTTCATCAATTAAAAATTGGGCTAATGCTACCGGCTACAGTCAATCTGATTGTTTGAACGTTTTTCTGGTATTTTATCGAGGAATTACGTAGGCCAGGACTGGGCCTATACTATGGCATCTATTACATAGGCTGAATGGTCCATCATATAAAAATTGGGCTAATGCTACCCTGTACAGTTACTTAATTTGTTTGAACGATATTCTGGTATTTTATCGAGGAATTACTTAGGCCAGGGCTGGGACTATACTATGGCATCTATTACATAGGCTGAAGGGTTCTTCATTTGAAAATTGGGCTAATGCTACCCTGTACAGTTAATTTATTTGTTTGTACTTTTTTCTGCTATGTTATCGAGGAATTACGTAGGCCAGGACTGGACCTATACTATGGCATTTATTACATAGCCTGAATGGTTCTTCATTTAAAAATTACACAAATGCTACCCGCTACAGTCAATCCGATACATTGAACGTTTTTCTGGTTTTTTATCGAGGAATTACGTAGGCCAGGACTGGGCCTATACTATGGCATCGATTACATAGGCTGACCGGTTCTTCATTTGAAAATTGGGCTAATGGTACCCTGTACAGTTAATTTATTTGCTTGTACTTTTTTCTGCTATGTTATCGAGGAATTACGTAGGCCAGGACTGGGCCTATACTATGGCATTTATTACATAGCCTGAATGGTTCTTCATTTAAAAATTACACAAATGCTACCCGCTACAGTCAATCCGATTCATTGAACGTTTTTCTGGTATTTTATCGAGGAATTACGTAGGCCAGGACTGGGCCTATACTATGGCATCTATTACATAGGCTGAATGGTTCTTCATTTAAAAACTGGGCTACTGCTACCCTGTACAGTTAATTTATTTGTTTGAACGTTTTTCTGGTATTTTGTCGAGGAATTACGTAGGCCAGAACTGGGCCTATACTATGGCATCTATTACATAGGCTGAATGGTTCTTCATTTAAAAATTGGGCTGACGCTATCTGCTACAGTCAATCTGATTGGACGTTTTTCTGGTATTTTATCGAGGAATTACATAGGCCAGGAGTGGGCCTATACTATGGCATCTATTACGTAGGCTGAATGGTTCTTCATTTGAAAATTGGGCTAATGCTACCCTGTACAGTTAATTTATTTGTTTGTACTTTTTTCTGCTATGTTATCGAGGAAATACGTAGGCCAGGACTGGGCCTATACTATGGCATCTATTACATAGGCTGAATGGTTCTTCATTTAAAAATTGGGCTAATGCTACCGGCTACAGTCAATCTGATTGTTTGAACGTTTTTCTGGTATTTTATTGAGGAATTACGTAGGCCAGGACTGGGCCTATACTATGGCATCTATTACATAGGCTGAATGGTTCTTCATTTAAAAAATGGGCTAATGCTACCCTGTACAATTAATTTATTTGTTTGTACGTATTTCTGTTATTTTATCGATGAGTTACGTAGGCCAGGACTGGGCCTATACTATGGCAACTATTACATAGGCTGAATGGTTCTTCATTTAAAAATTGGGCTAATGCTACCCTGTGCAATTAATTTATTTGTTTGAACGTTTTTCTGTTATTTTATCGAGGAATTACGTAAGCCAGGACTGGACCTATACTATGGCATCTATTACATAGGCTGAATGGTCCATCATATAAAAATTGGGCTAATGCTACATTCTACAGTCAATCTGATTGCTTGAACGTTTTTCTGGTATTTTATCGAGGAATTACATAGGCCTGGACTAGGCCTATACTATGGCATCTATTACATAGGCTGAATGGTCCTTCATATAAAAATTGGGCTAATGCTACCCTGTCCAGTTAATTAATTTGTTTGAACGTTTTTCTGGTATTTTATCGAGGAATTACGTAGGCCAGGACGGGGCCTATAATATGGCATCTATTACATAGGCTGAATGGTTCTTCTTTTAAAAATTGGGCTAATGCTACCCTGTACGGTTAATTTATTTGTTTGAACGTTTTTCTGGTATTTTATCGAGGAATTACGTAGGCCAGGGCTGGGCCTATACTATGGCATCTATTACATAGGCTGAATGGTTCTTCATTTGAAAATTGGGCTACTGCTACCCTGTACAGTTAATTTATTTGTTTGTACTTTTTTCTGCTATGTTATCGAGAAATTACGTAGGCCAGGACTGGGCCTATACTATGGCATTTATTACATTGCCTGAATGGTTCTTCATTTAAAAATTACACAAATGATACCCGCTACAGTCAATCCGATTCATTGAACGTTTTTCTTGTTTTTTATCGAGGAATTACGTAGGCCAGGACTGGGCCTATACTATGGCATCTATTACATAGGCTGAAGGGTTCTTCATTTGAAAATTGGGCTAATGCTACCCTGTACAGTTAATTTATTTGTTTGTACTTTTTTCTGCTATGTTATCGAGGAATTACGTAGGCCAGGACTGGACCTATACTATGGCATTTATTACATAGCCTGAATGGTTCTTCATTTAAAAATTACACAAATGCTACCCGCTACAGTCAATCCGATTCATTGAACGTTTTTCTGGTTTTTTATCGAGGAATTACGTAGGCCAGGACTGGGCCTATACTATGGCATCTATTACATAGGCTGAATGGGTCTTTATTTAAAAATTGGGCTAATTCTACCATGCACAGTTAATTTATTTGTTTGAACGTTTTTCTGGTATTTTATCGAGGAATTACATAGGCCAGGAGTGGGTCTATACTATGGCATCTATTACATAGGCTGAATGGTTCTTCATTTGAAAATTGGGCTAATGCTACCCTGTACAGTTAATTTATTTGTTTGTACTTTTTTCTGCTATGTTATCGAGGAATTACGTAGGCCAGGACTGGGCCTATACTATGGCATTTATTACATAGCCTGAATGGTTCTTCATTTAAAAATTACACAAATGCTACCGGCTACAGTCAATCTGATTGTTTGAACGTTTTTCTGGTATTTTATCGAGGAATTACGTAGGCCAGGACTGGGCCTATACTATGACATCTATTACATAGGCTGAATGGTCCATCATATAAAAATTGGGCTAATGCTACCCTGTGCAATTAATTTATTTGTTTGAACGTTTTTCTGTTATTTTATCGAGGAATTACGTAGGCCAGGACTGGGCCTATACTATGGCATCTATTACATAGGCTGAATGGTTCATCAATTAAAAATTGGGCTAATGCTACCGGCTACAGTCAATCTGATTGTTTGAACGTTTTTCTGGTATTTTATCGAGGAATTACGTAGGCCAGGACTGGGCCTATACTATGGCATCTATTACATAGGCTGAATGGTCCATCATATAAAAATTGGGCTAATGCTACCCTGTACAGTTACTTAATTTGTTTGAACGATATTCTGGTATTTTATCGAGGAATTACTTAGGCCAGGGCTGCGACTATACTATGGCATCTATTACATAGGCTGAAGGGTTCTTCATTTGAAAATTGGGCTAATGCTACCCTGTACGGTTAATTTATTTGTTTGTACTTTTTTCTGCTATGTTATCGAGGAATTACGTAGGCCAGGACTGGACCTATACTATGGCATTTATTACATAGCCTGAATGGTTCTTCATTTAAAAATTACACAAATGCTATCCGCTACAGTCAATCCGATACATTGAACGTTTTTCTGGTTTTTTATCGAGGAATTACGTAGGCCAGGACTGGGCCTATACTATGGCATCGATTACATAGGCTGACCGGTTCTTCATTTGAAAATTGGGCTAATGGTACCCTGTACAGTTAATTTATTTGCTTGTACTTTTTTCTGCTATGTTATCGAGGAATTACGTAGGCCAGGACTGGGCCTATACTATGGCATTTATTACATAGCCTGAATGGTTCTTCATTTAAAAATTACACAAATGCTACCCGCTACAGTCAATCCGATTCATTGAACGTTTTTCTGGTATTTTATCGAGGAATTACGTAGGCCAGGACTGGGCCTATACTATGGCATCTATTACATAGGCTGAATGGTTCTTCATTTAAAAACTGGGCTACTGCTACCCTGTACAGTTAATTTATTTGTTTGAACGTTTTTCTGGTATTTTGTCGAGGAATTACGTAGGCCAGAACTGGGCCTATACTATGGCATCTATTACATAGGCTGAATGGTTCTTCATTTAAAAATTGGGCTGACGCTATCTGCTACAGTCAATCTGATTGAACGTTTTTCTGGTATTTTATCGAGGAATTACATAGGCCTGGAGTGGGCCTATACTATGGCATCTATTACGTAGGCTGAATGGTTCTTCATTTGAAAATTGGGCTAATGCTACCATGTACAGTTAATTTATTTGTTTGTACTTTTTTCTGCTATGTTATCGAGGAATTACGTAGGCCAGTACTGGGCCTATACTATGGCATCTATTACATAGGCTGAATGGTCCATCATATAAAAATTGGGCTAATGCTACCCTGTACAGTTACTTAATTTGTTTGAACGTTTTTCGTGTATTTTATCGAGGAATTACTTAGGCCAGGGCTGGGCCTATACTATGGCATCTATTACATAGGCTGAACGGTTCTTCATTTGAAAATTGGGATAATGCTACCCTGTACAGTTAATTTATTTGTTTGTACTTTTTTTCTGCTATGTTATCGAGAAATTATGTCGGCCAGTACTGGGCCTATACTATGGCATCTATTACATAGGCTGAATGGGTCTTTATTTAAAAATTGGGCTAATGCTACCTTCTACAGTCAATCTGATTGCTTGAACGTTTTTCTGGTATTTTATCGAGGAATTAAATAGGCCTGGACTAGGCCTATACTATGGCATCTATTACATAGGCTGAATGGGTCTTTATTTAAAAATTGGGCTAATTCTACCATGCGCAGTTAATTTATTTGTTTGAACGTTTTTCTGGTATTTTATCGAGGAATTACGTAGGCCAGAACTGGGCCTATACTATGGCATCTATTCCATAGGCTGAATGGTTCTTCATTTAAAAATTGGGCCGATGCTACCAGCTACAGTCAATCTGATTGTTTAAACGTTTTTCTGGTATTTTATCGAGGAATTACGTAGGCCAGGACTAGGCCTATACTATGGCATCGATTACATAGGCTGAACGGTTGTTCATTTGAAAATTGGGCTAATGCTGCCCTGTACAGTTAATTTATTTGTTTGTACTTTTTTCTGCTATGTTATCGAGAAATTACGTCGGCCAGTACTGGGCCTATACTATGGCATCTATTACATAGGCTGAATGGTCCATCATATAAAAATTGGTCTAATGCTACCCTGTACAGTTACTTAATTTGTTTGAACGTTTTTCGGGTATTTTATCGAGGAATTACTTAGGCCAGGGCTGGGCCTATACTATGGCATCTATTACATAGGCTGAACGGTTCTTCATTTGAAAATTGGGATAATGCTACCCTGTACAGTTAATTTATTTGTTTGTACTTTTTTTCTGCTATGTTATCGAGAAATTATGTCGGCCAGTACTGGGCCTATACTATGGCATCTATTACATAGGCTGAATGGGTCTTTATTTAAAAATTGGGCTAATGCTACCTTCTACAGTCAATCTGATTGCTTGAACGTTTTTCTGGTATTTTATCGAGGAATTAAATAGGCCTGGACTAGGCCTATACTATGGCATCTATTACATAGGCTGAATGGGTCTTTATTTAAAAATTGGGCTAATTCTACCATGCACAGTTAATTTATTTGTTTGAACGTTTTTCTGGTATTTTATCGAGGAATTACATAGGCCAGGAGTGGGTCTATACTATGGCATCTATTACATAGGCTGAATGGTTCTTCATTTGAAAATTGGGCTAATGCTACCCTGTACAGTTAATTTATTTGTTTGTACTGTTTTCTGCTATGTTATCGAGGAATTACGTAGGCCAGGACTGGGCCTATACTATGGCATTTATTACATAGCCTGAATGGTTCTTCATTTAAAAATTACACAAATGCTACCGGCTACAGTCAATCTGATTGTTTGAACGTTTTTCTGGTATTTTATCGAGGAATTACGTAGGCCAGGACTGGGCCTATACTATGACATCTATTACATAGGCTGAATGGTCCATCATATAAAAATTGGGCTAATGCTACCCTGTACAGTTAATTTATTTGTTTGAACGTTTTTCTGTTATTTTATCGAGGAATTACGTAAGCCAGGCCTGGGCCTATACTATGGCATCTATTACATAGGCTGAATGGTTCTTCATTTAAAAATTGGGCTAATGCTACCCTGTGCAATTAATTTATTTGTTTGAACGTTTTTCTGTTATTTTATCGAGGAATTACGTAGGCCAGGACTGGGCCTATACTATGGCATTTATTACATAGCCTGAATGGTTCTTCATTTAAAAATTACACAAATGCTACCCGCTACAGTCAATCCGATTCATTGAACGTTTTTCTGGTATTTTATCGAGGAATTACGTAGGCCAGGACTGGGCCTATACTATGGCATCTATTACATAGGCTGAATGGTTCTTCATTTAAAAACTGGGCTACTGCTACCCTGTACAGTTAATTTATTTGTTTGAACGTTTTTCTGGTATTTTGTCGAGGAATTACGTAGGCCAGAACTGGGCCTATACTATGGCATCTATTACATAGGCTGAATGGTTCTTCATTTAAAAATTGGGCTGACGCTATCTGCTACAGTCAATCTGATTGAACGTTTTTCTGGTATTTTATCGAGGAATTACATAGGCCTGGAGTGGGCCTATACTATGGCATCTATTACGTAGGCTGAATGGTTCTTCATTTGAAAATTGGGCTAATGCTACCATGTACAGTTAATTTATTTGTTTGTACTTTTTTCTGCTATGTTATCGAGGAATTACGTAGGCCAGGACTGGGCCTATACTATGGCATCTATTACATAGGCTGAATGGTCCATCATATAAAAATTGGGCTAATGCTACCCTGTACAGTTACTTAATTTGTTTGAACGTTTTTCGGGTATTTTATCGAGGAATTACTTAGGCCAGGGCTGGGCCTATACTATGGCATCTATTAGATAGGCTGAACGGTTCTTCATTTGAAAATTGGGATAATGCTACCCTGTACAGTTAATTTATTTGTTTGTACTTTTTTTCTGCTATGTTATCGAGAAATCATGTCGGCCAGTACTGGGCCTATACTATGGCATCTATTACATATGCTGAATGGGTCTTTATTTAAAAATTGGGCTAATGCTACCTTCTACAGTCAATCTGATTGCTTGAACGTTTTTCTGGTATTTTATCGAGGAATTAAATAGGCCTGGACTAGGCCTATACTATGGCATCTATTACATAGGCTGAATGGGTCTTTATTTAAAAATTGGGCTAATTCTACCATGCACAGTTAATTTATTTGTTTGAACGTTTTTCTGGTATTTTATCGAGGAATTACGTAGGCCAGAACTGGGCCTATACTATGGCATCTATTCCATAGGCTGAATGGTTCTTCATTTAAAAATTGGGCCGATGCTACCAGCTACAGTCAATCTGATTGTTTAAACGTTTTTCTGGTATTTTATCGAGGAATTACGTAGGCCAGGACTAGGCCTATACTATGGCATCGATTACATAGGCTGAACGGTTGTTCATTTGAAAATTGGGCTAATGCTGCCCTGTACAGTTAATTTATTTGTTTGTACTTTTTTCTGCTATGTTATCGAGAAATTACGTCGGCCAGTACTGGGCCTATACTATGGCATCTATTACATAGGCTGAATGGGTCTTTATTTAAAAATTGGGCTAATTCTACCATGCACAGTTAATTTATTTGTTTGAACGTTTTTCTGGTATTTTATCGAGGAATTACGTAGGCCAGAACTGGGCCTATACTATGGCATCTATTACATAGGCTGAATGGTTCTTCATTTAAAAATTGGGCTGACGCTATCTGCTACAGTCAATGTGATTGAACGTTTTTCTGGTATTTTATAGAGGAATTACATAGGCCAGGAGTGGGTCTATACTATGGCATCTATTACATAGGCTGAATGGTTCTTCATTTGAAAATTGGGCTAATGCTACCCTGTACAGTTAATTTATTTGTTTGTACTTTTTTCTGCTATGTTATCGAGGAATTACGTAGGCCAGGACTGGGCCTACACTATGGCATTTATTACATAGCCTGAATGGTTCTTCATTTAAAAATTACACAAATGATACCCGCTACAGTCAATCCGATTCATTGAACTTTTTTCTGGTTTTTTATCGAGGAATTACGTAGGCCAGGACTGGGCCTATACTATGGCATCTATTACATAGACTGAATGGTCCATCATATAAAAATTGGGCTAATGCTACCCTGTACGGTTAATTTATTTGTTTGAACGTTTTTCTGTTATTTTATCGAGGAATTACATAGGCCAGGACTGGGCCTATACTATGGCATCTATTACATAGGCTGAATGGTTCATCAATTAAAAATTGGGCTAATGCTACCGGCTACAGTCAATCTGATTGTTTGAACGTTTTTCTGGTATTTTATCGAGGAATTACGTAGGCCAGGACTGGGCCTATACTATGGCATCTATTACATAGGCTGAATGGTCCATCATATAAAAATTGGGCTAATGCTACCCTGTACAGTTACTTAATTTGTTTGAACGATATTCTGGTATTTTATCGAGGAATTACTTAGGCCAGGGCTGGGACTATACTATGGCATCTATTACATAGGCTGAAGGGTTCTTCATTTGGAAATTGGGCTAATACTACCCTGTACAGTTAATTTATTTGTTTGTACTTTTTTCTGCTATGTTATCGAGGAATTACGTAGGCCAGGACTGGACCTATACTATGGCATTTATTACATAGCCTGAATGGTTCTTCATTTAAAAATTACACAAATGCTACCCGCTACAGTCAATCCGATTCATTGAACGTTTTTCTGGTTTTTTATCGAGGAATTACGTAGGCCAGGACTGGGCCTATACTATGGCATCTATTACATAGGCTGAATGGGTCTTTATTTAAAAATTGGGCTAATTCTACCATGCACAGTTAATTTATTTGTTTGAACGTTTTTCTGGTATTTTATCGAGGAATTACATAGGCCAGGAGTGGGTCTATACTATGGCATCTATTACATAGGCTGAATGGTTCTTCATTTGAAAATTGGGCTAATGCTACCCTGTACAGTTAATTTATTTGTTTGTACTATTTTCTGCTATGTTATCGAGGAATTACGTAGGCCAGGACTGGGCCTATACTATGGCATTTATTACATAGCCTGAATGGTTCTTCATTTAAAAATTACACAAATGCTACCGGCTACAGTCAATCTGATTGTTTGAACGTTTTTCTGGTATTTTATCGAGGAATTACGTAGGCCAGGACTGGGCCTATACTATGACATCTATTACATAGGCTGAATGGTCCATCATATAAAAATTGGGCTAATGCTACCCTGTACAGTTAATTTATTTGTTTGAACGTTTTTCTGTTATTTTATCGAGGAATTACGTAAGCCAGGCCTGGGCCTATACTATGGCATCTATTACATAGGCTGAATGGTTCTTCATTTAAAAATTGGGCTAATGCTACCCTGTGCAATTAATTTATTTGTTTGAACGTTTTTCTGTTATTTTATCGAGGAATTACGTAGGCCAGGACTGGGCCTATACTATGGCATCTATTACATAGGCTGAATGGTTCATCAATTAAAAATTGGGCTAATGCTACCGGCTACAGTCAATCTGATTGTTTGAACGTTTTTCTGGTATTTTATCGAGGAATTACGTAGGCCAGGACTGGGCCTATACTATGGCATCTATTACATAGGCTGAATGGTCCATCATATAAAAATTGGGCTAATGCTACCCTGTACAGTTACTTAATTTGTTTGAACGATATTCTGGTATTTTATCGAGGAATTACTTAGGCCAGGGCTGGGACTATACTATGGCATCTATCACATAGGCTGAAGGGTTCTTCATTTGGAAATTGGGCTAATACTATCCTGTACAGTTAATTTATTTGTTTGTACTTTTTTCTGCTATGTTATCGAGGAATTACGTAGGCCAGGACTGGACCTATACTATGGCATTTATTACATAGCCTGAATGGTTCTTCATTTAAAAATTACACAAATGCTACCCGCTACAGTCAATCCGATTCATTGAACGTTTTTCTGGTTTTTTATCGAGGAATTACGTAGGCCAGGACTGGGCCTATACTATGGCATCTATTACATAGGCTGAATGGGTCTTTATTTAAAAATTGGGCTAATTCTACCATGCACAGTTAATTTATTTGTTTGAACGTTTTTCTGGTATTTTATCGAGGAATTACATAGGCCAGGAGTGGGTCTATACTATGGCATCTATTACATAGGCTGAATGGTTCTTCATTTGAAAATTGGGCTAATGCTACCCTGTACAGTTAATTTATTTGTTTGTACTTTTTTCTGCTATGTTATCGAGGAATTACGTAGGCCAGGACTGGGCCTATACTATGGCATTTATTACATAGCCTGAATGGTTCTTCATTTAAAAATTACACAAATGCTACCGGCTACAGTCAATCTGATTGTTTGAACGTTTTTCTGGTATTTTATCGAGGAATTACGTAGGCCAGGACTGGGCCTATACTATGACATCTATTACATAGGCTGAATGGTCCATCATATAAAAATTGGGCTAATGCTACCCTGTGCAATTAATTTATTTGTTTGAACGTTTTTCTGTTATTTTATCGAGGAATTACGTAGGCCAGGACTGGGCCTATACTATGGCATCTATTACATAGGCTGAATGGTTCATCAATTAAAAATTGGGCTAATGCTACCGGCTACAGTCAATCTGATTGTTTGAACGTTTTTCTGGTATTTTATCGAGGAATTACGTAGGCCAGGACTGGGCCTATACTATGGCATCTATTACATAGGCTGAATGGTCCATCATATAAAAATTGGGCTAATGCTACCCTGTACAGTTACTTAATTTGTTTGAACGATATTCTGGTATTTTATCGAGGAATTACTTAGGCCAGGGCTGCGACTATACTATGGCATCTATTACATAGGCTGAAGGGTTCTTCATTTGAAAATTGGGCTAATGCTACCCTGTACGGTTAATTTATTTGTTTGTACTTTTTTCTGCTATGTTATCGAGGAATTACGTAGGCCAGGACTGGACCTATACTATGGCATTTATTACATAGCCTGAATGGTTCTTCATTTAAAAATTACACAAATGCTATCCGCTACAGTCAATCCGATACATTGAACGTTTTTCTGGTTTTTTATCGAGGAATTACGTAGGCCAGGACTGGGCCTATACTATGGCATCGATTACATAGGCTGACCGGTTCTTCATTTGAAAATTGGGCTAATGGTACCCTGTACAGTTAATTTATTTGCTTGTACTTTTTTCTGCTATGTTATCGAGGAATTACGTAGGCCAGGACTGGGCCTATACTATGGCATTTATTACATAGCCTGAATGGTTCTTCATTTAAAAATTACACAAATGCTACCCGCTACAGTCAATCCGATTCATTGAACGTTTTTCTGGTATTTTATCGAGGAATTACGTAGGCCAGGACTGGGCCTATACTATGGCATCTATTACATAGGCTGAATGGTTCTTCATTTAAAAACTGGGCTACTGCTACCCTGTACAGTTAATTTATTTGTTTGAACGTTTTTCTGGTATTTTGTCGAGGAATTACGTAGGCCAGAACTGGGCCTATACTATGGCATCTATTACATAGGCTGAATGGTTCTTCATTTAAAAATTGGGCTGACGCTATCTGCTACAGTCAATCTGATTGAACGTTTTTCTGGTATTTTATCGAGGAATTACATAGGCCTGGAGTGGGCCTATACTATGGCATCTATTACGTAGGCTGAATGGTTCTTCATTTGAAAATTGGGCTAATGCTACCATGTACAGTTAATTTATTTGTTTGTACTTTTTTCTGCTATGTTATCGAGGAATTACGTAGGCCAGTACTGGGCCTATACTATGGCATCTATTACATAGGCTGAATGGTCCATCATATAAAAATTGGGCTAATGCTACCCTGTACAGTTACTTAATTTGTTTGAACGTTTTTCGTGTATTTTATCGAGGAATTACTTAGGCCAGGGCTGGGCCTATACTATGGCATCTATTACATAGGCTGAACGGTTCTTCATTTGAAAATTGGGATAATGCTACCCTGTACAGTTAATTTATTTGTTTGTACTTTTTTTCTGCTATGTTATCGAGAAATTATGTCGGCCAGTACTGGGCCTATACTATGGCATCTATTACATAGGCTGAATGGGTCTTTATTTAAAAATTGGGCTAATGCTACCTTCTACAGTCAATCTGATTGCTTGAACGTTTTTCTGGTATTTTATCGAGGAATTAAATAGGCCTGGACTAGGCCTATACTATGGCATCTATTACATAGGCTGAATGGGTCTTTATTTAAAAATTGGGCTAATTCTACCATGCGCAGTTAATTTATTTGTTTGAACGTTTTTCTGGTATTTTATCGAGGAATTACGTAGGCCAGAACTGGGCCTATACTATGGCATCTATTCCATAGGCTGAATGGTTCTTCATTTAAAAATTGGGCCGATGCTACCAGCTACAGTCAATCTGATTGTTTAAACGTTTTTCTGGTATTTTATCGAGGAATTACGTAGGCCAGGACTAGGCCTATACTATGGCATCGATTACATAGGCTGAACGGTTGTTCATTTGAAAATTGGGCTAATGCTGCCCTGTACAGTTAATTTATTTGTTTGTACTTTTTTCTGCTATGTTATCGAGAAATTACGTCGGCCAGTACTGGGCCTATACTATGGCATCTATTACATAGGCTGAATGGTCCATCATAGAAAAATTGGGCTAATGCTACCCTGTACAGTTACTTAATTTGTTTGAACGTTTTTCGGGTATTTTATCGAGGAATTACTTAGGCCAGGGCTGGGCCTATACTATGGCATCTATTACATAGGCTGAACGGTTCTTCATTTGAAAATTGGGATAATGCTACCCTGTACAGTTAATTTATTTGTTTGTACTTTTTTTCTGCTATGTTATCGAGAAATTATGTCGGCCAGTACTGGGCCTATACTCTGGCATCTATTACATAGGCTGAATGGGTCTTTATTTAAAAATTGGGCTAATGCTACCTTCTACAGTCAATCTGATTGCTTGAACGTTTTTCTGGTATTTTATCGAGGAATTAAATAGGCCTGGACTAGGCCTATACTATGGCATCTATTACATAGGCTGAATGGGTCTTTATTTAAAAATTGGGCTAATTCTACCATGCACAGTTAATTTATTTGTTTGAACGTTTTTCTGGTATTTTATCGAGGAATTACTTAGGCCAGGGCTGGGACTATACTATGGCATCTATCACATAGGCTGAAGGGTTCTTCATTTGGAAATTGGGCTAATACTACCCTGTACAGTTAATTTATTTGTTTGTACTTTTTTCTGCTATGTTATCGAGGAATTACGTAGGCCAGGACTGGACCTATCCTATGGCATTTATTACATAGCCTGAATGGTTCTTCATTTAAAAATTACACAAATGCTACCCGCTACAGTCAATCCGATTCATTGAACGTTTTTCTGGTTTTTTATCGAGGAATTACGTAGGCCAGGACTGGGCCTATACTATGGCATCTATTACATAGGCTGAATGGGTCTTTATTTAAAAATTGGGCTAATTCTACCATGCACAGTTAATTTATTTGTTTGAACGTTTTTCTGGTATTTTATCGAGGAATTACATAGGCCAGGAGTGGGTCTATACTATGGCATCTATTACATAGGCTGAATGGTTCTTCATTTGAAAATTGGGCTAATGCTACCCTGTACAGTTAATTTATTTGTTTGTACTTTTTTCTGCTATGTTATCGAGGAATTACGTAGGCCAGGACTGGGCCTATACTATGGCATTTATTACATAGCCTGAATGGTTCTTCATTTAAAAATTACACAAATGCTACCGGCTACAGTCAATCTGATTGTTTGAACGTTTTTCTGGTATTTTATCGAGGAATTACGTAGGCCAGGACTGGGCCTATACTATGACATCTATTACATAGGCTGAATGGTCCATCATATAAAAATTGGGCTAATGCTACCCTGTGCAATTAATTTATTTGTTTGAACGTTTTTCTGTTATTTTATCGAGGAATTACGTAGGCCAGGACTGGGCCTATACTATGGCATCTATTACATAGGCTGAATGGTTCATCAATTAAAAATTGGGCTAATGCTACCGGCTACAGTCAATCTGATTGTTTGAACGTTTTTCTGGTATTTTATCGAGGAATTACGTAGGCCAGGACTGGGCCTATACTATGGCATCTATTACATAGGCTGAATGGTCCATCATATAAAAATTGGGCTAATGCTACCCTGTACAGTTACTTAATTTGTTTGAACGATATTCTGGTATTTTATCGAGGAATTACTTAGGCCAGGGCTGCGACTATACTATGGCATCTATTACATAGGCTGAAGGGTTCTTCATTTGAAAATTGGGCTAATGCTACCCTGTACGGTTAATTTATTTGTTTGTACTTTTTTCTGCTATGTTATCGAGGAATTACGTAGGCCAGGACTGGACCTATACTATGGCATTTATTACATAGCCTGAATGGTTCTTCATTTAAAAATTACACAAATGCTATCCGCTACAGTCAATCCGATACATTGAACGTTTTTCTGGTTTTTTATCGAGGAATTACGTAGGCCAGGACTGGGCCTATACTATGGCATCGATTACATAGGCTGACCGGTTCTTCATTTGAAAATTGGGCTAATGGTACCCTGTACAGTTAATTTATTTGCTTGTACTTTTTTCTGCTATGTTATCGAGGAATTACGTAGGCCAGGACTGGGCCTATACTATGGCATTTATTACATAGCCTGAATGGTTCTTCATTTAAAAATTACACAAATGCTACCCGCTACAGTCAATCCGATTCATTGAACGTTTTTCTGGTATTTTATCGAGGAATTACGTAGGCCAGGACTGGGCCTATACTATGGCATCTATTACATAGGCTGAATGGTTCTTCATTTAAAAACTGGGCTACTGCTACCCTGTACAGTTAATTTATTTGTTTGAACGTTTTTCTGGTATTTTGTCGAGGAATTACGTAGGCCAGAACTGGGCCTATACTATGGCATCTATTACATAGGCTGAATGGTTCTTCATTTAAAAATTGGGCTGACGCTATCTGCTACAGTCAATCTGATTGAACGTTTTTCTGGTATTTTATCGAGGAATTACATAGGCCTGGAGTGGGCCTATACTATGGCATCTATTACGTAGGCTGAATGGTTCTTCATTTGAAAATTGGGCTAATGCTACCATGTACAGTTAATTTATTTGTTTGTACTTTTTTCTGCTATGTTATCGAGGAATTACGTAGGCCAGTACTGGGCCTATACTATGGCATCGATTACATAGGCTGAATGGTCCATCATATAAAAATTGGGCTAATGCTACCCTGTACAGTTACTTAATTTGTTTGAACGTTTTTCGTGTATTTTATCGAGGAATTACTTAGGCCAGGGCTGGGCCTATACTATGGCATCTATTACATAGGCTGAACGGTTCTTCATTTGAAAATTGGGATAATGCTACCCTGTACAGTTAATTTATTTGTTTGTACTTTTTTTCTGCTATGTTATCGAGAAATTATGTCGGCCAGTACTGGGCCTATACTATGGCATCTATTACATAGGCTGAATGGGTCTTTAATTAAAAATTGGGCTAATGCTACCTTCTACAGTCAATCTGATTGCTTGAACGTTTTTCTGGTATTTTATCGAGGAATTAAATAGGCCTGGACTAGGCCTATACTATGGCATCTATTACATAGGCTGAATGGGTCTTTATTTAAAAATTGGGCTAATTCTACCATGCGCAGTTAATTTATTTGTTTGAACGTTTTTCTGGTATTTTATCGAGGAATTACGTAGGCCAGAACTGGGCCTATACTATGGCATCTATTCCATAGGCTGAATGGTTCTTCATTTAAAAATTGGGCCGATGCTACCAGCTACAGTCAATCTGATTGTTTAAACGTTTTTTTGGTATTTTATCGAGGAATTACGTAGGCCAGGACTAGGCCTATACTATGGCATCGATTACATAGGCTGAACGGTTGTTCATTTGAAAATTGGGCTAATGCTGCCCTGTACAGTTAATTTATTTGTTTGTACTTTTTTCTGCTATGTTATCGAGAAATTACGTCGGCCAGTACTGGGCCTATACTATGGCATCTATTACATAGGCTGAATGGTCCATCATATAAAAATTGGGCTAATGCTACCCTGTACAGTTACTTAATTTGTTTGAACGTTTTTCGGGTATTTTATCGAGGAATTACTTAGGCCAGGGCTGGGCCTATACTATGGCATCTATTACATAGGCTGAACGGTTCTTCATTTGAAAATTGGGATAATGCTACCCTGTACAGTTAATTTATTTGTTTGTACTCTTTTTCTGCTATGTTATCGAGAAATTATGTCGGCCAGTACTGGGCCTATACTATGGCATCTATTACATAGGCTGAATGGGTCTTTATTTAAAAATTGGGCTAATGCTACCTTCTACAGTCAATCTGATTGCTTGAACGTTTTTCTGGTATTTTATCGAGGAATTAAATAGGCCTGGACTAGGCCTATACTATGGCATCTATTACATAGGCTGAATGGGTCTTTATTTAAAAATTGGGCTAATTCTACCATGCACAGTTAATTTATTTGTTTGAACGTTTTTCTGGTATTTTATCGAGGAATTACATAGGCCAGGAGTGGGTCTATACTATGGCATCTATTACATAGGCTGAATGGTTCTTCATTTGAAAATTGGGCTAATGCTACCCTGTACAGTTAATTTATTTGTTTGTACTGTTTTCTGCTATGTTATCGAGGAATTACGTAGGCCAGGACTGGGCCTATACTATGGCATTTATTACATAGCCTGAATGGTTCTTCATTTAAAAATTACACAAATGCTACCGGCTACAGTCAATCTGATTGTTTGAACGTTTTTCTGGTATTTTATCGAGGAATTACGTAGGCCAGGACTGGGCCTATACTATGACATCTATTACATAGGCTGAATGGTCCATCATATAAAAATTGGGCTAATGCTACCCTGTACAGTTAATTTATTTGTTTGAACGTTTTTCTGTTATTTTATCGAGGAATTACGTAAGCCAGGCCTGGGCCTATACTATGGCATCTATTACATAGGCTGAATGGTCCATCATATAAAAATTGGGCTAATGCTACCCTGTACGGTTAATTTATTTGTTTGAACGTTTTTCTGTTATTTTATCGAGGAATTACATAGGCCAGGACTGGGCCTATACTATGGCATCTATTACATAGGCTGAATGGTTCATCAATTAAAAATTGGGCTAATGCTACCGGCTACAGTCAATCTGATTGTTTGAACGTTTTTCTGGTATTTTATCGAGGAATTACGTAGGCCAGGACTGGGCCTATACTATGGCATCTATTACATAGGCTGAATGGTCCATCATATAAAAATTGGGCTAATGCTACCCTGTACAGTTACTTAATTTGTTTGAACGATATTCTGGTATTTTATCGAGGAATTACTTAGGCCAGGGCTGGGACTATACTATGGCATCTATTACATAGGCTGAAGGGTTCTTCATTTGGAAATTGGGCTAATACTACCCTGTACAGTTAATTTATTTGTTTGTACTTTTTTCTGCTATGTTATCGAGGAATTACGTAGGCCAGGACTGGACCTATACTATAGCATTTATTACATAGCCTGAATGGTTCTTCATTTAAAAATTACACAAATGCTACCCGCTACAGTCAATCCGATTCATTGAACGTTTTTCTGGTTTTTTATCGAGGAATTACGTAGGCCAGGACTGGGCCTATACTATGGCATCTATTACATAGGCTGAATGGGTCTTTATTTAAAAATTGGGCTAATTCTACCATGCACAGTTAATTTATTTGTTTGAACGTTTTTCTGGTATTTTATCGAGGAATTACATAGGCCAGGAGTGGGTCTATACTATGGCATCTATTACATAGGCTGAATGGTTCTTCATTTGAAAATTGGGCTAATGCTACCCTGTACAGTTAATTTATTTGTTTGTACTTTTTTCTGCTATGTTATCGAGGAATTACGTAGGCCAGGACTGGGCCTATACTATGGCATTTATTACATAGCCTGAATGGTTCTTCATTTAAAAATTACACAAATGCTACCGGCTACAGTCAATCTGATTGTTTGAACGTTTTTCTGGTATTTTATCGAGGAATTACGTAGGCCAGGACTGGGCCTATACTATGACATCTATTACATAGGCTGAATGGTCCATCATATAAAAATTGGGCTAATGCTACCCTGTACAGTTAATTTATTTGTTTGAACGTTTTTCTGTTATTTTATCGAGGAATTACGTAAGCCAGGCCTGGGCCTATACTATGGCATCTATTACATAGGCTGAATGGTTCTTCATTTAAAAATTGGGCTAATGCTACCCTGTGCAATTAATTTATTTGTTTGAACGTTTTTCTGTTATTTTATCGAGGAATTACGTAGGCCAGGACTGGGCCTATACTATGGCATCTATTACATAGGCTGAATGGTTCATCAATTAAAAATTGGGCTAATGCTACCGGCTACAGTCAATCTGATTGTTTGAACGTTTTTCTGGTATTTTATCGAGGAATTACGTAGGCCAGGACTGGGCCTATACTATGGCATCTATTACATAGGCTGAATGGTCCATCATATAAAAATTGGGCTAATGCTACCCTGTACAGTTACTTAATTTGTTTGAACGATATTCTGGTATTTTATCGAGGAATTACTTAGGCCAGGGCTGGGACTATACTATGGCATCTATTACATAGGCTGAAGGGTTCTTCATTTGAAAATTGGGCTAATGCTACCCTGTACAGTTAATTTATTTGTTTGTACTTTTTTCTGCTATGTTATCGAGGAATTACGTAGGCCAGGACTGGACCTATACTATGGCATTTATTACATAGCCTGAATGGTTCTTCATTTAAAAATTACACAAATGCTACCCGCTACAGTCAATCCGATACATTGAACGTTTTTCTGGTTTTTTATCGAGGAATTACGTAGGCCAGGACTGGGCCTATACTATGGCATCGATTACATAGGCTGACCGGTTCTTCATTTGAAAATTGGGCTAATGGTACCCTGTACAGTTAATTTATTTGCTTGTACTTTTTTCTGCTATGTTATCGAGGAATTACGTAGGCCAGGACTGGGCCTATACTATGGCATTTATTACATAGCCTGAATGGTTCTTCATTTAAAAATTACACAAATGCTACCCGCTACAGTCAATCCGATTCATTGAACGTTTTTCTGGTATTTTATCGAGGAATTACGTAGGCCAGGACTGGGCCTATACTATGGCATCTATTACATAGGCTGAATGGTTCTTCATTTAAAAACTGGGCTACTGCTACCCTGTACAGTTAATTTATTTGTTTGAACGTTTTTCTGGTATTTTGTCGAGGAATTACGTAGGCCAGAACTGGGCCTATACTATGGCATCTATTACATAGGCTGAATGGTTCTTCATTTAAAAATTGGGCTGACGCTATCTGCTACAGTCAATCTGATTGAACGTTTTTCTGGTATTTTATCGAGGAATTACATAGGCCTGGAGTGGGCCTATACTATGGCATCTATTACGTAGGCTGAATGGTTCTTCATTTGAAAATTGGGCTAATGCTACCATGTACAGTTAATTTATTTGTTTGTACTTTTTTCTGCTATGTTATCGAGGAATTACGTAGGCCAGGACTGGGCCTATACTATGGCATCTATTACATAGGCTGAATGGTCCATCATATAAAAATTGGGCTAATGCTACCCTGTACAGTTACTTAATTTGATTGAACGTTTTTCGTGTATTTTATCGAGGAATTACTTAGGCCAGGGCTGGGCCTATACTATGGCATCTATTACATAGGCTGAACGGTTCTTCATTTGAAAATTGGGATAATGCTACCCTGTACAGTTAATTTATTTGTTTGTACTTTTTTTCTGCTATGTTATCGAGAAATTATGTCGGCCAGTACTGGGCCTATACTATGGCATCTATTACATAGGCTGAATGGGTCTTTATTTAAAAATTGGGCTAATGCTACCTTCTACAGTCAATCTGATTGCTTGAACGTTTTTCTGGTATTTTATCGAGGAATTAAATAGGCCTGGACTAGGCCTATACTATGGCATCTATTACATAGGCTGAATGGGTCTTTATTTAAAAATTGGGCTAATTCTACCATGCACAGTTAATTTATTTGTTTGAACGTTTTTCTGGTATTTTATCGAGGAATTACGTAGGCCAGAACTGGGCCTATACTATGGCATCTATTCCATAGGCTGAATGGTTCTTCATTTAAAAATTGGGCCGATGCTACCAGCTACAGTCAATCTGATTGTTTAAACGTTTTTCTGGTATTTTATCGAGGAATTACGTAGGCCAGGACTAGGCCTATACTATGGCATCGATTACATAGGCTGAACGGTTGTTCATTTGAAAATTGGGCTAATGCTGCCCTGTACAGTTAATTTATTTGTTTGTACTTTTTTCTGCTATGTTATCGAGAAATTACGTCGGCCAGTACTGGGCCTATACTATGGCATCTATTACATAGGCTGAATGGGTCTTTATTTAAAAATTGGGCTAATGCTACCTTCTACAGTCAATCTGATTGCTTGAACGTTTTTCTGGTATTTTATCGAGGAATTACATAGGCCTGGACTAGGCCTATACTATGGCATCTATTACATAGGGTGAATGGGTCTTTATTTAAAAATTGGGCTAATTCTACCATGCACAGTTAATTTATTTGTTTGAACGTTTTTCTGGTATTTTATCGAGGAATTACGTAGGCCAGAACTGGGCCTATACTATGGCATCTATTACATAGGCTGAATGGTTCTTCATTTAAAAATTGGGCTGACGCTATCTGCTACAGTCAATGTGATTGAACGTTTTTCTGGTATTTTATAGAGGAATTACATAGGCCAGGAGTGGGTCTATACTATGGCATCTATTACATAGGCTGAATGGTTCTTCATTTGAAAATTGGGCTAATGCTACCCTGTACAGTTAATTTATTTGTTTGTACTTTTTTCTGCTATGTTATCGAGGAATTACGTAGGCCAGGACTGGGCCTACACTATGGCATTTATTACATAGCCTGAATGGTTCTTCATTTAAAAATTACACAAATGATACCCGCTACAGTCAATCCGATTCATTGAACTTTTTTCTGGTTTTTTATCGAGGAATTACGTAGGCCAGGACTGGGCCTATACTATGGCATCTATTACATAGGCTGAAGGGTTCTTCATTTGGAAATTGGGCTAATACTACCCTGTACAGTTAATTTATTTGATTGTACTTTTTTCTGCTATGTTATCGAGGAATTACGTAGGCCAGGACTGGACCTATACTATGGCATTTATTACATAGCCTGAATGGTTCTTCATTTAAAAATTACACAAATGCTACCCGCTACAGTCAATCCGATTCATTGAACGTTTTTCTGGTTTTTTATCGAGGAATTACGTAGGCCAGGACTGGGCCTATACTATGGCATCTATTACATAGGCTGAATGGTTCTTCATTTAAAAACTGGGCTAATGCTACCCTGTGCAATTAATTTATTTGTTTGAACGTTTTTCTGGTATTTTATCGAGGAATTACGTACGCCAGGACTGGGCCTATACTATGGCATCTATTACATAGGCTGAATGGTCCATCATATAAAAATTGGGCTAATGCTACCCTGTACAGTTACTTAATTTGTTTGAACGATATTCTGGTATTTTATCGAGGACTTACTTAGGCCAGGGCTGGGAATATACTATGGCATCTATTACATAGGCTGAAGGGTTCTTCATTTGAAAATTGGGCTAATACTACCCTGTACAGTTAATTTATTTGTTTGTACTTTTTTCTGCTATGTTATCGAGGAATTACGTAGGCCAGGACTGGACCTATACTATGGCATTTATTACATAGCCTGAATGGTTCTTCATTTAAAAATTACACAAATGCTACCCGCTACAGTCAATCCGATTCATTGAACGTTTTTCTGGTTTTTTATCGAGGAATTACGTAGGCCAGGACTGGGCCTATACTATGGCATCTATTACATAGGCTGAATGGTTCTTCATTTAAAAACTGGGCTAATGCTACCCTGTACAGTTAATTTATTTGTTTGAACGTTTTTCTGGTATTTTGTCGAGGAATTACGTAGGCCAGAACTGGGCCTATACTATGGAATCTATTACATAGGCTGAATGGTTCTTCATTTAAAAATTGGGCTGACGCTATCTGCTACAGTCAATCTGATTGAACGTTTTTCTGGTATTTTATCGAGGAATTACATAGGCCAGGAGTGGGCCTATACTATGGCATCTATTACGTAGGCTGAATGGTTCTTCATTTGAAAATTGGGCTAATGCTACCCTGTACAGTTAATTTATTTGTTTGTACTTTTTTCTGCTATGTTATCGAGGAAATACGTAGGCCAGGACTGGGCCTATACTATGGCATCTATTACATTGCCTGAATGGTTCTTCATTTAAAAATTACACAAATGATACCCGCTACAGTCAATCCGATTCATTGAACGTTTTTCTTGTTTTTTATCGAGGAATTACGTAGGCCAGGACTGGGCCTATACTATGGCATCTATTACATAGGCTGAACGGTCCATCATAGAAAAATTGGGCTAATGCTACCCTGTTCAGTTACTTAATTTGTTTGAACGTTTTTCTGGTATTTTATCGAGGAATTACTTAGGCCAGGGCTGGGCCTATACTATGGCATCTATTACATAGGCTGACCGGTTCTTCATTTGAAAATTGGGCTAATGCTGCCCTGTACAGTTAATTTATTTGTTTGTACTTTTTTCTGCTATGTTATCGAGAAATTATGTCGGCCAGTACTGGGCCTATACTATGGCATCTATTACATAGGCTGAATGGGTCTTTATTTAAAAATTGGGCTAATGCTACCTTCTACAGTCAATCTGATTGCTTGAAGGTTTTTCTGGTATTTTATCGAGGAATTACATAGGCCTGGACTAGGCCTATACTATAGCATCTATTACATATACTGAATGGTCCTTCATATAAAAATTGGGCTAATGCTACCCTGTACAATTAATTTATTTGTTTGAACGTTTTTCTGTTATTTTATCGATGAGTTACGTAGGCCAGGACTGGGCCTATACTATGGCAACTATTACATAGGCTGAATAGTTCTTCATTTAAAAATTGGGCTAATGCTACCCTGTGCAATTAATTTATTTGTTTGAACGTTTTTCTGTTATTTTATCGAGGAATTACGTAGGCCAGGACTGGCCCTATACTATGGCATCTATTACATAGGCTAAATGGTTCTTCATTTTATAATTGGACTGATCCTACCTCATACAGTCAATCTGATTTTTTGAACGTTTTTCTTGTATTTTATCGAGGAATTACATAGGCCAGGAGTGTGGGCCTATACTATGGCATCTATTACATAGGCGGAATGGTTCTTCATTTAAAAATTGGGCTAATGCTACCCTGTACAGTTAATTTATTTGTTTGTACTTTTTTTCTGCTATGTTATCGAGAAATTATGTCGGCCAGTACTGGGCCTATACTATGGCATCTATTACATAGGCTGAATCGGTCTTTATTTAAAAATTGGGCTAATGCTACCTTCTACAGTCAATCTGATTGCTTGAACGTTTTTCTGGTATTTTATCGAGGAATTACATAGGCCTGGACTAGGCCTATACTATGGCATCTATTACATAGGCTGAATGGGTCTTTATTTAAAAATTGGGCTAATTCTACCATGCACAGTTAATTTATTTGTTTGAACGTTTTTCTGGTATTTTATCGAGGAATTACGTAGGCCAGAACTGGGCCTATACTATGGCATCTATTCCATAGGCTGAATGGTTCTTCATTTAAAAATTGGGCCGATGCTACCAGCTACAGTCAATCTGATTGTTTAAACGTTTTTCTGGTATTTTATCGAGGAATTACGTAGGCCAGGACTGGGCCTATACTATGGCATCGATTACATAGGCTGAACGGTTGTTCATTTGAAAATTGGGCTAATGCTGCCCTGTACAGTTAATTTATTTGTTTGTACTTTTTGCTGCTATGTTATCGAGAAATTACGTCGGCCAGTACTGGGCCTATACTATGGCATCTATTACATAGGCTGAATGGGTCTTTATTTAAAAATTGGGCTAATGCTACCTTCTACAGTCAATCTGATTGCTTGAACGTTTTTCTGGTATTTTATCGAGGAATTACATAGCCCTGGACTAGACCTATACTATGGCATCTATTACATAGGCTGAATGGGTCTTTATTTAAAAATTGGGCTAATTCTACCATGCACAGTTAATTTATTTGTTTGAACGTTTTTCTGGTATTTTATCGAGGAATTACGTAGGCCAGAACTGGGCCTATACTATGGCATCTATTACATAGGCTGAATGGTTCTTCATTTAAAAATTGGGCTGACGGTATCTGCTACAGTCAATGTGATTGAACGTTTTTCTGGTATTTTATCGAGGAATTACGTAGGCCAGGAGTGGGTCTATACTATGGCATCTATTACATAGGCTGAATGGTTCTTCATTTGAAAATTGGGCTAATGCTACCCTGTACAGTTAATTTATTTGATTGTAGTTTTTTCTGCTATGTTATCGAGGAATTACGTAGGCCAGGACTGGGCCTATACTATGGCATTTATTACATAGCCTGAATGGTTCTTCATTTAAAAATTACACAAATGCTACCGGCTACAGTCAATCTGATTGTTTGAACGTTTTTCTGGTATTTTATCGAGGAATTACGTAGGCCAGGACTGGGCCTATACTATGACATCTATTACATAGGCTGAATGGTCCATCATATAAAAATTGGGCTAATGCTACCCTGTACAGTTAATTTATTTGTTTGAACGTTTTTCTGTTATTTTATCGAGGAATTACGTAAGCCAGGCCTGGGCCTATACTATGGCATCTATTACATAGGCTGAATGCTTCTTCATTTAAAAATTGGGCTAATGCTACCCTGTGCAATTAATTTATTTGTTTGAACGTTTTTCTGTTATTTTATCGAGGAATTACGTAGGCCAGGACTGGGCCTATACTATGGCATCTATTACATAGGCTGAATGGTTCATCAATTAAAAATTGGGCTAATGCTACCGGCTACAGTCAATCTGATTGTTTGAACGTTTTTCTGGTATTTTATCGAGGAATTACGTAGGCCAGGACTGGGCCTATACTATGGCATCTATTACATAGGCTGAATGGTCCATCATATAAAAATTGGGCTAATGCTACCCTGTACAGTTACTTAATTTGTTTGAACGATATTCTGGTATTTTATCGAGGAATTACTTAGGCCAGGGCTGGGAATATACTATGGCATCTATTACATAGGCTGAAGGGTTCTTCATTTGAAAATTGGGCTAATAATACCCTGTACAGTTAATTTATTTGTTTGTACTTTTTTCTGCTATGTTATCGAGGAATTACGTAGGCCAGGACTGGACCTATACTATGGCATTTATTACATAGCCTGAATGGTTCTTCATTTAAAAATTACACAAATGCTACCCGCTACAGTCAATCCGATTCATTGAACGTTTTTCTGGTTTTTTATCGAGGAATTACGTAGGCCAGGACTGGGCCTATACTATGGCATCTATTACATAGGCTGAATGGTTCTTCATTTAAAAACTGGGCTAATGCTACCCTGTACAGTTAATTTATTTGTTTGAACGTTTTTCTGGTATTTTGTCGAGGAATTACGTAGGCCAGAACTGGGCCTATACTATGGAATCTATTACATAGGCTGAATGGTTCTTCATTTAAAAATTGGGCTGACGCTATCTGCTACAGTCAATCTGATTGAACGTTTTTCTGGTATTTTATCGAGGAATTACATAGGCCAGGAGTGGGCCTATACTATGGCATCTATTACGTAGGCTGAATGGTTCTTCATTTGAAAATTGGGCTAATGCTACCCTGTACAGTTAATTTATTTGTTTGTACTTTTTTCTGCTATGTTATCGAGGAAATACGTAGGCCAGGACTGGGCCTATACTATGGCATCTATTACATAGGCTGAATGGTTCTTCATTTAAAAATTGGGCTAATGCTACCGGCTACATTCAATCTGATTGTTTGAACGTTTTTCTGGTATTTTATTGAGGAATTACGTAGGCCAGGACTGGGCCTATACTATGGCATCTATTACATAGGCTGAATGGTTCTTCATTTAAAAAATGGGCTAATGCTACCCTGTACAATTAATTTATTTGTTTGAACGTATTTCTGTTATTTTATCGATGAGTTACGTAGGCCAGGACTGGGCCTATACTATGGCAACTATTACATAGGCTGAATGGTTCTTCATTTAAAAATTGGGCTAATGCTACCCTGTGCAATTAATTTATTTGTTTGAACGTTTTTCTGTTATTTTATCGAGGAATTACGTAAGCCAGGACTGGACCTATACTATGGCATCTATTACATAGGCTGAATGGGTCTTCATTTAAATATTGGGCTAATGCTACCGGCTACAGTCAATCTGATTGTTTGAACGTTTTTCTGGTATTTTATCGAGGAATTACGTAGGCCAGGACTGGGCCTATACTATGGCATCTATTACATAGGCTGAATGGTTCTTCATTTAAAAAATGGGCTAATGCTACCCTGTACAATTAATTTATTTGTTTGAACGTATTTCTGGTATTTTATAGAGGAATTACATAGGCCAGGAGTGGGTCTATACTATGGCATCTATTACATAGGCTGAATGGTTCTTCATTTGAAAATTGGGCTAATGCTACCCTGTACAGTTAATTTATTTGTTTGTACTTTTTTCTGCTATGTTATCGAGGAATTACGTAGGCCAGGACTGGGCCTACACTATGGCATTTATTACATAGCCTGAATGGTTCTTCATTTAAAAATTACACAAATGATACCCGCTACAGTCAATCCGATTCATTGAACTTTTTTCTGGTTTTTTATCGAGGAATTACGTAGGCCAGGACTGGGCCTATACTATGGCATCTATTACATAGGCTGAAGGGTTCTTCATTTGGAAATTGGGCTAATACTACCCTGTACAGTTAATTTATTTGATTGTACTTTTTTCTGCTATGTTATCGAGGAATTACGTAGGCCAGGACTGGACCTATACTATGGCATTTATTACATAGCCTGAATGGTTCTTCATTTAAAAATTACACAAATGCTACCCGCTACAGTCAATCCGATTCATTGAACGTTTTTCTGGTTTTTTATCGAGGAATTACGTAGGCCAGGACTGGGCCTATACTATGGCATCTATTACATAGGCTGAATGGTTCTTCATTTAAAAACTGGGCTAATGCTACCCTGTGCAAATAATTTATTTGTTTGAACGTTTTTCTGGTATTTTATCGAGGAATTACGTAGGCCAGGACTGGGCCTATACTATGGCATCTATTACATAGGCTGAATGGTCCATCATATAAAAATTGGGCTAATGCTACCCTGTACAGTTACTTCATTTTTTTGAACGTTTTTCTGGTATTTTATCGAGGAATTACTTAGGCCAGGGCTGGGCCTATACTATGGCATTTATTACATAGGCTGAACGGTTCTTCATTTGAAAATTGGGCTACTGCTACCCTGTACAGTTAATTTATTTGTTTGTACTTTTTTCTGCTATGTTATCGAGGAATTACGTAGGCCAGGACTGGGCCTATACTATGGCATTTATTACATTGCCTGAATGGTTCTTCATTTAAAAATTACACAAATGATACCCGCTACAGTCAATCCGATTCATTGAACGTTTTTCTTGTTTTTTATCGAGGAATTACGTAGGCCAGGACTGGGCCTATACTATGGCATCTATTACATAGGCTGAATGGCCCTTCATATAAAAATTGGGCTAATGCTACCCTGTCCAGTTAATTAATTTGTTTGAACGTTTTTCTGGTATTTTATCAAGGAATTACGTAGGCCAGGACGGGGCCTATACTATGGCATCTATTACATAGGCTGAATGGTTCTTCTTTTAAAAATTGGGCTAATGCTACCCTGTACGGTTAATTTATTTGTTTGAACGTTTTTCTGGTATTTTATCGAGGAATTACGTAGGCCAGGACTGGGCCTATACTATGGCATCTATTACATAGGCTGAATGGTCCATCATATAAAAATTGGGCTAATGCTACATTCTACAGTCAATCTGATTGCTTGAAGGTTTTTCTGGTATTTTATCGAGGAATTACATAGGCCTGGACTAGGCCTATACTATGGCATCTATTACATAGGCTGAATGGTCCTTCATATAAAAATTGGGCTAATGCTACGCTGTCCAGTTAATTAATTTGTTTAAACGTTTTTCTGGTATTTTATCGAGGAATTACGTAGGCCAGGACTGGGCCTATACTATGGCAACTATTACATAGGCTGAATGGTTCTTCATTTAAAAATTGGGCTAATGCTACCCTGTACAGTTACTTAATTTTATGAACGTTTTTCTGGTATTTTATCGAGGAATTACTTAGGCCAGGGCTGGGCCTATACTATGGCATTTATTACATAGGCTGAACGGTTCTTCATTTGAAAATTGGGCTACTGCTACCCTGTACAGTTAATTTATTTGTTTGTACTTTTTTCTGCTATGTTATCGAGGAATTACGTAGGCCAGGACTGGGCCTATACTATGGCATTTATTACATTGCCTGAATGGTTCTTCATTTAAAAATTACACAAATGATACCCGCTACAGTCAATCCGATTCATTCAACGTTTTTCTTGTTTTTTATCGAGGAATTACGTAGGCCAGGACTGGGCCTATACTATGGCATCTATTACATAGGCTGAATGGTCCTTCATATAAAAATTGGGCTAATGCTACCCTGTCCAGTTAATTAATTTATTTGAACGTTTTTCTGGTATTTTATCAAGGAATTACGTAGGCCAGGACTGGGCCTATACTATGGCATCTATTACATAGGCTGAATGGTTCTTCTTTTAAAAATTGGGCTAATGCTACCCTGTACGGTTAATTTATTTGTTTGAACGTTTTTCTGGTATTTTATCGAGGAATTACATAGGCCAGGACTGGGCCTATACTATGGCATATATTACATAGGCTGAATGGTCCATCATATAAAAATTGGGCTAATGCTACCTTCTACAGTCAATCTGATTGCTTGAACGTTTTTCTGGTATTTTATCGAGGAATTACATAGGCCTGGACTAGACCTATACTATGGCATCTATTACATAGGCTGAATGGTCCTTCATATAAAAATTGGGCTAATGCTACCCTGTACAGTTACTTAATTTTTTTGAACGTTTTTCTGGTATTTTATCGAGGAATTACGTAGGCCAGGACTGGGCCTATACTATGGCAACTATTACATAGGCTGAATGGTTCTTCATTTAAAAATTGGGCTAATGCTACCCTGTGCAATTAATTTATTTGTTTGAACGTTTTTCTGGTATTTTATCGAGGAATTACGTAGGCCAGGACTGGGCCTATACTACGGCATCTATTAAATAGGCTGAATGGTCCATCATATAAAAATTGGGCTAATGCTACCCTGTACAGTTACTTAATTTTTTTGAACGTTTTTCTGGTATTTTATCGAGGAATTACTTAGGCCAGGGCTGGGCCTATACTATGGCATTTATTACATAGGCTGAACGGTTCTTCATTTGAAAATTGGGCTACTGCTACCCTGTACAGTTAATTTATTTGTTTGTACTTTTTTCTGCTATGTTATCGAGGAATTACGTAGGCCAGGACTGGGCCTATACTATGGCATCTATTACATTGCCTGAATGGTTCTTCATTTAAAAATTACACAAATGATACCCGCTACAGTCAATCCGATTCATTGAACGTTTTTCTTGTTTTTTATCGAGGAATTACGTAGGCCAGGACTGGGCCTATACTATGGCATCTATTACATAGGCTGAATGGTCCTTCATATAAAAATTGGGCTAATGCTACCCTGTCCAGTTAATTAATTTGTTTGAACGTTTTTCTGGTATTTTATCAAGGAATTACGTAGGCCAGGACGGGGCCTATACTATGGCATCTATTACATAGGATGAATGGTTCTTCATTTAAAAATTGGGCTAATGCTACCCTGTACGGTTAATTTATTTGTTTGAACGTTTTTCTGGTATTTTATCGAGGAATTACGTAGGCCAGGACTGGGCCTATACTATGGCATCTATTACATAGGCTGAATGGTCCATCATATAAAAATTGGGCTAATGCTACCCTGTACAGTTACTTCATTTTTTTGAACGTTTTTCTGGTATTTTATCGAGGAATTACTTAGGCCAGGGCTGGGCCTATACTATGGCATTTATTACATAGGCTGAACGGTTCTTCATTTGAAAATTGGGCTACTGCTACCCTGTACAGTTAATTTATTTGTTTGTACTTTTTTCTGCTATGTTATCGAGGAATTACGTAGGCCAGGACTGGGCCTATACTATGGCATTTATTACATTGCCTGAATGGTTCTTCATTTAAAAATTACACAAATGATACCCGCTACAGTCAATCCGATTCATTGAACGTTTTTCTTGTTTTTTATCGAGGAATTACGTAGGCCAGGACTGGGCCTATACTATGGCATCTATTACATAGGCTGAACGGTCCATCATAGAAAAATTGGGCTAATGCTACCCTGTTCAGTTACTTAATTTGTTTGAACGTTTTTCTGGTATTTTATCGAGGAATTACGTAGGCCAGGAGTGGGTCTATACTATGGCATCTATTACATAGGCTGAATGGTTCTTCATTTGAAAATTGGGCTAATGCTACCCTGTACAGTTAATTTATTTGATTGTAGTTTTTTCTGCTATGTTATCGAGGAATTACGTAGGCCAGGACTGGGCCTATACTATGGCATTTATTACATAGCCTGAATGGTTCTTCATTTAAAAATTACACAAATGCTACCGGCTACAGTCAATCTGATTGTTTGAACGTTTTTCTGGTATTTTATCGAGGAATTACGTAGGCCAGGACTGGGCCTATACTATGACATCTATTACATAGGCTGAATGGTCCATCATATAAAAATTGGGCTAATGCTACCCTGTACAGTTAATTTATTTGTTTGAACGTTTTTCTGTTATTTTATCGAGGAATTACGTAAGCCAGGCCTGGGCCTATACTATGGCATCTATTACATAGGCTGAATGCTTCTTCATTTAAAAATTGGGCTAATGCTACCCTGTGCAATTAATTTATTTGTTTGAACGTTTTTCTGTTATTTTATCGAGGAATTACGTAGGCCAGGACTGGGCCTATACTATGGCATCTATTACATAGGCTGAATGGTTCATCAATTAAAAATTGGGCTAATGCTACCGGCTACAGTCAATCTGATTGTTTGAACGTTTTTCTGGTATTTTATCGAGGAATTACGTAGGCCAGGACTGGGCCTATACTATGGCATCTATTACATAGGCTGAATGGTCCATCATATAAAAATTGGGCTAATGCTACCCTGTACAGTTACTTAATTTGTTTGAACGATATTCTGGTATTTTATCGAGGAATTACTTAGGCCAGGGCTGGGAATATACTATGGCATCTATTACATAGGCTGAAGGGTTCTTCATTTGAAAATTGGGCTAATACTACCCTGTACAGTTAATTTATTTGTTTGTACTTTTTTCTGCTATGTTATCGAGGAATTACGTAGGCCAGGACTGGACCTATACTATGGCATTTATTACATAGCCTGAATGGTTCTTCATTTAAAAATTACACAAATGCTACCCGCTACAGTCAATCCGATTCATTGAACGTTTTTCTGGTTTTTTATCGAGGAATTACGTAGGCCAGGACTGGGCCTATACTATGGCATCTATTACATAGGCTGAATGGTTCTTCATTTAAAAACTGGGCTAATGCTACCCTGTACAGTTAATTTATTTGTTTGAACGTTTTTCTGGTATTTTGTCGAGGAATTACGTAGGCCAGAACTGGGCCTATACTATGGAATCTATTACATAGGCTGAATGGTTCTTCATTTAAAAATTGGGCTGACGCTATCTGCTACAGTCAATCTGATTGAACGTTTTTCTGGTATTTTATCGAGGAATTACATAGGCCAGGAGTGGGCCTATACTATGGCATCTATTACGTAGGCTGAATGGTTCTTCATTTGAAAATTGGGCTAATGCTACCCTGTACAGTTAATTTATTTGTTTGTACTTTTTTCTGCTATGTTATCGAGGAAATACGTAGGCCAGGACTGGGCCTATACTATGGCATCTATTACATAGGCTGAATGGTTCTTCATTTAAAAATTGGGCTAATGCTACCGGCTACATTCAATCTGATTGTTTGAACGTTTTTCTGGTATTTTATTGAGGAATTACGTAGGCCAGGACTGGGCCTATACTATGGCATCTATTACATAGGCTGAATGGTTCTTCATTTAAAAAATGGGCTAATGCTACCCTGTACAATTAATTTATTTGTTTGAACGTATTTCTGTTATTTTATCGATGAGTTACGTAGGCCAGGACTGGGCCTATACTATGGCAACTATTACATAGGCTGAATGGTTCTTCATTTAAAAATTGGGCTAATGCTACCCTGTGCAATTAATTTATTTGTTTGAACGTTTTTCTGTTATTTTATCGAGGAATTACGTAAGCCAGGACTGGACCTATACTATGGCATCTATTACATAGGCTGAATGGGTCTTCATTTAAATATTGGGCTAATGCTACCGGCTACAGTCAATCTGATTGTTTGAACGTTTTTCTGGTATTTTATCGAGGAATTACGTAGGCCAGGACTGGGCCTATACTATGGCATCTATTACATAGGCTGAATGGTCTATCATATAAAAATTCGGCTAATGCTACCTTCTAGAGTCAATCTGATTGCTTGAACGTTTTTCTGGTATTTTATCGAGCAATTACATAGGCCTGGACTAGGCCTATACTATGGCATCTATTACATAGGCTGAATGGTCCTTCATATAAAAATTGGGCTAATGCTACCCTGTCCAGTTAATTAATTTGTTTAAACGTTTTTCTGGTATTTTATCGAGGAATTACGTAGGCCAGGACTGGGCCTATACTATGGCAACTATTACATAGGATGAATGGTTCTTCATTTAAAAATTGGGCTAATGCTACCCTGTGCAAATAATTTATTTGTTTGAACGTTTTTCTGGTATTTTATCGAGGAATTACGTAGGCCAGGACTGGGCCTATACTATGGCATCTATTACATAGGCTGAATGGTCCATCATATAAAAATTGGGCTAATGCTACCCTGTACAGTTACTTCATTTTTTTGAACGTTTTTCTGGTATTTTATCGAGGAATTACTTAGGCCAGGGCTGGGCCTATACTATGGCATTTATTACATAGGCTGAACGGTTCTTCATTTGAAAATTGGGCTACTGCTACCCTGTACAGTTAATTTATTTGTTTGTACTTTTTTCTGCTATGTTATCGAGGAATTACGTAGGCCAGGACTGGGCCTATACTATGGCATTTATTACATTGCCTGAATGGTTCTTCATTTAAAAATTACACAAATGATACCCGCTACAGTCAATCCGATTCATTGAACGTTTTTCTTGTTTTTTATCGAGGAATTACGTAGGCCAGGACTGGGCCTATACTATGGCATCTATTACATAGGCTGAACGGTCCATCATAGAAAAATTGGGCTAATGCTACCCTGTTCAGTTACTTAATTTGTTTGAACGTTTTTCTGGTATTTTATCGAGGAATTACTTAGGCCAGGGCTGGGCCTATACTATGGCATCTATTACATAGGCTGACCGGTTCTTCATTTGAAAATTGGGCTAATGCTGCCCTGTACAGTTAATTTATTTGTTTGTACTTTTTTCTGCTATGTTATCGAGAAATTATGTCGGCCAGTACTGGGCCTATACTATGGCATCTATTACATAGGCTGAATGGGTCTTTATTTAAAAATTGGGCTAATGCTACCTTCTACAGTCAATCTGATTGCTTGAAGGTTTTTCTGGTATTTTATCGAGGAATTACATAGGCCTGGACTAGGCCTATACTATGGCATCTATTACATATACTGAATGGTCCTTCATATAAAAATTGGGCTAATGCTACCCTGTACAATTAATTTATTTGTTTGAACGTTTTTCTGTTATTTTATCGATGAGTTACGTAGGCCAGGACTGGGCCTATACTATGGCAACTATTACATAGGCTGAATGGTTCTTCATTTAAAAATTGGGCTAATGCTACCCTGTGCAATTAATTTATTTGTTTGAACGTTTTTCTGTTATTTTATCGAGGAATTACGTAGGCCAGGACTGGCCCTATACTATGGCATCTATTACATAGGCTAAATGGTTCTTCATTTTATAATTGGACTGATCCTACCTCATACAGTCAATCTGATTTTTTGAACGTTTTTCTTGTATTTTATCGACGAATTACATAGGCCAGGAGTGTGGGCCTATACTATGGCATCTATTACATAGGCGGAATGGTTCTTCATTTAAAAATTGGGCTAATGCTACCCTGTACAGTTAATTTATTTGTTTGTACTTTTTTTCTGCTATGTTATCGAGAAATTATGTCGGCCAGTACTGGGCCTATACTATGGCATCTATTACATAGGCTGAATCGGTCTTTATTTAAAAATTGGGCTAATGCTACCTTCTACAGTCAATCTGATTGCTTGAACGTTTTTCTGGTATTTTATCGAGGAATTACATAGGCCTTGACTAGGCCTATACTATGGCATCTATTACATAGGCTGAATGGGTCTTTATTTAAAAATTGGGCTAATTCTACCATGCACAGTTAATTTATTTGTTTGAACGTTTTTCTGGTATTTTATCGAGGAATTACGTAGGCCAGAACTGGGCCTATACTATGGCATCTATTCCATAGGCTGAATGGTTCTTCATTTAAAAATTGGGCCGATGCTACCAGCTACAGTCAATCTGATTGTTTAAACGTTTTTCTGGTATTTTATCGAGGAATTACGTAGGCCAGGACTGGGCCTATACTATGGCATCGATTACATAGGCTGAACGGTTGTTCATTTGAAAATTGGGCTAATGCTGCCCTGTACAGTTAATTTATTTGTTTGTACTTTTTGCTGCTATGTTATCGAGAAATTACGTCGGCCAGTACTGGGCCTATACTATGGCATCTATTACATAGGCTGAATGGGTCTTTATTTAAAAATTGGGCTAATGCTACCTTCTACAGTCAATCTGATTGCTTGAACGTTTTTCTGGTATTTTATCGAGGAATTACATAGCCCTGGACTAGGCCTATACTATGGCATCTATTACATAGGCTGAATGGGTCTTTATTTAAAAATTGGGCTAATTCTACCATGCACAGTTAATTTATTTGTTTGAACGTTTTTCTGGTATTTTATCGAGGAATTACGTAGGCCAGAACTGGGCCTATACTATGGCATCTATTACATAGGCTGAATGGTTCTTCATTTATAAATTGGGCTGACGGTATCTGCTACAGTCAATGTGATTGAACGTTTTTCTGGTATTTTATCGAGGAATTACGTAGGCCAGGAGTGGGTCTATACTATGGCATCTATTACATAGGCTGAATGGTTCTTCATTTGAAAATTGGGCTAATGCTACCCTGTACAGTTAATTTATTTGATTGTAGTTTTTTCTGCTATGTTATCGAGGAATTACGTAGGCCAGGACTGGGCCTATACTATGGCATTTATTACATAGCCTGAATGGTTCTTCATTTAAAAATTACACAAATGCTACCGGCTACAGTCAATCTGATTGTTTGAACGTTTTTCTGGTATTTTATCGAGGAATTACGTAGGCCAGGACTGGGCCTATACTATGACATCTATTACATAGGCTGAATGGTCCATCATATAAAAATTGGGCTAATGCTACCCTGTACAGTTAATTTATTTGTTTGAACGTTTTTCTGTTATTTTATCGAGGAATTACGTAAGCCAGGCCTGGGCCTATACTATGGCATCTATTACATAGGCTGAATGGTTCTTCATTTAAAAATTGGGCTAATGCTACCCTGTGCAATTAATTTATTTGTTTGAACGTTTTTCTGTTATTTTATCGAGGAATTACGTAGGCCAGGACTGGGCCTATACTATGGCATCTATTACATAGGCTGAATGGTTCATCAATTAAAAATTGGGCTAATGCTACCGGCTACAGTCAATCTGATTGTTTGAACGTTTTTCTGGTATTTTATCGAGGAATTACGTAGGCCAGGACTGGGCCTATACTATGGCATCTATTACATAGGCTGAATGGTCCATCATATAAAAATTGGGCTAATGCTACCCTGTACAGTTACTTAATTTGTTTGAACGATATTCTGGTATTTTATCGAGGAATTACTTAGGCCAGGGCTGGGACTATACTATGGCATCTATTACATAGGCTGAAGGGTTCTTCATTTGAAAATTGGGCTAATGCTACCCTGTACAGTTAATTTATTTGTTTGTACTTTTTTCTGCTATGTTATCGAGGAATTACGTAGGCCAGGACTGGACCTATACTATGGCATTTATTACATAGCCTGAATGGTTCTTCATTTAAAAATTACACAAATGCTACCCGCTACAGTCAATCCGATACATTGAACGTTTTTCTGGTTTTTTATCGAGGAATTACGTAGGCCAGGACTGGGCCTATACTATGGCATCGATTACATAGGCTGACCGGTTCTTCATTTGAAAATTGGGCTAATGGTACCCTGTACAGTTAATTTATTTGCTTGTACTTTTTTCTGCTATGTTATCGAGGAATTACGTAGGCCAGGACTGGGCCTATACTATGGCATTTATTACATAGCCTGAATGGTTCTTCATTTAAAAATTACACAAATGCTACCCGCTACAGTCAATCCGATTCATTGAACGTTTTTCTGGTATTTTATCGAGGAATTACGTAGGCCAGGACTGGGCCTATACTATGGCATCTATTACATAGGCTGAATGGTTCTTCATTTAAAAACTGGGCTACTGCTACCCTGTACAGTTAATTTATTTGTTTGAACGTTTTTCTGGTATTTTGTCGAGGAATTACGTAGGCCAGAACTGGGCCTATACTATGGCATCTATTACATAGGCTGAATGGTTCTTCATTTAAAAATTGGGCTGACGCTATCTGCTACAGTCAATCTGATTGAACGTTTTTCTGGTATTTTATCGAGGAATTACATAGGCCTGGAGTGGGCCTATACTATGGCATCTATTACGTAGGCTGAATGGTTCTTCATTTGAAAATTGGGCTAATGCTACCATGTACAGTTAATTTATTTGTTTGTACTTTTTTCTGCTATGTTATCGAGGAATTACGTAGGCCAGGACTGGGCCTATACTATGGCATCTATTACATAGGCTGAATGGTCCATCATATAAAAATTGGGCTAATGCTACCCTGTACAGTTACTTAATTTGTTTGAACGTTTTTCGGGTATTTTATCGAGGAATTACTTAGGCCAGGGCTGGGCCTATACTATGGCATCTATTACATAGGCTGAACGGTTCTTCATTTGAAAATTGGGATAATGCTACCCTGTACAGTTAATTTATTTGTTTGTACTTTTTTTCTGCTATGTTATCGAGAAATTATGTCGGCCAGTACTGGGCCTATACTATGGCATCTATTACATATGCTGAATGGGTCTTTATTTAAAAATTGGGCTAATGCTACCTTCTACAGTCAATCTGATTGCTTGAACGTTTTTCTGGTATTTTATCGAGGAATTAAATAGGCCTGGACTAGGCCTATACTATGGCATCTATTACATAGGCTGAATGGGTCTTTATTTAAAAATTGGGCTAATTCTACCATGCACAGTTAATTTATTTGTTTGAACGTTTTTCTGGTATTTTATCGAGGAATTAAATAGGCCTGGACTAGGCCTATACTATGGCATCTATTACATAGGCTGAATGGGTCTTTATTTAAAAATTGGGCTAATTCTACCATGCACAGTTAATTTATTTGTTTGAACGTTTTTCTGGTATTTTATCGAGGAATTACGTAGGCCAGAACTGGGCCTATACTATGGCATCTATTCCATAGGCTGAATGGTTCTTCATTTAAAAATTGGGCCGATGCTACCAGCTACAGTCAATCTGATTGTTTAAACGTTTTTCTGGTATTTTATCGAGGAATTACGTAGGCCAGGACTAGGCCTATACTATGGCATCGATTACATAGGCTGAACGGTTGTTCATTTGAAAATTGGGCTAATGCTGCCCTGTACAGTTAATTTATTTGTTTGTACTTTTTTCTGCTATGTTATCGAGAAATTACGTCGGCCAGTACTGGGCCTATACTATGGCATCTATTACATAGGCTGAATGGGTCTTTATTTAAAAATTGGGCTAATTCTACCATGCACAGTTAATTTATTTGTTTGAACGTTTTTCTGGTATTTTATCGAGGAATTACGTAGGCCAGAACTGGGCCTATACTATGGCATCTATTACATAGGCTGAATGGTTCTTCATTTAAAAATTGGGCTGACGCTATCTGCTACAGTCAATGTGATTGAACGTTTTTCTGGTATTTTATAGAGGAATTACATAGGCCAGGAGTGGGTCTATACTATGGCATCTATTACATAGGCTGAATGGTTCTTCATTTGAAAATTGGGCTAATGCTACCCTGTACAGTTAATTTATTTGTTTGTACTTTTTTCTGCTATGTTATCGAGGAATTACGTAGGCCAGGACTGGGCCTACACTATGGCATTTATTACATAGCCTGAATGGTTCTTCATTTAAAAATTACACAAATGATACCCGCTACAGTCAATCCGATTCATTGAACTTTTTTCTGGTTTTTTATCGAGGAATTACGTAGGCCAGGACTGGGCCTATACTATGGCATCTATTACATAGGCTGAATGGTCCATCATATAAAAATTGGGCTAATGCTACCCTGTACGGTTAATTTATTTGTTTGAACGTTTTTCTGTTATTTTATCGAGGAATTACATAGGCCAGGACTGGGCCTATACTATGGCATCTATTACATAGGCTGAATGGTTCATCAATTAAAAATTGGGCTAATGCTACAGTCAATCTGATTGTTTGAACGTTTTTCTGGTATTTTATCGAGGAATTACGTAGGCCAGGACTGGGCCTATACTATGGCATCTATTACATAGGCTGAATGGTCCATCATATAAAAATTGGGCTAATGCTACCCTGTACAGTTACTTAATTTGTTTGAACGATATTCTGGTATTTTATCGAGGAATTACTTAGGCCAGGCCTGGGACTATACTATGGCATCTATTACATAGGCTGAAGGGTTCTTCATTTGGAAATTGGGCTAATACTACCCTGTACAGTTAATTTATTTGTTTGTACTTTTTTCTGCTATGTTATCGAGGAATTACGTAGGCCAGGACTGGACCTATACTATGGCATTTATTACATAGCCTGAATGGTTCTTCATTTAAAAATTACACAAATGCTACCCGCTACAGTCAATCCGATTCATTGAACGTTTTTCTGGTTTTTTATCGAGGAATTACGTAGGCCAGGACTGGGCCTATACTATGGCATCTATTACATAGGCTGAATGGTTCTTCATTTAAAAACTGGGCTAATGCTACCCTGTGCAAATAATTTATTTGTTTGAACGTTTTTCTGGTATTTTATCGAGGAATTACGTAGGCCAGGACTGGGCCTATACTATGGCATCTATTACATAGGCTGAATGGTCCATCATATAAAAATTGGGCTAATGCTACCCTGTACGGTTAATTTATTTGTTTGAACGTTTTTCTGTTATTTTATCGAGGAATTACATAGGCCAGGACTGGGCCTATACTATGGCATCTATTACATAGGCTGAATGGTTCATCAATTAAAAATTGGGCTAATGCTACCGGCTACAGTCAATCTGATTGTTTGAACGTTTTTCTGGTATTTTATCGAGGAATTACGTAGGCCAGGACTGGGCCTATACTATGGCATCTATTACATAGGCTGAATGGTCCATCATATAAAAATTGGGCTAATGCTACCCTGTACAGTTACTTAATTTGTTTGAACGATATTCTGGTATTTTATCGAGGAATTACTTAGGCCAGGACTGGGACTATTCTATGGCATCTATTACATAGGCTGAAGGGTTCTTCATTTGGAAATTGGGCTAATACTACCCTGTACAGTTAATTTATTTGATTGTACTTTTTTCTGCTATGTTATCGAGGAATTACGTAGGCCAGGACTGGACCTATACTATGGCATTTATTACATAGCCTGAATGGTTCTTCATTTAAAAATTACACAAATGCTACCCGCTACAGTCAATCCGATTCATTGAACGTTTTTCTGGTTTTTTATCGAGGAATTACGTAGGCCAGGACTGGGCCTATACTATGGCATCTATTACATAGGCTGAATGGTTCTTCATTTAAAAACTGGGCTAATGCTACCCTGTGCAAATAATTTATTTGTTTGAACGTTTTTCTGGTATTTTATCGAGGAATTACGTAGGCCAGGACTGGGCCTATACTATGGCATCTATTACATAGGCTGAATGGTCCATCATATAAAAATTGGGCTAATGCTACCCTGTACAGTTACTTCATTTTTTTGAACGTTTTTCTGGTATTTTATCGAGGAATTACTTAGGCCAGGGCTGGGCCTATACTATGGCATTTATTACATAGGCTGAACGGTTCTTCATTTGAAAATTGGGCTACTGCTACCCTGTACAGTTAATTTATTTGTTTGTACTTTTTTCTGCTATGTTATCGAGGAATTACGTAGGCCAGGACTGGGCCTATACTATGGCATTTATTACATTGCCTGAATGGTTCTTCATTTAAAAATTACACAAATGATACCCGCTACAGTCAATCCGATTCATTGAACGTTTTTCTTGTTTTTTATCGAGGAATTACGTAGGCCAGGACTGGGCCTATACTATGGCATCTATTACATAGGCTGAATGGTCCATCATATAAAAATTGGGCTAATGCTACATTCTACAGTCAATCTGATTGCTTGAAGGTTTTTCTGGTATTTTATCGAGGAATTACATAGGCCTGGACTAGGCCTATACTATGGCATCTATTACATAGGCTGAATGGTCCTTCATATAAAAATTGGGCTAATGCTACGCTGTCCAGTTAATTAATTTGTTTAAACGTTTTTCTGGTATTTTATCGAGGAATTACGTAGGCCAGGACTGGGCCTATACTATGGCAACTATTACATAGGCTGAATGGTTCTTCATTTAAAAATTGGGCTAATGCTACCCTGTACAGTTACTTAATTTTATGAACGTTTTTCTGGTATTTTATCGAGGAATTACTTAGGCCAGGGCTGGGCCTATACTATGGCATTTATTACATAGGCTGAACGGTTCTTCATTTGAAAATTGGGCTACTGCTACCCTGTACAGTTAATTTATTTGTTTGTACTTTTTTCTGCTATGTTATCGAGGAATTACGTAGGCCAGGACTGGGCCTATACTATGGCATTTATTACATTGCCTGAATGGTTCTTCATTTAAAAATTACACAAATGATACCCGCTACAGTCAATCCGATTCATTGAACGTTTTTCTTGTTTTTTATCGAGGAATTACGTAGGCCAGGACTGGGCCTATACTATGGCATCTATTACATAGGCTGAATGGTCCTTCATATAAAAATTGGGCTAATGCTACCCTGTCCAGTTAATTAATTTATTTGAACGTTTTTCTGGTATTTTATCAAGGAATTACGTAGGCCAGGACTGGGCCTATACTATGGCATCTATTACATAGGCTGAATGGTTCTTCTTTTAAAAATTGGGCTAATGCTACCCTGTACGGTTAATTTATTTGTTTGAACGTTTTTCTGGTATTTTATCGAGGAATTACGTAGGCCAGGACTGGGCCTATACTACGGCATCTATTAAATAGGCTGAATGGTCCATCATATAAAAATTGGGCTAATGCTACCCTGTACAGTTACTTAATTTTTTTGAACGTTTTTCTGGTATTTTATCGAGGAATTACTTAGGCCAGGGCTGGGCCTATACTATGGCATTTATTACATAGGCTGAACGGTTCTTCATTTGAAAATTGGGCTACTGCTACCCTGTACAGTTAATTTATTTGTTTGTACTTTTTTCTGCTATGTTATCGAGGAATTACGTAGGCCAGGACTGGGCCTATACTATGGCATCTATTACATTGCCTGAATGGTTCTTCATTTAAAAATTACACAAATGATACCCGCTACAGTCAATCCGATTCATTGAACGTTTTTCTTGTTTTTTATCGAGGAATTACGTAGGCCAGGACTGGGCCTATACTATGGCATCTATTACATAGGCTGAATGGTCCTTTATATAAAAATTGGGCTAATGCTACCCTGTCCAGTTAATTAATTTGTTTGAACGTTTTTCTGGTATTTTATCAAGGAATTACGTAGGCCAGGACGGGGCCTATACTATGGCATCTATTACATAGGCTGAATGGTTCTTCTTTTAAAAATTGGGCTAATGCTACCCTGTACGGTTAATTTATTTGTTTGAACGTTTTTCTGGTATTTTATCGAGGAATTACGTAGGCCAGGACTGGGCCTATACTATGGAATCTATTACATAGGCTGAATGGTCCATCATATAAAAATTGGGCTAATGCTACCTTCTACAGTCAATCTGATTGCTTGAACGTTTTTCTGGTATTTTATCGAGGAATTACATAGGCCTGGACTAGGCCTATACTATGGCATCTATTACATAGGCTGAATGGTCCTTCATATAAAAATTGGGCTAATGCTACCCTGTCCAGTTAATTAATTTGTTTGAACGTTTTTCTGGTATTTTATCGAGGAATTACGTAGGCCAGGACTGGGCCTATACTATGGCAACTATTACATAGGCTGAATGGTGCTTCATTTAAAAATTGGGCTAATGCTACCCTGTGCAATTAATTTATTTGTTTGAACGTTTTTCTGGTATTTTATCGAGGAATTACGTACGCCAGGACTGGACCTATACTATGGCATCTATTACATAGGCTGAATGGGTCTTCATTTAAATATTGGGCTAATGCTACCGGCTACAGTCAATCTGATTGTTTGAACGTTTTTCTGGTATTTTATCGAGGAATTACGTAGGCCAGGACTGGGCCTATACTATGGCATCTATTACATAGGCTGAATGGTCTATCATATAAAAATTCGGCTAATGCTACCTTCTAGAGTCAATCTGATTGCTTGAACGTTTTTCTGGTATTTTATCGAGCAATTACATAGGCCTGGACTAGGCCTATACTATGGCATCTATTACATAGGCTGAATGGTCCTTCATATAAAAATTGGGCTAATGCTACCCTGTCCAGTTAATTAATTTGTTTAAACGTTTTTCTGGTATTTTATCGAGGAATTACGTAGGCCAGGACTGGGCCTATACTATGGCAACTATTACATAGGATGAATGGTTCTTCATTTAAAAATTGGGCTAATGCTACCCTGTGCAAATAATTTATTTGTTTGAACGTTTTTCTGGTATTTTATCGAGGAATTACGTAGGCCAGGACTGGGCCTATACTATGGCATCTATTACATAGGCTGAATGGTCCATCATATAAAAATTGGGCTAATGCTACCCTGTACAGTTACTTCATTTTTTTGAACGTTTTTCTGGTATTTTATCGAGGAATTACTTAGGCCAGGGCTGGGCCTATACTATGGCATTTATTACATAGGCTGAACGGTTCTTCATTTGAAAATTGGGCTACTGCTACCCTGTACAGTTAATTTATTTGTTTGTACTTTTTTCTGCTATGTTATCGAGGAATTACGTAGGCCAGGACTGGGCCTATACTATGGCATTTATTACATTGCCTGAATGGTTCTTCATTTAAAAATTACACAAATGATACCCGCTACAGTCAATCCGATTCATTGAACGTTTTTCTTGTTTTTTATCGAGGAATTACGTAGGCCAGGACTGGGCCTATACTATGGCATCTATTACATAGGATGAACGGTCCATCATAGAAAAATTGGGCTAATGCTACCGTGTTCAGTTACTTAATTTGTTTGAACGTTTTTCTGGTATTTTATCGAGGAATTACTTAGGCCAGGGCTGGGCCTATACTATGGCATCTATTACATAGGCTGACCGGTTCTTCATTTGAAAATTGGGCTAATGCTGCCCTGTACAGTTAATTTATTTGTTTGTACTTTTTTCTGCTATGTTATCGAGAAATTATGTCGGCCAGTACTGGGCCTATACTATGGCATCTATTACATAGGCTGAATGGGTCTTTATTTAAAAATTGGGCTAATGCTACCTTCTACAGTCAATCTGATTGCTTGAAGGTTTTTCTGGTATTTTATCGAGGAATTACATAGGCCTGGACTAGGCCTATACTATGGCATCTATTACATATACTGAATGGTCCTTCATATAAAAATTGGGCTAATGCTACCCTGTACAATTAATTTATTTGTTTGAACGTTTTTCTGTTATTTTATCGATGAGTTACGTAGGCCAGGACTGGGCCTATACTATGGCAACTATTACATAGGCTGAATGGTTCTTCATTTAAAAATTGGGCTAATGCTACCCTGTGCAATTAATTTATTTGTTTGAACGTTTTTCTGTTATTTTATCGAGGAATTACGTAGGCCAGGACTGGCCCTATACTATGGCATCTATTACATAGGCTAAATGGTTCTTCATTTTATAATTGGACTGATCCTACCTCATACAGTCAATCTGATTTTTTGAACGTTTTTCTTGTATTTTATCGAGGAATTACATAGGCCAGGAGTGTGGGCCTATACTATGGCATCTATTACATAGGCGGAATGGTTCTTCATTTAAAAATTGGGCTAATGCTACCCTGTACAGTTAATTTATTTGTTTGTACTTTTTTTCTGCTATGTTATCGAGAAATTATGTCGGCCAGTACTGGGCCTATACTATGGCATCTATTACATAGGCTGAATGGTTCTTCTTTTAAAAATTGGGCTAATGCTACCCTGTACGGTTAATTTATTTGTTTGAACGTTTTTCTGGTATTTTATCGAGGAATTACGTAGGCCAGGACTGGGCCTATACTATGGCATCTATTACATAGGCTGAATGGTCCATCATATAAAAATTGGGCTAATGCTACATTCTACAGTCAATCTGATTGCTTGAAGGTTTTTCTGGTATTTTATCGAGGAATTACATAGGCCTGGACTAGGCCTATACTATGGCATCTATTACATAGGCTGAATGGTCCTTCATATAAAAATTGGGCTAATGCTACGCTGTCCAGTTAATTAATTTGTTTAAACGTTTTTCTGGTATTTTATCGAGGAATTACGTAGGCCAGGACTGGGCCTATACTATGGCAACTATTACATAGGCTGAATGGTTCTTCATTTAAAAATTGGGCTAATGCTACCCTGTACAGTTACTTAATTTTATGAACGTTTTTCTGGTATTTTATCGAGGAATTACTTAGGCCAGGGCTGGGCCTATACTATGGCATTTATTACATAGGCTGAACGGTTCTTCATTTGAAAATTGGGCTACTGCTACCCTGTACAGTTAATTTATTTGTTTGTACTTTTTTCTGCTATGTTATCGAGGAATTACGTAGGCCAGGACTGGGCCTATACTATGGCATTTATTACATTGCCTGAATGGTTCTTCATTTAAAAATTACACAAATGATACCCGCTACAGTCAATCCGATTCATTCAACGTTTTTCTTGTTTTTTATCGAGGAATTACGTAGGCCAGGACTGGGCCTATACTATGGCATCTATTACATAGGCTGAATGGTCCTTCATATAAAAATTGGGCTAATGCTACCCTGTCCAGTTAATTAATTTATTTGAACGTTTTTCTGGTATTTTATCAAGGAATTACGTAGGCCAGGACTGGGCCTATACTATGGCATCTATTACATAGGCTGAATGGTTCTTCTTTTAAAAATTGGGCTAATGCTACCCTGTACGGTTAATTTATTTGTTTGAACGTTTTTCTGGTATTTTATCGAGGAATTACATAGGCCAGGACTGGGCCTATACTATGGCATATATTACATAGGCTGAATGGTCCATCATATAAAAATTGGGCTAATGCTACCTTCTACAGTCAATCTGATTGCTTGAACGTTTTTCTGGTATTTTATCGAGGAATTACATAGGCCTGGACTAGACCTATACTATGGCATCTATTACATAGGCTGAATGGTCCTTCATATAAAAATTGGGCTAATGCTACCCTGTACAGTTACTTAATTTTTTTGAACGTTTTTCTGGTATTTTATCGAGGAATTACGTAGGCCAGGACTGGGCCTATACTATGGCAACTATTACATAGGCTGAATGGTTCTTCATTTAAAAATTGGGCTAATGCTACCCTGTGCAATTAATTTATTTGTTTGAACGTTTTTCTGGTATTTTATCGAGGAATTACGTAGGCCAGGACTGGGCCTATACTACGGCATCTATTAAATAGGCTGAATGGTCCATCATATAAAAATTGGGCTAATGCTACCCTGTACAGTTACTTAATTTTTTTGAACGTTTTTCTGGTATTTTATCGAGGAATTACTTAGGCCAGGGCTGGGCCTATACTATGGCATTTATTACATAGGCTGAACGGTTCTTCATTTGAAAATTGGGCTACTGCTACCCTGTACAGTTAATTTATTTGTTTGTACTTTTTTCTGCTATGTTATCGAGGAATTACGTAGGCCAGGACTGGGCCTATACTATGGCATCTATTACATTGCCTGAATGGTTCTTCATTTAAAAATTACACAAATGATACCCGCTACAGTCAATCCGATTCATTGAACGTTTTTCTTGTTTTTTATCGAGGAATTACGTAGGCCAGGACTGGGCCTATACTATGGCATCTATTACATAGGCTGAATGGTCCTTCATATAAAAATTGGGCTAATGCTACCCTGTCCAGTTAATTAATTTGTTTGAACGTTTTTCTGGTATTTTATCAAGGAATTACGTAGGCCAGGACGGGGCCTATACTATGGCATCTATTACATAGGATGAATGGTTCTTCATTTAAAAATTGGGCTAATGCTACCCTGTACGGTTAATTTATTTGTTTGAACGTTTTTCTGGTATTTTATCGAGGAATTACGTAGGCCAGGACTGGGCCTATACTATGGCATCTATTACATAGGCTGAATGGTCCATCATATAAAAATTGGGCTAATGCTACCCTGTACAGTTACTTCATTTTTTTGAACGTTTTTCTGGTATTTTATCGAGGAATTACTTAGGCCAGGGCTGGGCCTATACTATGGCATTTATTACATAGGCTGAACGGTTCTTCATTTGAAAATTGGGCTACTGCTACCCTGTACAGTTAATTTATTTGTTTGTACTTTTTTCTGCTATGTTATCGAGGAATTACGTAGGCCAGGACTGGGCCTATACTATGGCATTTATTACATTGCCTGAATGGTTCTTCATTTAAAAATTACACAAATGATACCCGCTACAGTCAATCCGATTCATTGAACGTTTTTCTTGTTTTTTATCGAGGAATTACGTAGGCCAGGACTGGGCCTATACTATGGCATCTATTACATAGGCTGAACGGTCCATCATAGAAAAATTGGGCTAATGCTACCCTGTTCAGTTACTTAATTTGTTTGAACGTTTTTCTGGTATTTTATCGAGGAATTACGTAGGCCAGGAGTGGGTCTATACTATGGCATCTATTACATAGGCTGAATGGTTCTTCATTTGAAAATTGGGCTAATGCTACCCTGTACAGTTAATTTATTTGATTGTAGTTTTTTCTGCTATGTTATCGAGGAATTACGTAGGCCAGGACTGGGCCTATACTATGGCATTTATTACATAGCCTGAATGGTTCTTCATTTAAAAATTACACAAATGCTACCGGCTACAGTCAATCTGATTGTTTGAACGTTTTTCTGGTATTTTATCGAGGAATTACGTAGGCCAGGACTGGGCCTATACTATGACATCTATTACATAGGCTGAATGGTCCATCATATAAAAATTGGGCTAATGCTACCCTGTACAGTTAATTTATTTGTTTGAACGTTTTTCTGTTATTTTATCGAGGAATTACGTAAGCCAGGCCTGGGCCTATACTATGGCATCTATTACATAGGCTGAATGCTTCTTCATTTAAAAATTGGGCTAATGCTACCCTGTGCAATTAATTTATTTGTTTGAACGTTTTTCTGTTATTTTATCGAGGAATTACGTAGGCCAGGACTGGGCCTATACTATGGCATCTATTACATAGGCTGAATGGTTCATCAATTAAAAATTGGGCTAATGCTACCGGCTACAGTCAATCTGATTGTTTGAACGTTTTTCTGGTATTTTATCGAGGAATTACGTAGGCCAGGACTGGGCCTATACTATGGCATCTATTACATAGGCTGAATGGTCCATCATATAAAAATTGGGCTAATGCTACCCTGTACAGTTACTTAATTTGTTTGAACGATATTCTGGTATTTTATCGAGGAATTACTTAGGCCAGGGCTGGGAATATACTATGGCATCTATTACATAGGCTGAAGGGTTCTTCATTTGAAAATTGGGCTAATACTACCCTGTACAGTTAATTTATTTGTTTGTACTTTTTTCTGCTATGTTATCGAGGAATTACGTAGGCCAGGACTGGACCTATACTATGGCATTTATTACATAGCCTGAATGGTTCTTCATTTAAAAATTACACAAATGCTACCCGCTACAGTCAATCCGATTCATTGAACGTTTTTCTGGTTTTTTATCGAGGAATTACGTAGGCCAGGACTGGGCCTATACTATGGCATCTATTACATAGGCTGAATGGTTCTTCATTTAAAAACTGGGCTAATGCTACCCTGTACAGTTAATTTATTTGTTTGAACGTTTTTCTGGTATTTTGTCGAGGAATTACGTAGGCCAGAACTGGGCCTATACTATGGAATCTATTACATAGGCTGAATGGTTCTTCATTTAAAAATTGGGCTGACGCTATCTGCTACAGTCAATCTGATTGAACGTTTTTCTGGTATTTTATCGAGGAATTACATAGGCCAGGAGTGGGCCTATACTATGGCATCTATTACGTAGGCTGAATGGTTCTTCATTTGAAAATTGGGCTAATGCTACCCTGTACAGTTAATTTATTTGTTTGTACTTTTTTCTGCTATGTTATCGAGGAAATACGTAGGCCAGGACTGGGCCTATACTATGGCATCTATTACATAGGCTGAATGGTTCTTCATTTAAAAATTGGGCTAATGCTACCGGCTACATTCAATCTGATTGTTTGAACGTTTTTCTGGTATTTTATTGAGGAATTACGTAGGCCAGGACTGGGCCTATACTATGGCATCTATTACATAGGCTGAATGGTTCTTCATTTAAAAAATGGGCTAATGCTACCCTGTACAATTAATTTATTTGTTTGAACGTATTTCTGTTATTTTATCGATGAGTTACGTAGGCCAGGACTGGGCCTATACTATGGCAACTATTACATAGGCTGAATGGTTCTTCATTTAAAAATTGGGCTAATGCTACCCTGTGCAATTAATTTATTTGTTTGAACGTTTTTCTGTTATTTTATCGAGGAATTACGTAAGCCAGGACTGGACCTATACTATGGCATCTATTACATAGGCTGAATGGGTCTTCATTTAAATATTGGGCTAATGCTACCGGCTACAGTCAATCTGATTGTTTGAACGTTTTTCTGGTATTTTATCGAGGAATTACGTAGGCCAGGACTGGGCCTATACTATGGCATCTATTACATAGGCTGAATGGTCTATCATATAAAAATTCGGCTAATGCTACCTTCTAGAGTCAATCTGATTGCTTGAACGTTTTTCTGGTATTTTATCGAGCAATTACATAGGCCTGGACTAGGCCTATACTATGGCATCTATTACATAGGCTGAATGGTCCTTCATATAAAAATTGGGCTAATGCTACCCTGTCCAGTTAATTAATTTGTTTAAACGTTTTTCTGGTATTTTATCGAGGAATTACGTAGGCCAGGACTGGGCCTATACTATGGCAACTATTACATAGGATGAATGGTTCTTCATTTAAAAATTGGGCTAATGCTACCCTGTGCAAATAATTTATTTGTTTGAACGTTTTTCTGGTATTTTATCGAGGAATTACGTAGGCCAGGACTGGGCCTATACTATGGCATCTATTACATAGGCTGAATGGTCCATCATATAAAAATTGGGCTAATGCTACCCTGTACAGTTACTTCATTTTTTTGAACGTTTTTCTGGTATTTTATCGAGGAATTACTTAGGCCAGGGCTGGGCCTATACTATGGCATTTATTACATAGGCTGAACGGTTCTTCATTTGAAAATTGGGCTACTGCTACCCTGTACAGTTAATTTATTTGTTTGTACTTTTTTCTGCTATGTTATCGAGGAATTACGTAGGCCAGGACTGGGCCTATACTATGGCATTTATTACATTGCCTGAATGGTTCTTCATTTAAAAATTACACAAATGATACCCGCTACAGTCAATCCGATTCATTGAACGTTTTTCTTGTTTTTTATCGAGGAATTACGTAGGCCAGGACTGGGCCTATACTATGGCATCTATTACATAGGCTGAACGGTCCATCATAGAAAAATTGGGCTAATGCTACCCTGTTCAGTTACTTAATTTGTTTGAACGTTTTTCTGGTATTTTATCGAGGAATTACTTAGGCCAGGGCTGGGCCTATACTATGGCATCTATTACATAGGCTGACCGGTTCTTCATTTGAAAATTGGGCTAATGCTGCCCTGTACAGTTAATTTATTTGTTTGTACTTTTTTCTGCTATGTTATCGAGAAATTATGTCGGCCAGTACTGGGCCTATACTATGGCATCTATTACATAGGCTGAATGGGTCTTTATTTAAAAATTGGGCTAATGCTACCTTCTACAGTCAATCTGATTGCTTGAAGGTTTTTCTGGTATTTTATCGAGGAATTACATAGGCCTGGACTAGGCCTATACTATGGCATCTATTACATATACTGAATGGTCCTTCATATAAAAATTGGGCTAATGCTACCCTGTACAATTAATTTATTTGTTTGAACGTTTTTCTGTTATTTTATCGATGAGTTACGTAGGCCAGGACTGGGCCTATACTATGGCAACTATTACATAGGCTGAATGGTTCTTCATTTAAAAATTGGGCTAATGCTACCCTGTGCAATTAATTTATTTGTTTGAACGTTTTTCTGTTATTTTATCGAGGAATTACGTAGGCCAGGACTGGCCCTATACTATGGCATCTATTACATAGGCTAAATGGTTCTTCATTTTATAATTGGACTGATCCTACCTCATACAGTCAATCTGATTTTTTGAACGTTTTTCTTGTATTTTATCGACGAATTACATAGGCCAGGAGTGTGGGCCTATACTATGGCATCTATTACATAGGCGGAATGGTTCTTCATTTAAAAATTGGGCTAATGCTACCCTGTACAGTTAATTTATTTGTTTGTACTTTTTTTCTGCTATGTTATCGAGAAATTATGTCGGCCAGTACTGGGCCTATACTATGGCATCTATTACATAGGCTGAATCGGTCTTTATTTAAAAATTGGGCTAATGCTACCTTCTACAGTCAATCTGATTGCTTGAACGTTTTTCTGGTATTTTATCGAGGAATTACATAGGCCTTGACTAGGCCTATACTATGGCATCTATTACATAGGCTGAATGGGTCTTTATTTAAAAATTGGGCTAATTCTACCATGCACAGTTAATTTATTTGTTTGAACGTTTTTCTGGTATTTTATCGAGGAATTACGTAGGCCAGAACTGGGCCTATACTATGGCATCTATTCCATAGGCTGAATGGTTCTTCATTTAAAAATTGGGCCGATGCTACCAGCTACAGTCAATCTGATTGTTTAAACGTTTTTCTGGTATTTTATCGAGGAATTACGTAGGCCAGGACTGGGCCTATACTATGGCATCGATTACATAGGCTGAACGGTTGTTCATTTGAAAATTGGGCTAATGCTGCCCTGTACAGTTAATTTATTTGTTTGTACTTTTTGCTGCTATGTTATCGAGAAATTACGTCGGCCAGTACTGGGCCTATACTATGGCATCTATTACATAGGCTGAATGGGTCTTTATTTAAAAATTGGGCTAATGCTACCTTCTACAGTCAATCTGATTGCTTGAACGTTTTTCTGGTATTTTATCGAGGAATTACATAGCCCTGGACTAGGCCTATACTATGGCATCTATTACATAGGCTGAATGGGTCTTTATTTAAAAATTGGGCTAATTCTACCATGCACAGTTAATTTATTTGTTTGAACGTTTTTCTGGTATTTTATCGAGGAATTACGTAGGCCAGAACTGGGCCTATACTATGGCATCTATTACATAGGCTGAATGGTTCTTCATTTATAAATTGGGCTGACGGTATCTGCTACAGTCAATGTGATTGAACGTTTTTCTGGTATTTTATCGAGGAATTACGTAGGCCAGGAGTGGGTCTATACTATGGCATCTATTACATAGGCTGAATGGTTCTTCATTTGAAAATTGGGCTAATGCTACCCTGTACAGTTAATTTATTTGATTGTAGTTTTTTCTGCTATGTTATCGAGGAATTACGTAGGCCAGGACTGGGCCTATACTATGGCATTTATTACATAGCCTGAATGGTTCTTCATTTAAAAATTACACAAATGCTACCGGCTACAGTCAATCTGATTGTTTGAACGTTTTTCTGGTATTTTATCGAGGAATTACGTAGGCCAGGACTGGGCCTATACTATGACATCTATTACATAGGCTGAATGGTCCATCATATAAAAATTGGGCTAATGCTACCCTGTACAGTTAATTTATTTGTTTGAACGTTTTTCTGTTATTTTATCGAGGAATTACGTAAGCCAGGCCTGGGCCTATACTATGGCATCTATTACATAGGCTGAATGGTTCTTCATTTAAAAATTGGGCTAATGCTACCCTGTGCAATTAATTTATTTGTTTGAACGTTTTTCTGTTATTTTATCGAGGAATTACGTAGGCCAGGACTGGGCCTATACTATGGCATCTATTACATAGGCTGAATGGTTCATCAATTAAAAATTGGGCTAATGCTACCGGCTACAGTCAATCTGATTGTTTGAACGTTTTTCTGGTATTTTATCGAGGAATTACGTAGGCCAGGACTGGGCCTATACTATGGCATCTATTACATAGGCTGAATGGTCCATCATATAAAAATTGGGCTAATGCTACCCTGTACAGTTACTTAATTTGTTTGAACGATATTCTGGTATTTTATCGAGGAATTACTTAGGCCAGGGCTGGGACTATACTATGGCATCTATTACATAGGCTGAAGGGTTCTTCATTTGAAAATTGGGCTAATGCTACCCTGTACAGTTAATTTATTTGTTTGTACTTTTTTCTGCTATGTTATCGAGGAATTACGTAGGCCAGGACTGGACCTATACTATGGCATTTATTACATAGCCTGAATGGTTCTTCATTTAAAAATTACACAAATGCTACCCGCTACAGTCAATCCGATACATTGAACGTTTTTCTGGTTTTTTATCGAGGAATTACGTAGGCCAGGACTGGGCCTATACTATGGCATCGATTACATAGGCTGACCGGTTCTTCATTTGAAAATTGGGCTAATGGTACCCTGTACAGTTAATTTATTTGCTTGTACTTTTTTCTGCTATGTTATCGAGGAATTACGTAGGCCAGGACTGGGCCTATACTATGGCATTTATTACATAGCCTGAATGGTTCTTCATTTAAAAATTACACAAATGCTACCCGCTACAGTCAATCCGATTCATTGAACGTTTTTCTGGTATTTTATCGAGGAATTACGTAGGCCAGGACTGGGCCTATACTATGGCATCTATTACATAGGCTGAATGGTTCTTCATTTAAAAACTGGGCTACTGCTACCCTGTACAGTTAATTTATTTGTTTGAACGTTTTTCTGGTATTTTGTCGAGGAATTACGTAGGCCAGAACTGGGCCTATACTATGGCATCTATTACATAGGCTGAATGGTTCTTCATTTAAAAATTGGGCTGACGCTATCTGCTACAGTCAATCTGATTGAACGTTTTTCTGGTATTTTATCGAGGAATTACATAGGCCTGGAGTGGGCCTATACTATGGCATCTATTACGTAGGCTGAATGGTTCTTCATTTGAAAATTGGGCTAATGCTACCATGTACAGTTAATTTATTTGTTTGTACTTTTTTCTGCTATGTTATCGAGGAATTACGTAGGCCAGGACTGGGCCTATACTATGGCATCTATTACATAGGCTGAATGGTCCATCATATAAAAATTGGGCTAATGCTACCCTGTACAGTTACTTAATTTGTTTGAACGTTTTTCGGGTATTTTATCGAGGAATTACTTAGGCCAGGGCTGGGCCTATACTATGGCATCTATTACATAGGCTGAACGGTTCTTCATTTGAAAATTGGGATAATGCTACCCTGTACAGTTAATTTATTTGTTTGTACTTTTTTTCTGCTATGTTATCGAGAAATTATGTCGGCCAGTACTGGGCCTATACTATGGCATCTATTACATATGCTGAATGGGTCTTTATTTAAAAATTGGGCTAATGCTACCTTCTACAGTCAATCTGATTGCTTGAACGTTTTTCTGGTATTTTATCGAGGAATTAAATAGGCCTGGACTAGGCCTATACTATGGCATCTATTACATAGGCTGAATGGGTCTTTATTTAAAAATTGGGCTAATTCTACCATGCACAGTTAATTTATTTGTTTGAACGTTTTTCTGGTATTTTATCGAGGAATTAAATAGGCCTGGACTAGGCCTATACTATGGCATCTATTACATAGGCTGAATGGGTCTTTATTTAAAAATTGGGCTAATTCTACCATGCACAGTTAATTTATTTGTTTGAACGTTTTTCTGGTATTTTATCGAGGAATTACGTAGGCCAGAACTGGGCCTATACTATGGCATCTATTCCATAGGCTGAATGGTTCTTCATTTAAAAATTGGGCCGATGCTACCAGCTACAGTCAATCTGATTGTTTAAACGTTTTTCTGGTATTTTATCGAGGAATTACGTAGGCCAGGACTAGGCCTATACTATGGCATCGATTACATAGGCTGAACGGTTGTTCATTTGAAAATTGGGCTAATGCTGCCCTGTACAGTTAATTTATTTGTTTGTACTTTTTTCTGCTATGTTATCGAGAAATTACGTCGGCCAGTACTGGGCCTATACTATGGCATCTATTACATAGGCTGAATGGGTCTTTATTTAAAAATTGGGCTAATTCTACCATGCACAGTTAATTTATTTGTTTGAACGTTTTTCTGGTATTTTATCGAGGAATTACGTAGGCCAGAACTGGGCCTATACTATGGCATCTATTACATAGGCTGAATGGTTCTTCATTTAAAAATTGGGCTGACGCTATCTGCTACAGTCAATGTGATTGAACGTTTTTCTGGTATTTTATAGAGGAATTACATAGGCCAGGAGTGGGTCTATACTATGGCATCTATTACATAGGCTGAATGGTTCTTCATTTGAAAATTGGGCTAATGCTACCCTGTACAGTTAATTTATTTGTTTGTACTTTTTTCTGCTATGTTATCGAGGAATTACGTAGGCCAGGACTGGGCCTACACTATGGCATTTATTACATAGCCTGAATGGTTCTTCATTTAAAAATTACACAAATGATACCCGCTACAGTCAATCCGATTCATTGAACTTTTTTCTGGTTTTTTATCGAGGAATTACGTAGGCCAGGACTGGGCCTATACTATGGCATCTATTACATAGGCTGAATGGTCCATCATATAAAAATTGGGCTAATGCTACCCTGTACGGTTAATTTATTTGTTTGAACGTTTTTCTGTTATTTTATCGAGGAATTACATAGGCCAGGACTGGGCCTATACTATGGCATCTATTACATAGGCTGAATGGTTCATCAATTAAAAATTGGGCTAATGCTACAGTCAATCTGATTGTTTGAACGTTTTTCTGGTATTTTATCGAGGAATTACGTAGGCCAGGACTGGGCCTATACTATGGCATCTATTACATAGGCTGAATGGTCCATCATATAAAAATTGGGCTAATGCTACCCTGTACAGTTACTTAATTTGTTTGAACGATATTCTGGTATTTTATCGAGGAATTACTTAGGCCAGGCCTGGGACTATACTATGGCATCTATTACATAGGCTGAAGGGTTCTTCATTTGGAAATTGGGCTAATACTACCCTGTACAGTTAATTTATTTGTTTGTACTTTTTTCTGCTATGTTATCGAGGAATTACGTAGGCCAGGACTGGACCTATACTATGGCATTTATTACATAGCCTGAATGGTTCTTCATTTAAAAATTACACAAATGCTACCCGCTACAGTCAATCCGATTCATTGAACGTTTTTCTGGTTTTTTATCGAGGAATTACGTAGGCCAGGACTGGGCCTATACTATGGCATCTATTACATAGGCTGAATGGTTCTTCATTTAAAAACTGGGCTAATGCTACCCTGTGCAAATAATTTATTTGTTTGAACGTTTTTCTGGTATTTTATCGAGGAATTACGTAGGCCAGGACTGGGCCTATACTATGGCATCTATTACATAGGCTGAATGGTCCATCATATAAAAATTGGGCTAATGCTACCCTGTACGGTTAATTTATTTGTTTGAACGTTTTTCTGTTATTTTATCGAGGAATTACATAGGCCAGGACTGGGCCTATACTATGGCATCTATTACATAGGCTGAATGGTTCATCAATTAAAAATTGGGCTAATGCTACCGGCTACAGTCAATCTGATTGTTTGAACGTTTTTCTGGTATTTTATAGAGGAATTACGTAGGCCAGGACTGGGCCTATACTATGGCATCTATTACATAGGCTGAATGGTCCATCATATAAAAATTGGGCTAATGCTACCCTGTACAGTTACTTAATTTGTTTGAACGATATTCTGGTATTTTATCGAGGAATTACTTAGGCCAGGACTGGGACTATTCTATGGCATCTATTACATAGGCTGAAGGGTTCTTCATTTGGAAATTGGGCTAATACTACCCTGTACAGTTAATTTATTTGATTGTACTTTTTTCTGCTATGTTATCGAGGAATTACGTAGGCCAGGACTGGACCTATACTATGGCATTTATTACATAGCCTGAATGGTTCTTCATTTAAAAATTACACAAATGCTACCCGCTACAGTCAATCCGATTCATTGAACGTTTTTCTGGTTTTTTATCGAGGAATTACGTAGGCCAGGACTGGGCCTATACTATGGCATCTATTACATAGGCTGAATGGTTCTTCATTTAAAAACTGGGCTAATGCTACCCTGTGCAAATAATTTATTTGTTTGAACGTTTTTCTGGTATTTTATCGAGGAATTACGTAGGCCAGGACTGGGCCTATACTATGGCATCTATTACATAGGCTGAATGGTCCATCATATAAAAATTGGGCTAATGCTACCCTGTACAGTTACTTCATTTTTTTGAACGTTTTTCTGGTATTTTATCGAGGAATTACTTAGGCCAGGGCTGGGCCTATACTATGGCATTTATTACATAGGCTGAACGGTTCTTCATTTGAAAATTGGGCTACTGCTACCCTGTACAGTTAATTTATTTGTTTGTACTTTTTTCTGCTATGTTATCGAGGAATTACGTAGGCCAGGACTGGGCCTATACTATGGCATTTATTACATTGCCTGAATGGTTCTTCATTTAAAAATTACACAAATGATACCCGCTACAGTCAATCCGATTCATTGAACGTTTTTCTTGTTTTTTATCGAGGAATTACGTAGGCCAGGACTGGGCCTATACTATGGCATCTATTACATAGGCTGAATGGTCCATCATATAAAAATTGGGCTAATGCTACATTCTACAGTCAATCTGATTGCTTGAAGGTTTTTCTGGTATTTTATCGAGGAATTACATAGGCCTGGACTAGGCCTATACTATGGCATCTATTACATAGGCTGAATGGTCCTTCATATAAAAATTGGGCTAATGCTACGCTGTCCAGTTAATTAATTTGTTTAAACGTTTTTCTGGTATTTTATCGAGGAATTACGTAGGCCAGGACTGGGCCTATACTATGGCAACTATTACATAGGCTGAATGGTTCTTCATTTAAAAATTGGGCTAATGCTACCCTGTACAGTTACTTAATTTTATGAACGTTTTTCTGGTATTTTATCGAGGAATTACTTAGGCCAGGGCTGGGCCTATACTATGGCATTTATTACATAGGCTGAACGGTTCTTCATTTGAAAATTGGGCTACTGCTACCCTGTACAGTTAATTTATTTGTTTGTACTTTTTTCTGCTATGTTATCGAGGAATTACGTAGGCCAGGACTGGGCCTATACTATGGCATCTATTACATTGCCTGAATGGTTCTTCATTTAAAAATTACACAAATGATACCCGCTACAGTCAATCCGATTCATTGAACGTTTTTCTTGTTTTTTATCGAGGAATTACGTAGGCCAGGACTGGGCCTATACTATGGCATCTATTACATAGGCTGAATGGTCCTTTATATAAAAATTGGGCTAATGCTACCCTGTCCAGTTAATTAATTTGTTTGAACGTTTTTCTGGTATTTTATCAAGGAATTACGTAGGCCAGGACGGGGCCTATACTATGGCATCTATTACATAGGCTGAATGGTTCTTCTTTTAAAAATTGGGCTAATGCTACCCTGTACGGTTAATTTATTTGTTTGAACGTTTTTCTGGTATTTTATCGAGGAATTACGTAGGCCAGGACTGGGCCTATACTATGGAATCTATTACATAGGCTGAATGGTCCATCATATAAAAATTGGGCTAATGCTACCTTCTACAGTCAATCTGATTGCTTGAACGTTTTTCTGGTATTTTATCGAGGAATTACATAGGCCTGGACTAGGCCTATACTATGGCATCTATTACATAGGCTGAATGGTCCTTCATATAAAAATTGGGCTAATGCTACCCTGTCCAGTTAATTAATTTGTTTGAACGTTTTTCTGGTATTTTATCGAGGAATTACGTAGGCCAGGACTGGGCCTATACTATGGCAACTATTACATAGGCTGAATGGTGCTTCATTTAAAAATTGGGCTAATGCTACCCTGTGCAATTAATTTATTTGTTTGAACGTTTTTCTGGTATTTTATCGAGGAATTACGTACGCCAGGACTGGACCTATACTATGGCATCTATTACATAGGCTGAATGGGTCTTCATTTAAATATTGGGCTAATGCTACCGGCTACAGTCAATCTGATTGTTTGAACGTTTTTCTGGTATTTTATCGAGGAATTACGTAGGCCAGGACTGGGCCTATACTATGGCATCTATTACATAGGCTGAATGGTCTATCATATAAAAATTCGGCTAATGCTACCTTCTAGAGTCAATCTGATTGCTTGAACGTTTTTCTGGTATTTTATCGAGCAATTACATAGGCCTGGACTAGGCCTATACTATGGCATCTATTACATAGGCTGAATGGTCCTTCATATAAAAATTGGGCTAATGCTACCCTGTCCAGTTAATTAATTTGTTTAAACGTTTTTCTGGTATTTTATCGAGGAATTACGTAGGCCAGGACTGGGCCTATACTATGGCAACTATTACATAGGATGAATGGTTCTTCATTTAAAAATTGGGCTAATGCTACCCTGTGCAAATAATTTATTTGTTTGAACGTTTTTCTGGTATTTTATCGAGGAATTACGTAGGCCAGGACTGGGCCTATACTATGGCATCTATTACATAGGCTGAATGGTCCATCATATAAAAATTGGGCTAATGCTACCCTGTACAGTTACTTCATTTTTTTGAACGTTTTTCTGGTATTTTATCGAGGAATTACTTAGGCCAGGGCTGGGCCTATACTATGGCATTTATTACATAGGCTGAACGGTTCTTCATTTGAAAATTGGGCTACTGCTACCCTGTACAGTTAATTTATTTGTTTGTACTTTTTTCTGCTATGTTATCGAGGAATTACGTAGGCCAGGACTGGGCCTATACTATGGCATTTATTACATTGCCTGAATGGTTCTTCATTTAAAAATTACACAAATGATACCCGCTACAGTCAATCCGATTCATTGAACGTTTTTCTTGTTTTTTATCGAGGAATTACGTAGGCCAGGACTGGGCCTATACTATGGCATCTATTACATAGGATGAACGGTCCATCATAGAAAAATTGGGCTAATGCTACCGTGTTCAGTTACTTAATTTGTTTGAACGTTTTTCTGGTATTTTATCGAGGAATTACTTAGGCCAGGGCTGGGCCTATACTATGGCATCTATTACATAGGCTGACCGGTTCTTCATTTGAAAATTGGGCTAATGCTGCCCTGTACAGTTAATTTATTTGTTTGTACTTTTTTCTGCTATGTTATCGAGAAATTATGTCGGCCAGTACTGGGCCTATACTATGGCATCTATTACATAGGCTGAATGGGTCTTTATTTAAAAATTGGGCTAATGCTACCTTCTACAGTCAATCTGATTGCTTGAAGGTTTTTCTGGTATTTTATCGAGGAATTACATAGGCCTGGACTAGGCCTATACTATGGCATCTATTACATATACTGAATGGTCCTTCATATAAAAATTGGGCTAATGCTACCCTGTACAATTAATTTATTTGTTTGAACGTTTTTCTGTTATTTTATCGATGAGTTACGTAGGCCAGGACTGGGCCTATACTATGGCAACTATTACATAGGCTGAATGGTTCTTCATTTAAAAATTGGGCTAATGCTACCCTGTGCAATTAATTTATTTGTTTGAACGTTTTTCTGTTATTTTATCGAGGAATTACGTAGGCCAGGACTGGCCCTATACTATGGCATCTATTACATAGGCTAAATGGTTCTTCATTTTATAATTGGACTGATCCTACCTCATACAGTCAATCTGATTTTTTGAACGTTTTTCTTGTATTTTATCGAGGAATTACATAGGCCAGGAGTGTGGGCCTATACTATGGCATCTATTACATAGGCGGAATGGTTCTTCATTTAAAAATTGGGCTAATGCTACCCTGTACAGTTAATTTATTTGTTTGTACTTTTTTTCTGCTATGTTATCGAGAAATTATGTCGGCCAGTACTGGGCCTATACTATGGCATCTATTACATAGGCTGAATCGGTCTTTATTTAAAAATTGGGCTAATGCTACCTTCTACAGTCAATCTGATTGCTTGAACGTTTTTCTGGTATTTTATCGAGGAATTACATAGGCCTGGACTAGGCCTATACTATGGCATCTATTACATAGGCTGAATGGGTCTTTATTTAAAAATTGGGCTAATTCTACCATGCACAGTTAATTTATTTGTTTGAACGTTTTTCTGGTATTTTATCGAGGAATTACGTAGGCCAGAACTGGGCCTATACTATGGCATCTATTCCATAGGCTGAATGGTTCTTCATTTAAAAATTGGGCCGATGCTACCATCTACAGTCAATCTGATTGTTTAAACGTTTTTCTGGTATTTTATCGAGGAATTACGTAGGCCAGGACTGGGCCTATACTATGGCATCGATTACATAGGCTGAACGGTTGTTCATTTGAAAATTGGGCTAATGCTGCCCTGTACAGTTAATTTATTTGTTTGTACTTTTTGCTGCTATGTTATCGAGAAATTACGTCGGCCAGTACTGGGCCTATACTATGGCATCTATTACATAGGCTGAATGGGTCTTTATTTAAAAATTGGGCTAATGCTACCTTCTACAGTCAATCTGATTGCTTGAACGTTTTTCTGGTATTTTATCGAGGAATTACATAGCCCTGGACTCGGCCTATACTATGGCATCTATTACATAGGCTGAATGGGTCTTTATTTAAAAATTGGGCTAATTCTACCATGCACAGTTAATTTATTTGTTTGAACGTTTTTCTGGTATTTTATCGAGGAATTACGTAGGCCAGAACTGGGCCGATACTATGGCATCTATTACATAGGCTGAATGGTTCTTCATTTAAAAATTGGGCTGACGGTATCTGCTACAGTCAATGTGATTGAACGTTTTTCTGGTATTTTATCGAGGAATTACGTAGGCCAGGAGTGGGTCTATACTATGGCATCTATTACATAGGCTGAATGGTTCTTCATTTGAAAATTGGGCTAATGCTACCCTGTACAGTTAATTTATTTGATTGTAGTTTTTTCTGCTATGTTATCGAGGAATTACGTAGGCCAGGACTGGGCCTATACTATGGCATTTATTACATAGCCTGAATGGTTCTTCATTTAAAAATTACACAAATGCTACCGGCTACAGTCAATCTGATTGTTTGAACGTTTTTCTGGTATTTTATCGAGGAATTACGTAGGCCAGGACTGGGCCTATACTATGACATCTATTACATAGGCTGAATGGTCCATCATATAAAAATTGGGCTAATGCTACCCTGTACAGTTAATTTATTTGTTTGAACGTTTTTCTGTTATTTTATCGAGGAATTACGTAAGCCAGGCCTGGGCCTATACTATGGCATCTATTACATAGGCTGAATGGTTCTTCATTTAAAAATTGGGCTAATGCTACCCTGTGCAATTAATTTATTTGTTTGAACGTTTTTCTGTTATTTTATCGAGGAATTACGTAGGCCAGGACTGGGCCTATACTATGGCATCTATTACATAGGCTGAATGGTTCATCAATTAAAAATTGGGCTAATGCTACCGGCTACAGTCAATCTGATTGTTTGAACGTTTTTCTGGTATTTTATCGAGGAATTACGTAGGCCAGGACTGGGCCTATACTATGGCATCTATTACATAGGCTGAATGGTCCATCATATAAAAATTGGGCTAATGCTACCCTGTACAGTTACTTAATTTGTTTGAACGATATTCTGGTATTTTATCGAGGAATTACTTAGGCCAGGGCTGGGAATATACTATGGCATCTATTACATAGGCTGAAGGGTTCTTCATTTGAAAATTGGGCTAATACTACCCTGTACAGTTAATTTATTTGTTTGTACATTTTTCTGCTATGTTATCGAGGAATTACGTAGGCCAGGACTGGACCTATACTATGGCATTTATTACATAGCCTGAATGGTTCTTCATTTAAAAATTACACAAATGCTACCCGCTACAGTCAATCCGATTCATTGAACGTTTTTCTGGTTTTTTATCGAGGAATTACGTAGGCCAGGACTGGGCCTATACTATGGCATCTATTACATAGGCTGAATGGTTCTTCATTTAAAAACTGGGCTAATGCTACCCTGTACAGTTAATTTATTTGTTTGAACGTTTTTCTGGTATTTTGTCGAGGAATTACATAGGCCAGGAGTGGGTCTATACTATGGCATCTATTACATAGGCTGAATGGTTCTTCATTTGAAAATTGGGCTAATGCTACCCTGTACAGTTAATTTATTTGTTTGTACTTTTTTCTGCTATGTTATCGAGGAATTACGTAGGCCAGGACTGGGCCTATACTATGGCATTTATTACATAGCCTGAATGGTTCTTCATTTAAAAATTACACAAATGCTACCGGCTACAGTCAATCTGATTGTTTGAACGTTTTTCTGGTATTTTATCGAGGAATTACGTAGGCCAGGACTGGGCCTATACTATGACATCTATTACATAGGCTGAATGGTCCATCATATAAAAATTGGGCTAATGCTACCCTGTACAGTTAATTTATTTGTTTGAACGTTTTTCTGTTATTTTATCGAGGAATTACGTAAGCCAGGCCTGGGCCTATACTATGGCATCTATTACATAGGCTGAATGGTTCTTCATTTAAAAATTGGGCTAATGCTACCCTGTGCAATTAATTTATTTGTTTGAACGTTTTTCTGTTATTTTATCGAGGAATTACGTAGGCCAGGACTGGGCCTATACTATGGCATCTATTACATAGGCTGAATGGTTCATCAATTAAAAATTGGGCTAATGCTACCGGCTACAGTCAATCTGATTGTTTGAACGTTTTTCTGGTATTTTATCGAGGAATTACGTAGGCCAGGACTGGGCCTATACTATGGCATCTATTACATAGGCTGAATGGTCCATCATATAAAAATTGGGCTAATGCTACCCTGTACAGTTACTTAATTTGTTTGAACGATATTCTGGTATTTTATCGAGGAATTACTTAGGCCAGGGCTGGGACTATACTATGGCATCTATTACATAGGCTGAAGGGTTCTTCATTTGAAAATTGGGCTAATGCTACCCTGTACAGTTAATTTATTTGTTTGTACTTTTTTCTGCTATGTTATCGAGGAATTACGTAGGCCAGGACTGGGCCTATACTATGGCATTTATTACATAGCCTGAATGGTTCTTCATTTAAAAATTACACAAATGCTACCGGCTACAGTCAATCTGATTGTTTGAACGTTTTTCTGGTATTTTATCGAGGAATTACGTAGGCCAGGACTGGGCCTATACTATGACATCTATTACATAGGCTGAATGGTCCATCATATAAAAATTGGGCTAATGCTACCCTGTACAGTTAATTTATTTGTTTGAACGTTTTTCTGTTATTTTATCGAGGAATTACGTAAGCCAGGCCTGGGCCTATACTATGGCATCTATTACATAGGCTGAATGGTTCTTCATTTAAAAATTGGGCTAATGCTACCCTGTGCAATTAATTTATTTGTTTGAACGTTTTTCTGTTATTTTATCGAGGAATTACGTAGGCCAGGACTGGGCCTATACTATGGCATTTATTACATAGCCTGAATGGTTCTTCATTTAAAAATTACACAAATGATACCCGCTACAGTCAATCCGATTCATTGAACTTTTTTCTGGTTTTTTATCGAGGAATTACGTAGGCCAGGACTGGGCCTATACTATGGCATCTATTACATAGGCTGAATGGTCCATCATATAAAAATTGGGCTAATGCTACCCTGTACGGTTAATTTATTTGTTTGAACGTTTTTCTGTTATTTTATCGAGGAATTACATAGGCCAGGACTGGGCCTATACTATGGCATCTATTACATAGGCTGAATGGTTCATCAATTAAAAATTGGGCTAATGCTACCCTGTACAGTTACTTCATTTTTTTGAACGTTTTTCTGGTATTTTATCGAGGAATTACTTAGGCCAGGGCTGGGCCTATACTATGGCATTTATTACATAGGCTGAACGGTTCTTCATTTGAAAATTGGGCTACTGCTACCCTGTACAGTTAATTTATTTGTTTGTACTTTTTTCTGCTATGTTATCGAGGAATTACGTAGGCCAGGACTGGGCCTATACTATGGCATTTATTACATTGCCTGAATGGTTCTTCATTTAAAAATTACACAAATGATACCCGCTACAGTCAATCCGATTCATTGAACGTTTTTCTTGTTTTTTATCGAGGAATTACGTAGGCCAGGACTGGGCCTATACTATGGCATCTATTACATAGGCTGAATGGCCCTTCATATAAAAATTGGGCTAATGCTACCCTGTCCAGTTAATTAATTTGTTTGAACGTTTTTCTGGTATTTTATCAAGGAATTACGTAGGCCAGGACGGGGCCTATACTATGGCATCTATTACATAGGCTGAATGGTTCTTCTTTTAAAAATTGGGCTAATGCTACCCTGTACGGTTAATTTATTTGTTTGAACGTTTTTCTGGTATTTTATCGAGGAATTACGTAGGCCAGGACTGGGCCTATACTATGGCATCTATTACATAGGCTGAATGGTCCATCATATAAAAATTGGGCTAATGCTACATTCTACAGTCAATCTGATTGCTTGAAGGTTTTTCTGGTATTTTATCGAGGAATTACATAGGCCTGGACTAGGCCTATACTATGGCATCTATTACATAGGCTGAATGGTCCTTCATATAAAAATTGGGCTAATGCTACGCTGTCCAGTTAATTAATTTGTTTAAACGTTTTTCTGGTATTTTATCGAGGAATTACGTAGGCCAGGACTGGGCCTATACTATGGCAACTATTACATAGGCTGAATGGTTCTTCATTTAAAAATTGGGCTAATGCTACCCTGTACAGTTACTTAATTTTATGAACGTTTTTCTGGTATTTTATCGAGGAATTACTTAGGCCAGGGCTGGGCCTATACTATGGCATTTATTACATAGGCTGAACGGTTCTTCATTTGAAAATTGGGCTACTGCTACCCTGTACAGTTAATTTATTTGTTTGTACTTTTTTCTGCTATGTTATCGAGGAATTACGTAGGCCAGGACTGGGCCTATACTATGGCATTTATTACATTGCCTGAATGGTTCTTCATTTAAAAATTACACAAATGATACCCGCTACAGTCAATCCGATTCATTGAACGTTTTTCTTGTTTTTTATCGAGGAATTACGTAGGCCAGGACTGGGCCTATACTATGGCATCTATTACATAGGCTGAATGGTCCTTCATATAAAAATTGGGCTAATGCTACCCTGTCCAGTTAATTAATTTATTTGAACGTTTTTCTGGTATTTTATCAAGGAATTACGTAGGCCAGGACTGGGCCTATACTATGGCATCTATTACATAGGCTGAATGGTTCTTCTTTTAAAAATTGGGCTAATGCTACCCTGTACGGTTAATTTATTTGTTTGAACGTTTTTCTGGTATTTTATCGAGGAATTACATAGGCCAGGACTGGGCCTATACTATGGCATATATTACATAGGCTGAATGGTCCATCATATAAAAATTGGGCTAATGCTACCTTCTACAGTCAATCTGATTGCTTGAACGTTTTTCTGGTATTTTATCGAGGAATTACATAGGCCTGGACTAGACCTATACTATGGCATCTATTACATAGGCTGAATGGTCCTTCATATAAAAATTGGGCTAATGCTACCCTGTACAGTTACTTAATTTTTTTGAACGTTTTTCTGGTAATTTATCGAGGAATTACGTAGGCCAGGACTGGGCCTATACTATGGCAACTATTACATAGGCTGAATGGTTCTTCATTTAAAAATTGGGCTAATGCTACCCTGTGCAATTAATTTATTTGTTTGAACGTTTTTCTGGTATTTTATCGAGGAATTACGTAGGCCAGGACTGGGCCTATACTACGGCATCTATTAAATAGGCTGAATGGTCCATCATATAAAAATTGGGCTAATGCTACCCTGTACAGTTACTTAATTTTTTTGAACGTTTTTCTGGTATTTTATCGAGGAATTACTTAGGCCAGGGCTGGGCCTATACTATGGCATTTATTACATAGGCTGAACGGTTCTTCATTTGAAAATTGGGCTACTGCTACCCTGTACAGTTAATTTATTTGTTTGTACTTTTTTCTGCTATGTTATCGAGGAATTACGTAGGCCAGGACTGGGCCTATACTATGGCATTTATTACATTGCCTGAATGGTTCTTCATTTAAAAATTACACAAATGATACCCGCTACAGTCAATCCGATTCATTGAACGTTTTTCTTGTTTTTTATCGAGGAATTACGTAGGCCAGGACTGGGCCTATACTATGGCATCTATTACATAGGCTGAACGGTCCATCATAGAAAAATTGGGCTAATGCTACCCTGTTCAGTTACTTAATTTGTTTGAACGTTTTTCTGGTATTTTATCGAGGAATTACTTAGGCCAGGGCTGGGCCTATACTATGGCATCTATTACATAGGCTGACCGGTTCTTCATTTGAAAATTGGGCTAATGCTGCCCTGTACAGTTAATTTATTTGTTTGTACTTTTTTCTGCTATGTTATCGAGAAATTATGTCGGCCAGTACTGGGCCTATACTATGGCATCTATTACATAGGCTGAATGGGTCTTTATTTAAAAATTGGGCTAATGCTACCTTCTACAGTCAATCTGATTGCTTGAAGGTTTTTCTGGTATTTTATCGAGGAATTACATAGGCCTGGACTAGGCCTATACTATGGCATCTATTACATATACTGAATGGTCCTTCATATAAAAATTGGGCTAATGCTACCCTGTACAATTAATTTATTTGTTTGAACGTTTTTCTGTTATTTTATCGATGAGTTACGTAGGCCAGGACTGGGCCTATACTATGGCAACTATTACATAGGCTGAATGGTTCTTCATTTAAAAATTGGGCTAATGCTACCCTGTGCAATTAATTTATTTGTTTGAACGTTTTTCTGTTATTTTATCGAGGAATTACGTAGGCCAGGACTGGCCCTATACTATGGCATCTATTACATAGGCTAAATGGTTCTTCATTTTATAATTGGACTGATCCTACCTCATACAGTCAATCTGATTTTTTGAACGTTTTTCTTGTATTTTATCGAGGAATTACATAGGCCAGGAGTGTGGGCCTATACTATGGCATCTATTACATAGGCGGAATGGTTCTTCATTTAAAAATTGGGCTAATGCTACCCTGTACAGTTAATTTATTTGTTTGTACTTTTTTTCTGCTATGTTATCGAGAAATTATGTCGGCCAGTACTGGGCCTATACTATGGCATCTATTACATAGGCTGAATCGGTCTTTATTTAAAAATTGGGCTAATGCTACCTTCTACAGTCAATCTGATTGCTTGAACGTTTTTCTGGTATTTTATCGAGGAATTACATAGGCCTGGACTAGGCCTATACTATGGCATCTATTACATAGGCTGAATGGGTCTTTATTTAAAAATTGGGCTAATTCTACCATGCACAGTTAATTTATTTGTTTGAACGTTTTTCTGGTATTTTATCGAGGAATTACGTAGGCCAGAACTGGGCCTATACTATGGCATCTATTCCATAGGCTGAATGGTTCTTCATTTAAAAATTGGGCCGATGCTACCAGCTACAGTCAATCTGATTGTTTAAACGTTTTTCTGGTATTTTATCGAGGAATTACGTAGGCCAGGACTGGGCCTATACTATGGCATCGATTACATAGGCTGAACGGTTGTTCATTTGAAAATTGGGCTAATGCTGCCCTGTACAGTTAATTTATTTGTTTGTACTTTTTGCTGCTATGTTATCGAGAAATTACGTCGGCCAGTACTGGGCCTATACTATGGCATCTATTACATAGGCTGAATGGGTCTTTATTTAAAAATTGGGCTAATGCTACCTTCTACAGTCAATCTGATTGCTTGAACGTTTTTCTGGTATTTTATCGAGGAATTACATAGCCCTGGACTCGGCCTATACTATGGCATCTATTACATAGGCTGAATGGGTCTTTATTTAAAAATTGGGCTAATTCTACCATGCACAGTTAATTTATTTGTTTGAACGTTTTTCTGGTATTTTATCGAGGAATTACGTAGGCCAGAACTGGGCCTATACTATGGCATCTATTACATAGGCTGAATGGTTCTTCATTTAAAAATTGGGCTGACGGTATCTGCTACAGTCAATGTGATTGAACGTTTTTCTGGTATTTTATCGAGGAATTACGTAGGCCAGGAGTGGGTCTATACTATGGCATCTATTACATAGGCTGAATGGTTCTTCATTTGAAAATTGGGCTAATGCTACCCTGTACAGTTAATTTATTTGATTGTAGTTTTTTCTGCTATGTTATCGAGGAATTACGTAGGCCAGGACTGGGCCTATACTATGGCATTTATTACATAGCCTGAATGGTTCTTCATTTAAAAATTACACAAATGCTACCGGCTACAGTCAATCTGATTGTTTGAACGTTTTTCTGGTATTTTATCGAGGAATTACGTAGGCCAGGACTGGGCCTATACTATGACATCTATTACATAGGCTGAATGGTCCATCATATAAAAATTGGGCTAATGCTACCCTGTACAGTTAATTTATTTGTTTGAACGTTTTTCTGTTATTTTATCGAGGAATTACGTAAGCCAGGCCTGGGCCTATACTATGGCATCTATTACATAGGCTGAATGGTTCTTCATTTAAAAATTGGGCTAATGCTACCCTGTGCAATTAATTTATTTGTTTGAACGTTTTTCTGTTATTTTATCGAGGAATTACGTAGGCCAGGACTGGGCCTATACTATGGCATCTATTACATAGGCTGAATGGTTCATCAATTAAAAATTGGGCTAATGCTACCGGCTACAGTCAATCTGATTGTTTGAACGTTTTTCTGGTATTTTATCGAGGAATTACGTAGGCCAGGACTGGGCCTATACTATGGCATCTATTACATAGGCTGAATGGTCCATCATATAAAAATTGGGCTAATGCTACCCTGTACAGTTACTTAATTTGTTTGAACGATATTCTGGTATTTTATCGAGGAATTACTTAGGCCAGGGCTGGGACTATACTATGGCATCTATTACATAGGCTGAAGGGTTCTTCATTTGAAAATTGGGCTAATGCTACCCTGTACAGTTAATTTATTTGTTTGTACTTTTTTCTGCTATGTTATCGAGGAATTACGTAGGCCAGGACTGGGCCTATACTATGGCATCTATTACATTGCCTGAATGGTTCTTCATTTAAAAATTACACAAATGATACCCGCTACAGTCAATCCGATTCATTGAACGTTTTTCTTGTTTTTTATCGAGGAATTACGTAGGCCAGGACTGGGCCTATACTATGGCATCTATTACATAGGCTGAATGGTCCTTTATATAAAAATTGGGCTAATGCTACCCTGTCCAGTTAATTAATTTGTTTGAACGTTTTTCTGGTATTTTATCAAGGAATTACGTAGGCCAGGACGGGGCCTATACTATGGCATCTATTACATAGGCTGAATGGTTCTTCTTTTAAAAATTGGGCTAATGCTACCCTGTACGGTTAATTTATTTGTTTGAACGTTTTTCTGGTATTTTATCGAGGAATTACGTAGGCCAGGACTGGGCCTATACTATGGAATCTATTACATAGGCTGAATGGTCCATCATATAAAAATTGGGCTAATGCTACCTTCTACAGTCAATCTGATTGCTTGAACGTTTTTCTGGTATTTTATCGAGGAATTACATAGGCCTGGACTAGGCCTATACTATGGCATCTATTACATAGGCTGAATGGTCCTTCATATAAAAATTGGGCTAATGCTACCCTGTCCAGTTAATTAATTTGTTTGAACGTTTTTCTGGTATTTTATCGAGGAATTACGTAGGCCAGGACTGGGCCTATACTATGGCAACTATTACATAGGCTGAATGGTGCTTCATTTAAAAATTGGGCTAATGCTACCCTGTGCAATTAATTTATTTGTTTGAACGTTTTTCTGGTATTTTATCGAGGAATTACGTACGCCAGGACTGGACCTATACTATGGCATCTATAACATAGGCTGAATGGGTCTTCATTTAAATATTGGGCTAATGCTACCGGCTACAGTCAATCTGATTGTTTGAACGTTTTTCTGGTATTTTATCGAGGAATTACGTAGGCCAGGACTGGGCCTATACTATGGCATCTATTACATAGGCTGAATGGTCTATCATATAAAAATTCGGCTAATGCTACCTTCTAGAGTCAATCTGATTGCTTGAACGTTTTTCTGGTATTTTATCGAGCAATTACATAGGCCTGGACTAGGCCTATACTATGGCATCTATTACATAGGCTGAATGGTCCTTCATATAAAAATTGGGCTAATGCTACCCTGTCCAGTTAATTAATTTGTTTAAACGTTTTTCTGGTATTTTATCGAGGAATTACGTAGGCCAGGACTGGGCCTATACTATGGCAACTATTACATAGGATGAATGGTTCTTCATTTAAAAATTGGGCTAATGCTACCCTGTGCAAATAATTTATTTGTTTGAACGTTTTTCTGGTATTTTATCGAGGAATTACGTAGGCCAGGACTGGGCCTATACTATGGCATCTATTACATAGGCTGAATGGTCCATCATATAAAAATTGGGCTAATGCTACCCTGTACAGTTACTTCATTTTTTTGAACGTTTTTCTGGTATTTTATCGAGGAATTACTTAGGCCAGGGCTGGGCCTATACTATGGCATTTATTACATAGGCTGAACGGTTCTTCATTTGAAAATTGGGCTACTGCTACCCTGTACAGTTAATTTATTTGTTTGTACTTTTTTCTGCTATGTTATCGAGGAATTACGTAGGCCAGGACTGGGCCTATACTATGGCATTTATTACATTGCCTGAATGGTTCTTCATTTAAAAATTACACAAATGATACCCGCTACAGTCAATCCGATTCATTGAACGTTTTTCTTGTTTTTTATCGAGGAATTACGTAGGCCAGGACTGGGCCTATACTATGGCATCTATTACATAGGATGAACGGTCCATCATAGAAAAATTGGGCTAATGCTACCGTGTTCAGTTACTTAATTTGTTTGAACGTTTTTCTGGTATTTTATCGAGGAATTACTTAGGCCAGGGCTGGGCCTATACTATGGCATCTATTACATAGGCTGACCGGTTCTTCATTTGAAAATTGGGCTAATGCTGCCCTGTACAGTTAATTTATTTGTTTGTACTTTTTTCTGCTATGTTATCGAGAAATTATGTCGGCCAGTACTGGGCCTATACTATGGCATCTATTACATAGGCTGAATGGGTCTTTATTTAAAAATTGGGCTAATGCTACCTTCTACAGTCAATCTGATTGCTTGAAGGTTTTTCTGGTATTTTATCGAGGAATTACATAGGCCTGGACTAGGCCTATACTATGGCATCTATTACATATACTGAATGGTCCTTCATATAAAAATTGGGCTAATGCTACCCTGTACAATTAATTTATTTGTTTGAACGTTTTTCTGTTATTTTATCGATGAGTTACGTAGGCCAGGACTGGGCCTATACTATGGCAACTATTACATAGGCTGAATGGTTCTTCATTTAAAAATTGGGCTAATGCTACCCTGTGCAATTAATTTATTTGTTTGAACGTTTTTCTGTTATTTTATCGAGGAATTACGTAGGCCAGGACTGGCCCTATACTATGGCATCTATTACATAGGCTAAATGGTTCTTCATTTTATAATTGGACTGATCCTACCTCATACAGTCAATCTGATTTTTTGAACGTTTTTCTTGTATTTTATCGAGGAATTACATAGGCCAGGGGTGTGGGCCTATACTATGGCATCTATTACATAGGCGGAATGGTTCTTCATTTAAAAATTGGGCTAATGCTACCCTGTACAGTTAATTTATTTGTTTGTACTTTTTTTCTGCTATGTTATCGAGAAATTATGTCGGCCAGTACTGGGCCTATACTATGGCATCTATTACATAGGCTGAATCGGTCTTTATTTAAAAATTGGGCTAATGCTACCTTCTACAGTCAATCTGATTGCTTGAACGTTTTTCTGGTATTTTATCGAGGAATTACATAGGCCTGGACTAGGCCTATACTATGGCATCTATTACATAGGCTGAATGGGTCTTTATTTAAAAATTGGGCTAATTCTACCATGCACAGTTAATTTATTTGTTTGAACGTTTTTCTGGTATTTTATCGAGGAATTACGTAGGCCAGAACTGGGCCTATACTATGGCATCTATTCCATAGGCTGAATGGTTCTTCATTTAAAAATTGGGCCGATGCTACCATCTACAGTCAATCTGATTGTTTAAACGTTTTTCTGGTATTTTATCGAGGAATTACGTAGGCCAGGACTGGGCCTATACTATGGCATCGATTACATAGGCTGAACGGTTGTTCATTTGAAAATTGGGCTAATGCTGCCCTGTACAGTTAATTTATTTGTTTGTACTTTTTGCTGCTATGTTATCGAGAAATTACGTCGGCCAGTACTGGGCCTATACTATGGCATCTATTACATAGGCTGAATGGGTCTTTATTTAAAAATTGGGCTAATGCTACCTTCTACAGTCAATCTGATTGCTTGAACGTTTTTCTGGTATTTTATCGAGGAATTACATAGCCCTGGACTCGGCCTATACTATGGCATCTATTACATAGGCTGAATGGGTCTTTATTTAAAAATTGGGCTAATTCTACCATGCACAGTTAATTTATTTGTTTGAACGTTTTTCTGGTATTTTATCGAGGAATTACGTAGGCCAGAACTGGGCCGATACTATGGCATCTATTACATAGGCTGAATGGTTCTTCATTTAAAAATTGGGCTGACGGTATCTGCTACAGTCAATGTGATTGAACGTTTTTCTGGTATTTTATCGAGGAATTACGTAGGCCAGGAGTGGGTCTATACTATGGCATCTATTACATAGGCTGAATGGTTCTTCATTTGAAAATTGGGCTAATGCTACCCTGTACAGTTAATTTATTTGATTGTAGTTTTTTCTGCTATGTTATCGAGGAATTACGTAGGCCAGGACTGGGCCTATACTATGGCATTTATTACATAGCCTGAATGGTTCTTCATTTAAAAATTACACAAATGCTACCGGCTACAGTCAATCTGATTGTTTGAACGTTTTTCTGGTATTTTATCGAGGAATTACGTAGGCCAGGACTGGGCCTATACTATGACATCTATTACATAGGCTGAATGGTCCATCATATAAAAATTGGGCTAATGCTACCCTGTACAGTTAATTTATTTGTTTGAACGTTTTTCTGTTATTTTATCGAGGAATTACGTAAGCCAGGCCTGGGCCTATACTATGGCATCTATTACATAGGCTGAATGGTTCTTCATTTAAAAATTGGGCTAATGCTACCCTGTGCAATTAATTTATTTGTTTGAACGTTTTTCTGTTATTTTATCGAGGAATTACGTAGGCCAGGACTGGGCCTATACTATGGCATCTATTACATAGGCTGAATGGTTCATCAATTAAAAATTGGGCTAATGCTACCGGCTACAGTCAATCTGATTGTTTGAACGTTTTTCTGGTATTTTATCGAGGAATTACGTAGGCCAGGACTGGGCCTATACTATGGCATCTATTACATAGGCTGAATGGTCCATCATATAAAAATTGGGCTAATGCTACCCTGTACAGTTACTTAATTTGTTTGAACGATATTCTGGTATTTTATCGAGGAATTACTTAGGCCAGGGCTGGGAATATACTATGGCATCTATTACATAGGCTGAAGGGTTCTTCATTTGAAAATTGGGCTAATACTACCCTGTACAGTTAATTTATTTGTTTGTACATTTTTCTGCTATGTTATCGAGGAATTACGTAGGCCAGGACTGGACCTATACTATGGCATTTATTACATAGCCTGAATGGTTCTTCATTTAAAAATTACACAAATGCTACCCGCTACAGTCAATCCGATTCATTGAACGTTTTTCTGGTTTTTTATCGAGGAATTACGTAGGCCAGGACTGGGCCTATACTATGGCATCTATTACATAGGCTGAATGGTTCTTCATTTAAAAACTGGGCTAATGCTACCCTGTACAGTTAATTTATTTGTTTGAACGTTTTTCTGGTATTTTGTCGAGGAATTACATAGGCCAGGAGTGGGTCTATACTATGGCATCTATTACATAGGCTGAATGGTTCTTCATTTGAAAATTGGGCTAATGCTACCCTGTACAGTTAATTTATTTGTTTGTACTTTTTTCTGCTATGTTATCGAGGAATTACGTAGGCCAGGACTGGGCCTATACTATGGCATTTATTACATAGCCTGAATGGTTCTTCATTTAAAAATTACACAAATGCTACCGGCTACAGTCAATCTGATTGTTTGAACGTTTTTCTGGTATTTTATCGAGGAATTACGTAGGCCAGGACTGGGCCTATACTATGACATCTATTACATAGGCTGAATGGTCCATCATATAAAAATTGGGCTAATGCTACCCTGTACAGTTAATTTATTTGTTTGAACGTTTTTCTGTTATTTTATCGAGGAATTACGTAAGCCAGGCCTGGGCCTATACTATGGCATCTATTACATAGGCTGAATGGTTCTTCATTTAAAAATTGGGCTAATGCTACCCTGTGCAATTAATTTATTTGTTTGAACGTTTTTCTGTTATTTTATCGAGGAATTACGTAGGCCAGGACTGGGCCTATACTATGGCATCTATTACATAGGCTGAATGGTTCATCAATTAAAAATTGGGCTAATGCTACCGGCTACAGTCAATCTGATTGTTTGAACGTTTTTCTGGTATTTTATCGAGGAATTACGTAGGCCAGGACTGGGCCTATACTATGGCATCTATTACATAGGCTGAATGGTCCATCATATAAAAATTGGGCTAATGCTACCCTGTACAGTTACTTAATTTGTTTGAACGATATTCTGGTATTTTATCGAGGAATTACTTAGGCCAGGGCTGGGACTATACTATGGCATCTATTACATAGGCTGAAGGGTTCTTCATTTGAAAATTGGGCTAATGCTACCCTGTACAGTTAATTTATTTGTTTGTACTTTTTTCTGCTATGTTATCGAGGAATTACGTAGGCCAGGACTGGGCCTATACTATGGCATTTATTACATAGCCTGAATGGTTCTTCATTTAAAAATTACACAAATGCTACCGGCTACAGTCAATCTGATTGTTTGAACGTTTTTCTGGTATTTTATCGAGGAATTACGTAGGCCAGGACTGGGCCTATACTATGACATCTATTACATAGGCTGAATGGTCCATCATATAAAAATTGGGCTAATGCTACCCTGTACAGTTAATTTATTTGTTTGAACGTTTTTCTGTTATTTTATCGAGGAATTACGTAAGCCAGGCCTGGGCCTATACTATGGCATCTATTACATAGGCTGAATGGTTCTTCATTTAAAAATTGGGCTAATGCTACCCTGTGCAATTAATTTATTTGTTTGAACGTTTTTCTGTTATTTTATCGAGGAATTACGTAGGCCAGGACTGGGCCTATACTATGGCATTTATTACATAGCCTGAATGGTTCTTCATTTAAAAATTACACAAATGATACCCGCTACAGTCAATCCGATTCATTGAACTTTTTTCTGGTTTTTTATCGAGGAATTACGTAGGCCAGGACTGGGCCTATACTATGGCATCTATTACATAGGCTGAATGGTCCATCATATAAAAATTGGGCTAATGCTACCCTGTACGGTTAATTTATTTGTTTGAACGTTTTTCTGTTATTTTATCGAGGAATTACATAGGCCAGGACTGGGCCTATACTATGGCATCTATTACATAGGCTGAATGGTTCATCAATTAAAAATTGGGCTAATGCTACCGGCTACAGTCAATCTGATTGTTTGAACGTTTTTCTGGTATTTTATCGAGGAATTACGTAGGCCAGGACTGGGCCTATACTATGGCATCTATTACATAGGCTGAATGGTCCATCATATAAAAATTGGGCTAATGCTACCCTGTACAGTTACTTAATTTGTTTGAACGATATTCTGGTATTTTATCGAGGAATTACTTAGGCCAGGACTGGGACTATTCTATGGCATCTATTACATAGGCTGAAGGGTTCTTCATTTGGAAATTGGGCTAATACTACCCTGTACAGTTAATTTATTTGATTGTACTTTTTTCTGCTATGTTATCGAGGAATTACGTAGGCCAGGACTGGACCTATACTATGGCATTTATTACATAGCCTGAATGGTTCTTCATTTAAAAATTACACAAATGCTACCCGCTACAGTCAATCCGATTCATTGAACGTTTTTCTGGTTTTTTATCGAGGAATTACGTAGGCCAGGACTGGGCCTATACTATGGCATCTATTACATAGGCTGAATGGTTCTTCATTTAAAAACTGGGCTAATGCTACCCTGTGCAAATAATTTATTTGTTTGAACGTTTTTCTGGTATTTTATCGAGGAATTACGTAGGCCAGGACTGGGCCTATACTATGGCATCTATTACATAGGCTGAATGGTCCATCATATAAAAATTGGGCTAATGCTACCCTGTACAGTTACTTCATTTTTTTGAACGTTTTTCTGGTATTTTATCGAGGAATTACTTAGGCCAGGGCTGGGCCTATACTATGGCATTTATTACATAGGCTGAACGGTTCTTCATTTGAAAATTGGGCTACTGCTACCCTGTACAGTTAATTTATTTGTTTGTACTTTTTTCTACTATGTTATCGAGGAATTACGTAGGCCAGGACTGGGCCTATACTATGGCATTTATTACATTGCCTGAATGGTTCTTCATTTAAAAATTACACAAATGATACCCGCTACAGTCAATCCGATTCATTGAACGTTTTTCTTGTTTTTTATCGAGGAATTACGTAGGCCAGGACTGGGCCTATACTATGGCATCTATTACATAGGCTGAATGGCCCTTCATATAAAAATTGGGCTAATGCTACCCTGTCCAGTTAATTAATTTGTTTGAACGTTTTTCTGGTATTTTATCAAGGAATTACGTAGGCCAGGACGGGGCCTATACTATGGCATCTATTACATAGGCTGAATGGTTCTTCTTTTAAAAATTGGGCTAATGCTACCCTGTACGGTTAATTTATTTGTTTGAACGTTTTTCTGGTATTTTATCGAGGAATTACGTAGGCCAGGACTGGGCCTATACTATGGCATCTATTACATAGGCTGAATGGTCCATCATATAAAAATTGGGCTAATGCTACATTCTACAGTCAATCTGATTGCTTGAAGGTTTTTCTGGTATTTTATCGAGGAATTACATAGGCCTGGACTAGGCCTATACTATGGCATCTATTACATAGGCTGAATGGTCCTTCATATAAAAATTGGGCTAATGCTACGCTGTCCAGTTAATTAATTTGTTTAAACGTTTTTCTGGTATTTTATCGAGGAATTACGTAGGCCAGGACTGGGCCTATACTATGGCAACTATTACATAGGCTGAATGGTTCTTCATTTAAAAATTGGGCTAATGCTACCCTGTACAGTTACTTAATTTTATGAACGTTTTTCTGGTATTTTATCGAGGAATTACTTAGGCCAGGGCTGGGCCTATACTATGGCATTTATTACATAGGCTGAACGGTTCTTCATTTGAAAATTGGGCTACTGCTACCCTGTACAGTTAATTTATTTGTTTGTACTTTTTTCTGCTATGTTATCGAGGAATTACGTAGGCCAGGACTGGGCCTATACTATGGCATTTATTACATTGCCTGAATGGTTCTTCATTTAAAAATTACACAAATGATACCCGCTACAGTCAATCCGATTCATTGAACGTTTTTCTTGTTTTTTATCGAGGAATTACGTAGGCCAGGACTGGGCCTATACTATGGCATCTATTACATAGGCTGAACGGTCCATCATAGAAAAATTGGGCTAATGCTACCCTGTTCAGTTACTTAATTTGTTTGAACGTTTTTCTGGTATTTTATCGAGGAATTACTTAGGCCAGGGCTGGGCCTATACTATGGCATCTATTACATAGGCTGACCGGTTCTTCATTTGAAAATTGGGCTAATGCTGCCCTGTACAGTTAATTTATTTGTTTGTACTTTTTTCTGCTATGTTATCGAGAAATTATGTCGGCCAGTACTGGGCCTATACTATGGCATCTATTACATAGGCTGAATGGGTCTTTATTTAAAAATTGGGCTAATGCTACCTTCTACAGTCAATCTGATTGCTTGAAGGTTTTTCTGGTATTTTATCGAGGAATTACATAGGCCTGGACTAGGCCTATACTATGGCATCTATTACATATACTGAATGGTCCTTCATATAAAAATTGGGCTAATGCTACCCTGTACAATTAATTTATTTGTTTGAACGTTTTTCTGTTATTTTATCGATGAGTTACGTAGGCCAGGACTGGGCCTATACTATGGCAACTATTACATAGGCTGAATGGTTCTTCATTTAAAAATTGGGCTAATGCTACCCTGTGCAATTAATTTATTTGTTTGAACGTTTTTCTGTTATTTTATCGAGGAATTACGTAGGCCAGGACTGGCCCTATACTATGGCATCTATTACATAGGCTAAATGGTTCTTCATTTTATAATTGGACTGATCCTACCTCATACAGTCAATCTGATTTTTTGAACGTTTTTCTTGTATTTTATCGAGGAATTACATAGGCCAGGAGTGTGGGCCTATACTATGGCATCTATTACATAGGCGGAATGGTTCTTCATTTAAAAATTGGGCTAATGCTACCCTGTACAGTTAATTTATTTGTTTGTACTTTTTTTCTGCTATGTTATCGAGAAATTATGTCGGCCAGTACTGGGCCTATACTATGGCATCTATTACATAGGCTGAATCGGTCTTTATTTAAAAATTGGGCTAATGCTACCTTCTACAGTCAATCTGATTGCTTGAACGTTTTTCTGGTATTTTATCGAGGAATTACATAGGCCTGGACTAGGCCTATACTATGGCATCTATTACATAGGCTGAATGGGTCTTTATTTAAAAATTGGGCTAATTCTACCATGCACAGTTAATTTATTTGTTTGAACGTTTTTCTGGTATTTTATCGAGGAATTACGTAGGCCAGAACTGGGCCTATACTATGGCATCTATTCCATAGGCTGAATGGTTCTTCATTTAAAAATTGGGCCGATGCTACCAGCTACAGTCAATCTGATTGTTTAAACGTTTTTCTGGTATTTTATCGAGGAATTACGTAGGCCAGGACTGGGCCTATACTATGGCATCGATTACATAGGCTGAACGGTTGTTCATTTGAAAATTGGGCTAATGCTGCCCTGTACAGTTAATTTATTTGTTTGTACTTTTTGCTGCTATGTTATCGAGAAATTACGTCGGCCAGTACTGGGCCTATACTATGGCATCTATTACATAGGCTGAATGGGTCTTTATTTAAAAATTGGGCTAATGCTACCTTCTACAGTCAATCTGATTGCTTGAACGTTTTTCTGGTATTTTATCGAGGAATTACATAGCCCTGGACTCGGCCTATACTATGGCATCTATTACATAGGCTGAATGGGTCTTTATTTAAAAATTGGGCTAATTCTACCATGCACAGTTAATTTATTTGTTTGAACGTTTTTCTGGTATTTTATCGAGGAATTACGTAGGCCAGAACTGGGCCTATACTATGGCATCTATTACATAGGCTGAATGGTTCTTCATTTAAAAATTGGGCTGACGGTATCTGCTACAGTCAATGTGATTGAACGTTTTTCTGGTATTTTATCGAGGAATTACGTAGGCCAGGAGTGGGTCTATACTATGGCATCTATTACATAGGCTGAATGGTTCTTCATTTGAAAATTGGGCTAATGCTACCCTGTACAGTTAATTTATTTGATTGTAGTTTTTTCTGCTATGTTATCGAGGAATTACGTAGGCCAGGACTGGGCCTATACTATGGCATTTATTACATAGCCTGAATGGTTCTTCATTTAAAAATTACACAAATGCTACCGGCTACAGTCAATCTGATTGTTTGAACGTTTTTCTGGTATTTTATCGAGGAATTACGTAGGCCAGGACTGGGCCTATACTATGACATCTATTACATAGGCTGAATGGTCCATCATATAAAAATTGGGCTAATGCTACCCTGTACAGTTAATTTATTTGTTTGAACGTTTTTCTGTTATTTTATCGAGGAATTACGTAAGCCAGGCCTGGGCCTATACTATGGCATCTATTACATAGGCTGAATGGTTCTTCATTTAAAAATTGGGCTAATGCTACCCTGTGCAATTAATTTATTTGTTTGAACGTTTTTCTGTTATTTTATCGAGGAATTACGTAGGCCAGGACTGGGCCTATACTATGGCATCTATTACATAGGCTGAATGGTTCATCAATTAAAAATTGGGCTAATGCTACCGGCTACAGTCAATCTGATTGTTTGAACGTTTTTCTGGTATTTTATCGAGGAATTACGTAGGCCAGGACTGGGCCTATACTATGGCATCTATTACATAGGCTGAATGGTCCATCATATAAAAATTGGGCTAATGCTACCCTGTACAGTTACTTAATTTGTTTGAACGATATTCTGGTATTTTATCGAGGAATTACTTAGGCCAGGGCTGGGACTATACTATGGCATCTATTACATAGGCTGAAGGGTTCTTCATTTGAAAATTGGGCTAATGCTACCCTGTACAGTTAATTTATTTGTTTGTACTTTTTTCTGCTATGTTATCGAGGAATTACGTAGGCCAGGACTGGGCCTATACTATGGCATCTATTACATTGCCTGAATGGTTCTTCATTTAAAAATTACACAAATGATACCCGCTACAGTCAATCCGATTCATTGAACGTTTTTCTTGTTTTTTATCGAGGAATTACGTAGGCCAGGACTGGGCCTATACTATGGCATCTATTACATAGGCTGAATGGTCCTTTATATAAAAATTGGGCTAATGCTACCCTGTCCAGTTAATTAATTTGTTTGAACGTTTTTCTGGTATTTTATCAAGGAATTACGTAGGCCAGGACGGGGCCTATACTATGGCATCTATTACATAGGCTGAATGGTTCTTCTTTTAAAAATTGGGCTAATGCTACCCTGTACGGTTAATTTATTTGTTTGAACGTTTTTCTGGTATTTTATCGAGGAATTACGTAGGCCAGGACTGGGCCTATACTATGGAATCTATTACATAGGCTGAATGGTCCATCATATAAAAATTGGGCTAATGCTACCTTCTACAGTCAATCTGATTGCTTGAACGTTTTTCTGGTATTTTATCGAGGAATTACATAGGCCTGGACTAGGCCTATACTATGGCATCTATTACATAGGCTGAATGGTCCTTCATATAAAAATTGGGCTAATGCTACCCTGTCCAGTTAATTAATTTGTTTGAACGTTTTTCTGGTATTTTATCGAGGAATTACGTAGGCCAGGACTGGGCCTATACTATGGCAACTATTACATAGGCTGAATGGTGCTTCATTTAAAAATTGGGCTAATGCTACCCTGTGCAATTAATTTATTTGTTTGAACGTTTTTCTGGTATTTTATCGAGGAATTACGTACGCCAGGACTGGACCTATACTATGGCATCTATTACATAGGCTGAATGGGTCTTCATTTAAATATTGGGCTAATGCTACCGGCTACAGTCAATCTGATTGTTTGAACGTTTTTCTGGTATTTTATCGAGGAATTACGTAGGCCAGGACTGGGCCTATACTATGGCATCTATTACATAGGCTGAATGGTCTATCATATAAAAATTCGGCTAATGCTACCTTCTAGAGTCAATCTGATTGCTTGAACGTTTTTCTGGTATTTTATCGAGCAATTACATAGGCCTGGACTAGGCCTATACTATGGCATCTATTACATAGGCTGAATGGTCCTTCATATAAAAATTGGGCTAATGCTACCCTGTCCAGTTAATTAATTTGTTTAAACGTTTTTCTGGTATTTTATCGAGGAATTACGTAGGCCAGGACTGGGCCTATACTATGGCAACTATTACATAGGATGAATGGTTCTTCATTTAAAAATTGGGCTAATGCTACCCTGTGCAAATAATTTATTTGTTTGAACGTTTTTCTGGTATTTTATCGAGGAATTACGTAGGCCAGGACTGGGCCTATACTATGGCATCTATTACATAGGCTGAATGGTCCATCATATAAAAATTGGGCTAATGCTACCCTGTACAGTTACTTCATTTTTTTGAACGTTTTTCTGGTATTTTATCGAGGAATTACTTAGGCCAGGGCTGGGCCTATACTATGGCATTTATTACATAGGCTGAACGGTTCTTCATTTGAAAATTGGGCTACTGCTACCCTGTACAGTTAATTTATTTGTTTGTACTTTTTTCTGCTATGTTATCGAGGAATTACGTAGGCCAGGACTGGGCCTATACTATGGCATTTATTACATTGCCTGAATGGTTCTTCATTTAAAAATTACACAAATGATACCCGCTACAGTCAATCCGATTCATTGAACGTTTTTCTTGTTTTTTATCGAGGAATTACGTAGGCCAGGACTGGGCCTATACTATGGCATCTATTACATAGGATGAACGGTCCATCATAGAAAAATTGGGCTAATGCTACCGTGTTCAGTTACTTAATTTGTTTGAACGTTTTTCTGGTATTTTATCGAGGAATTACTTAGGCCAGGGCTGGGCCTATACTATGGCATCTATTACATAGGCTGACCGGTTCTTCATTTGAAAATTGGGCTAATGCTGCCCTGTACAGTTAATTTATTTGTTTGTACTTTTTTCTGCTATGTTATCGAGAAATTATGTCGGCCAGTACTGGGCCTATACTATGGCATCTATTACATAGGCTGAATGGGTCTTTATTTAAAAATTGGGCTAATGCTACCTTCTACAGTCAATCTGATTGCTTGAAGGTTTTTCTGGTATTTTATCGAGGAATTACATAGGCCTGGACTAGGCCTATACTATGGCATCTATTACATATACTGAATGGTCCTTCATATAAAAATTGGGCTAATGCTACCCTGTACAATTAATTTATTTGTTTGAACGTTTTTCTGTTATTTTATCGATGAGTTACGTAGGCCAGGACTGGGCCTATACTATGGCAACTATTACATAGGCTGAATGGTTCTTCATTTAAAAATTGGGCTAATGCTACCCTGTGCAATTAATTTATTTGTTTGAACGTTTTTCTGTTATTTTATCGAGGAATTACGTAGGCCAGGACTGGCCCTATACTATGGCATCTATTACATAGGCTAAATGGTTCTTCATTTTATAATTGGACTGATCCTACCTCATACAGTCAATCTGATTTTTTGAACGTTTTTCTTGTATTTTATCGAGGAATTACATAGGCCAGGAGTGTGGGCCTATACTATGGCATCTATTACATAGGCGGAATGGTTCTTCATTTAAAAATTGGGCTAATGCTACCCTGTACAGTTAATTTATTTGTTTGTACTTTTTTTCTGCTATGTTATCGAGAAATTATGTCGGCCAGTACTGGGCCTATACTATGGCATCTATTACATAGGCTGAATCGGTCTTTATTTAAAAATTGGGCTAATGCTACCTTCTACAGTCAATCTGATTGCTTGAACGTTTTTCTGGTATTTTATCGAGGAATTACATAGGCCTGGACTAGGCCTATACTATGGCATCTATTACATAGGCTGAATGGGTCTTTATTTAAAAATTGGGCTAATTCTACCATGCACAGTTAATTTATTTGTTTGAACGTTTTTCTGGTATTTTATCGAGGAATTACGTAGGCCAGAACTGGGCCTATACTATGGCATCTATTCCATAGGCTGAATGGTTCTTCATTTAAAAATTGGGCCGATGCTACCATCTACAGTCAATCTGATTGTTTAAACGTTTTTCTGGTATTTTATCGAGGAATTACGTAGGCCAGGACTGGGCCTATACTATGGCATCGATTACATAGGCTGAACGGTTGTTCATTTGAAAATTGGGCTAATGCTGCCCTGTACAGTTAATTTATTTGTTTGTACTTTTTGCTGCTATGTTATCGAGAAATTACGTCGGCCAGTACTGGGCCTATACTATGGCATCTATTACATAGGCTGAATGGGTCTTTATTTAAAAATTGGGCTAATGCTACCTTCTACAGTCAATCTGATTGCTTGAACGTTTTTCTGGTATTTTATCGAGGAATTACATAGCCCTGGACTCGGCCTATACTATGGCATCTATTACATAGGCTGAATGGGTCTTTATTTAAAAATTGGGCTAATTCTACCATGCACAGTTAATTTATTTGTTTGAACGTTTTTCTGGTATTTTATCGAGGAATTACGTAGGCCAGAACTGGGCCGATACTATGGCATCTATTACATAGGCTGAATGGTTCTTCATTTAAAAATTGGGCTGACGGTATCTGCTACAGTCAATGTGATTGAACGTTTTTCTGGTATTTTATCGAGGAATTACGTAGGCCAGGAGTGGGTCTATACTATGGCATCTATTACATAGGCTGAATGGTTCTTCATTTGAAAATTGGGCTAATGCTACCCTGTACAGTTAATTTATTTGATTGTAGTTTTTTCTGCTATGTTATCGAGGAATTACGTAGGCCAGGACTGGGCCTATACTATGGCATTTATTACATAGCCTGAATGGTTCTTCATTTAAAAATTACACAAATGCTACCGGCTACAGTCAATCTGATTGTTTGAACGTTTTTCTGGTATTTTATCGAGGAATTACGTAGGCCAGGACTGGGCCTATACTATGACATCTATTACATAGGCTGAATGGTCCATCATATAAAAATTGGGCTAATGCTACCCTGTACAGTTAATTTATTTGTTTGAACGTTTTTCTGTTATTTTATCGAGGAATTACGTAAGCCAGGCCTGGGCCTATACTATGGCATCTATTACATAGGCTGAATGGTTCTTCATTTAAAAATTGGGCTAATGCTACCCTGTGCAATTAATTTATTTGTTTGAACGTTTTTCTGTTATTTTATCGAGGAATTACGTAGGCCAGGACTGGGCCTATACTATGGCATCTATTACATAGGCTGAATGGTTCATCAATTAAAAATTGGGCTAATGCTACCGGCTACAGTCAATCTGATTGTTTGAACGTTTTTCTGGTATTTTATCGAGGAATTACGTAGGCCAGGACTGGGCCTATACTATGGCATCTATTACATAGGCTGAATGGTCCATCATATAAAAATTGGGCTAATGCTACCCTGTACAGTTACTTAATTTGTTTGAACGATATTCTGGTATTTTATCGAGGAATTACTTAGGCCAGGGCTGGGAATATACTATGGCATCTATTACATAGGCTGAAGGGTTCTTCATTTGAAAATTGGGCTAATACTACCCTGTACAGTTAATTTATTTGTTTGTACATTTTTCTGCTATGTTATCGAGGAATTACGTAGGCCAGGACTGGACCTATACTATGGCATTTATTACATAGCCTGAATGGTTCTTCATTTAAAAATTACACAAATGCTACCCGCTACAGTCAATCCGATTCATTGAACGTTTTTCTGGTTTTTTATCGAGGAATTACGTAGGCCAGGACTGGGCCTATACTATGGCATCTATTACATAGGCTGAATGGTTCTTCATTTAAAAACTGGGCTAATGCTACCCTGTACAGTTAATTTATTTGTTTGAACGTTTTTCTGGTATTTTGTCGAGGAATTACATAGGCCAGGAGTGGGTCTATACTATGGCATCTATTACATAGGCTGAATGGTTCTTCATTTGAAAATTGGGCTAATGCTACCCTGTACAGTTAATTTATTTGTTTGTACTTTTTTCTGCTATGTTATCGAGGAATTACGTAGGCCAGGACTGGGCCTATACTATGGCATTTATTACATAGCCTGAATGGTTCTTCATTTAAAAATTACACAAATGCTACCGGCTACAGTCAATCTGATTGTTTGAACGTTTTTCTGGTATTTTATCGAGGAATTACGTAGGCCAGGACTGGGCCTATACTATGACATCTATTACATAGGCTGAATGGTCCATCATATAAAAATTGGGCTAATGCTACCCTGTACAGTTAATTTATTTGTTTGAACGTTTTTCTGTTATTTTATCGAGGAATTACGTAAGCCAGGCCTGGGCCTATACTATGGCATCTATTACATAGGCTGAATGGTTCTTCATTTAAAAATTGGGCTAATGCTACCCTGTGCAATTAATTTATTTGTTTGAACGTTTTTCTGTTATTTTATCGAGGAATTACGTAGGCCAGGACTGGGCCTATACTATGGCATCTATTACATAGGCTGAATGGTTCATCAATTAAAAATTGGGCTAATGCTACCGGCTACAGTCAATCTGATTGTTTGAACGTTTTTCTGGTATTTTATCGAGGAATTACGTAGGCCAGGACTGGGCCTATACTATGGCATCTATTACATAGGCTGAATGGTCCATCATATAAAAATTGGGCTAATGCTACCCTGTACAGTTACTTAATTTGTTTGAACGATATTCTGGTATTTTATCGAGGAATTACTTAGGCCAGGGCTGGGACTATACTATGGCATCTATTACATAGGCTGAAGGGTTCTTCATTTGAAAATTGGGCTAATGCTACCCTGTACAGTTAATTTATTTGTTTGTACTTTTTTCTGCTATGTTATCGAGGAATTACGTAGGCCAGGACTGGGCCTATACTATGGCATTTATTACATAGCCTGAATGGTTCTTCATTTAAAAATTACACAAATGCTACCGGCTACAGTCAATCTGATTGTTTGAACGTTTTTCTGGTATTTTATCGAGGAATTACGTAGGCCAGGACTGGGCCTATACTATGACATCTATTACATAGGCTGAATGGTCCATCATATAAAAATTGGGCTAATGCTACCCTGTACAGTTAATTTATTTGTTTGAACGTTTTTCTGTTATTTTATCGAGGAATTACGTAAGCCAGGCCTGGGCCTATACTATGGCATCTATTACATAGGCTGAATGGTTCTTCATTTAAAAATTGGGCTAATGCTACCCTGTGCAATTAATTTATTTGTTTGAACGTTTTTCTGTTATTTTATCGAGGAATTACGTAGGCCAGGACTGGGCCTATACTATGGCATTTATTACATAGCCTGAATGGTTCTTCATTTAAAAATTACACAAATGATACCCGCTACAGTCAATCCGATTCATTGAACTTTTTTCTGGTTTTTTATCGAGGAATTACGTAGGCCAGGACTGGGCCTATACTATGGCATCTATTACATAGGCTGAATGGTCCATCATATAAAAATTGGGCTAATGCTACCCTGTACGGTTAATTTATTTGTTTGAACGTTTTTCTGTTATTTTATCGAGGAATTACATAGGCCAGGACTGGGCCTATACTATGGCATCTATTACATAGGCTGAATGGTTCATCAATTAAAAATTGGGCTAATGCTACCGGCTACAGTCAATCTGATTGTTTGAACGTTTTTCTGGTATTTTATCGAGGAATTACGTAGGCCAGGACTGGGCCTATACTATGGCATCTATTACATAGGCTGAATGGTCCATCATATAAAAATTGGGCTAATGCTACCCTGTACAGTTACTTAATTTGTTTGAACGATATTCTGGTATTTTATCGAGGAATTACTTAGGCCAGGACTGGGACTATTCTATGGCATCTATTACATAGGCTGAAGGGTTCTTCATTTGGAAATTGGGCTAATACTACCCTGTACAGTTAATTTATTTGATTGTACTTTTTTCTGCTATGTTATCGAGGAATTACGTAGGCCAGGACTGGACCTATACTATGGCATTTATTACATAGCCTGAATGGTTCTTCATTTAAAAATTACACAAATGCTACCCGCTACAGTCAATCCGATTCATTGAACGTTTTTCTGGTTTTTTATCGAGGAATTACGTAGGCCAGGACTGGGCCTATACTATGGCATCTATTACATAGGCTGAATGGTTCTTCATTTAAAAACTGGGCTAATGCTACCCTGTGCAAATAATTTATTTGTTTGAACGTTTTTCTGGTATTTTATCGAGGAATTACGTAGGCCAGGACTGGGCCTATACTATGGCATCTATTACATAGGCTGAATGGTCCATCATATAAAAATTGGGCTAATGCTACCCTGTACAGTTACTTCATTTTTTTGAACGTTTTTCTGGTATTTTATCGAGGAATTACTTAGGCCAGGGCTGGGCCTATACTATGGCATTTATTACATAGGCTGAACGGTTCTTCATTTGAAAATTGGGCTACTGCTACCCTGTACAGTTAATTTATTTGTTTGTACTTTTTTCTACTATGTTATCGAGGAATTACGTAGGCCAGGACTGGGCCTATACTATGGCATTTATTACATTGCCTGAATGGTTCTTCATTTAAAAATTACACAAATGATACCCGCTACAGTCAATCCGATTCATTGAACGTTTTTCTTGTTTTTTATCGAGGAATTACGTAGGCCAGGACTGGGCCTATACTATGGCATCTATTACATAGGCTGAATGGCCCTTCATATAAAAATTGGGCTAATGCTACCCTGTCCAGTTAATTAATTTGTTTGAACGTTTTTCTGGTATTTTATCAAGGAATTACGTAGGCCAGGACGGGGCCTATACTATGGCATCTATTACATAGGCTGAATGGTTCTTCTTTTAAAAATTGGGCTAATGCTACCCTGTACGGTTAATTTATTTGTTTGAACGTTTTTCTGGTATTTTATCGAGGAATTACGTAGGCCAGGACTGGGCCTATACTATGGCATCTATTACATAGGCTGAATGGTCCATCATATAAAAATTGGGCTAATGCTACATTCTACAGTCAATCTGATTGCTTGAAGGTTTTTCTGGTATTTTATCGAGGAATTACATAGGCCTGGACTAGGCCTATACTATGGCATCTATTACATAGGCTGAATGGTCCTTCATATAAAAATTGGGCTAATGCTACGCTGTCCAGTTAATTAATTTGTTTAAACGTTTTTCTGGTATTTTATCGAGGAATTACGTAGGCCAGGACTGGGCCTATACTATGGCAACTATTACATAGGCTGAATGGTTCTTCATTTAAAAATTGGGCTAATGCTACCCTGTACAGTTACTTAATTTTATGAACGTTTTTCTGGTATTTTATCGAGGAATTACTTAGGCCAGGGCTGGGCCTATACTATGGCATTTATTACATAGGCTGAACGGTTCTTCATTTGAAAATTGGGCTACTGCTACCCTGTACAGTTAATTTATTTGTTTGTACTTTTTTCTGCTATGTTATCGAGGAATTACGTAGGCCAGGACTGGGCCTATACTATGGCATTTATTACATTGCCTGAATGGTTCTTCATTTAAAAATTACACAAATGATACCCGCTACAGTCAATCCGATTCATTGAACGTTTTTCTTGTTTTTTATCGAGGAATTACGTAGGCCAGGACTGGGCCTATACTATGGCATCTATTACATAGGCTGAATGGTCCTTCATATAAAAATTGGGCTAATGCTACCCTGTCCAGTTAATTAATTTATTTGAACGTTTTTCTGGTATTTTATCAAGGAATTACGTAGGCCAGGACTGGGCCTATACTATGGCATCTATTACATAGGCTGAATGGTTCTTCTTTTAAAAATTGGGCTAATGCTACCCTGTACGGTTAATTTATTTGTTTGAACGTTTTTCTGGTATTTTATCGAGGAATTACATAGGCCAGGACTGGGCCTATACTATGGCATATATTACATAGGCTGAATGGTCCATCATATAAAAATTGGGCTAATGCTACCTTCTACAGTCAATCTGATTGCTTGAACGTTTTTCTGGTATTTTATCGAGGAATTACATAGGCCTGGACTAGACCTATACTATGGCATCTATTACATAGGCTGAATGGTCCTTCATATAAAAATTGGGCTAATGCTACCCTGTACAGTTACTTAATTTTTTTGAACGTTTTTCTGGTAATTTATCGAGGAATTACGTAGGCCAGGACTGGGCCTATACTATGGCAACTATTACATAGGCTGAATGGTTCTTCATTTAAAAATTGGGCTAATGCTACCCTGTGCAATTAATTTATTTGTTTGAACGTTTTTCTGGTATTTTATCGAGGAATTACGTAGGCCAGGACTGGGCCTATACTACGGCATCTATTAAATAGGCTGAATGGTCCATCATATAAAAATTGGGCTAATGCTACCCTGTACAGTTACTTAATTTTTTTGAACGTTTTTCTGGTATTTTATCGAGGAATTACTTAGGCCAGGGCTGGGCCTATACTATGGCATTTATTACATAGGCTGAACGGTTCTTCATTTGAAAATTGGGCTACTGCTACCCTGTACAGTTAATTTATTTGTTTGTACTTTTTTCTGCTATGTTATCGAGGAATTACGTAGGCCAGGACTGGGCCTATACTATGGCATTTATTACATTGCCTGAATGGTTCTTCATTTAAAAATTACACAAATGATACCCGCTACAGTCAATCCGATTCATTGAACGTTTTTCTTGTTTTTTATCGAGGAATTACGTAGGCCAGGACTGGGCCTATACTATGGCATCTATTACATAGGCTGAACGGTCCATCATAGAAAAATTGGGCTAATGCTACCCTGTTCAGTTACTTAATTTGTTTGAACGTTTTTCTGGTATTTTATCGAGGAATTACTTAGGCCAGGGCTGGGCCTATACTATGGCATCTATTACATAGGCTGACCGGTTCTTCATTTGAAAATTGGGCTAATGCTGCCCTGTACAGTTAATTTATTTGTTTGTACTTTTTTCTGCTATGTTATCGAGAAATTATGTCGGCCAGTACTGGGCCTATACTATGGCATCTATTACATAGGCTGAATGGGTCTTTATTTAAAAATTGGGCTAATGCTACCTTCTACAGTCAATCTGATTGCTTGAAGGTTTTTCTGGTATTTTATCGAGGAATTACATAGGCCTGGACTAGGCCTATACTATGGCATCTATTACATATACTGAATGGTCCTTCATATAAAAATTGGGCTAATGCTACCCTGTACAATTAATTTATTTGTTTGAACGTTTTTCTGTTATTTTATCGATGAGTTACGTAGGCCAGGACTGGGCCTATACTATGGCAACTATTACATAGGCTGAATGGTTCTTCATTTAAAAATTGGGCTAATGCTACCCTGTGCAATTAATTTATTTGTTTGAACGTTTTTCTGTTATTTTATCGAGGAATTACGTAGGCCAGGACTGGCCCTATACTATGGCATCTATTACATAGGCTAAATGGTTCTTCATTTTATAATTGGACTGATCCTACCTCATACAGTCAATCTGATTTTTTGAACGTTTTTCTTGTATTTTATCGAGGAATTACATAGGCCAGGAGTGTGGGCCTATACTATGGCATCTATTACATAGGCGGAATGGTTCTTCATTTAAAAATTGGGCTAATGCTACCCTGTACAGTTAATTTATTTGTTTGTACTTTTTTTCTGCTATGTTATCGAGAAATTATGTCGGCCAGTACTGGGCCTATACTATGGCATCTATTACATAGGCTGAATCGGTCTTTATTTAAAAATTGGGCTAATGCTACCTTCTACAGTCAATCTGATTGCTTGAACGTTTTTCTGGTATTTTATCGAGGAATTACATAGGCCTGGACTAGGCCTATACTATGGCATCTATTACATAGGCTGAATGGGTCTTTATTTAAAAATTGGGCTAATTCTACCATGCACAGTTAATTTATTTGTTTGAACGTTTTTCTGGTATTTTATCGAGGAATTACGTAGGCCAGAACTGGGCCTATACTATGGCATCTATTCCATAGGCTGAATGGTTCTTCATTTAAAAATTGGGCCGATGCTACCAGCTACAGTCAATCTGATTGTTTAAACGTTTTTCTGGTATTTTATCGAGGAATTACGTAGGCCAGGACTGGGCCTATACTATGGCATCGATTACATAGGCTGAACGGTTGTTCATTTGAAAATTGGGCTAATGCTGCCCTGTACAGTTAATTTATTTGTTTGTACTTTTTGCTGCTATGTTATCGAGAAATTACGTCGGCCAGTACTGGGCCTATACTATGGCATCTATTACATAGGCTGAATGGGTCTTTATTTAAAAATTGGGCTAATGCTACCTTCTACAGTCAATCTGATTGCTTGAACGTTTTTCTGGTATTTTATCGAGGAATTACATAGCCCTGGACTCGGCCTATACTATGGCATCTATTACATAGGCTGAATGGGTCTTTATTTAAAAATTGGGCTAATTCTACCATGCACAGTTAATTTATTTGTTTGAACGTTTTTCTGGTATTTTATCGAGGAATTACGTAGGCCAGAACTGGGCCTATACTATGGCATCTATTACATAGGCTGAATGGTTCTTCATTTAAAAATTGGGCTGACGGTATCTGCTACAGTCAATGTGATTGAACGTTTTTCTGGTATTTTATCGAGGAATTACGTAGGCCAGGAGTGGGTCTATACTATGGCATCTATTACATAGGCTGAATGGTTCTTCATTTGAAAATTGGGCTAATGCTACCCTGTACAGTTAATTTATTTGATTGTAGTTTTTTCTGCTATGTTATCGAGGAATTACGTAGGCCAGGACTGGGCCTATACTATGGCATTTATTACATAGCCTGAATGGTTCTTCATTTAAAAATTACACAAATGCTACCGGCTACAGTCAATCTGATTGTTTGAACGTTTTTCTGGTATTTTATCGAGGAATTACGTAGGCCAGGACTGGGCCTATACTATGGCATCTATTACATAGGCTGAATGGTTCTTCATTTAAAAATTGGGCTAATGCTACCCTGTGCAATTAATTTATTTGTTTGAACGTTTTTCTGTTATTTTATCGAGGAATTACGTAGGCCAGGACTGGGCCTATACTATGGCATCTATTACATAGGCTGAATGGTTCATCAATTAAAAATTGGGCTAATGCTACCGGCTACAGTCAATCTGATTGTTTGAACGTTTTTCTGGTATTTTATCGAGGAATTACGTAGGCCAGGACTGGGCCTATACTATGGCATCTATTACATAGGCTGAATGGTCCATCATATAAAAATTGGGCTAATGCTACCCTGTACAGTTACTTAATTTGTTTGAACGATATTCTGGTATTTTATCGAGGAATTACTTAGGCCAGGGCTGGGACTATACTATGGCATCTATTACATAGGCTGAAGGGTTCTTCATTTGAAAATTGGGCTAATGCTACCCTGTACAGTTAATTTATTTGTTTGTACTTTTTTCTGCTATGTTATCGAGGAATTACGTAGGCCAGGACTGGACCTATACTATGGCATTTATTACATAGCCTGAATGGTTCTTCATTTAAAAATTACACAAATGCTACCCGCTACAGTCAATCCGATACATTGAACGTTTTTCTGGTTTTTTATCGAGGAATTACGTAGGCCAGGACTGGGCCTATACTATGGCATCTATTACATAGGCTGAACGGTCCATCATAGAAAAATTGGGCTGATGCTACCCTGTTCAGTTACTTAATTTGTTTGAACGTTTTTCTGGTATTTTATCGAGGAATTACTTAGGCCAGGGCTGGGCCTATACTATGGCATCTATTACATAGGCTGACCGGTTCTTCATTTGAAAATTGGGCTAATGCTGCCCTGTGCAATTAATTTATTTGTTTGAACGTTTTTCTGTTATTTTATCGAGGAATTACGTAGGCCAGGACTGGCCCTATACTATGGCACCTATTACATAGGCTAAATGGTTCTTCATTTTATAATTGGACTGATCCTACCTCATACAGTCAATCTGATTTTTTGAACGTTTTTCTTGTATTTTATCGAGGAATTACATAGGCCAGGAGTGTGGGCCTATACTATGGCATCTATTACATAGGCGGAATGGTTCTTCATTTAAAAATTGGGCTAATGCTACCCTGTACAGTTAATTTATTTGTTTGTACTTTTTTTCTGCTATGTTATCGAGAAATTATGTCGGCCAGTACTGGGCCTATACTATGGCATCTATTACATAGGCTGAATCGGTCTTTATTTAAAAATTGGGCTAATGCTACCTTCTACAGTCAATCTGATTGCTTGAACGTTTTTCTGGTATTTTATCGAGGAATTACATAGGCCTGGACTAGGCCTATACTATGGCATCTATTACATAGGCTGAATGGGTCTTTATTTAAAAATTGGGCTAATTCTACCATGCACAGTTAATTTATTTGTTTGAACGTTTTTCTGGTATTTTATCGAGGAATTACGTAGGCCAGAACTGGGCCTATACTATGGCATCTATTCCATAGGCTGAATGGTTCTTCATTTAAAAATTGGGCCGATGCTACCAGCTACAGTCAATCTGATTGTTTAAACGTTTTTCTGGTATTTTATCGAGGAATTACGTAGGCCAGGACTGGGCCTATACTATGGCATCGATTACATAGGCTGAACGGTTGTTCATTTGAAAATTGGGCTAATGCTGCCCTGTACAGTTAATTTATTTGTTTGTACTTTTTGCTGCTATGTTATCGAGAAATTACGTCGGCCAGTACTGGGCCTATACTATGGCATCTATTACATAGGCTGAATGGGTCTTTATTTAAAAATTGGGCTAATGCTACCTTCTACAGTCAATCTGATTGCTTGAACGTTTTTCTGGTATTTTATCGAGGAATTACATAGCCCTGGACTCGGCCTATACTATGGCATCTATTACATAGGCTGAATGGGTCTTTATTTAAAAATTGGGCTAATTCTACCATGCACAGTTAATTTATTTGTTTGAACGTTTTTCTGGTATTTTATCGAGGAATTACGTAGGCCAGAACTGGGCCTATACTATGGCATCTATTACATAGGCTGAATGGTTCTTCATTTAAAAATTGGGCTGACGGTATCTGCTACAGTCAATGTGATTGAACGTTTTTCTGGTATTTTATCGAGGAATTACGTAGGCCAGGAGTGGGTCTATACTATGGCATCTATTACATAGGCTGAATGGTTCTTCATTTGAAAATTGGGCTAATGCTACCCTGTACAGTTAATTTATTTGATTGTAGTTTTTTCTGCTATGTTATCGAGGAATTACGTAGGCCAGGACTGGGCCTATACTATGGCATTTATTACATAGCCTGAATGGTTCTTCATTTAAAAATTACACAAATGCTACCGGCTACAGTCAATCTGATTGTTTGAACGTTTTTCTGGTATTTTATCGAGGAATTACGTAGGCCAGGACTGGGCCTATACTATGACATCTATTACATAGGCTGAATGGTCCATCATATAAAAATTGGGCTAATGCTACCCTGTACAGTTAATTTATTTGTTTGAACGTTTTTCTGTTATTTTATCGAGGAATTACGTAAGCCAGGCCTGGGCCTATACTATGGCATCTATTACATAGGCTGAATGGTTCTTCATTTAAAAATTGGGCTAATGCTACCCTGTGCAATTAATTTATTTGTTTGAACGTTTTTCTGTTATTTTATCGAGGAATTACGTAGGCCAGGACTGGGCCTATACTATGGCATCTATTACATAGGCTGAATGGTTCATCAATTAAAAATTGGGCTAATGCTACCGGCTACAGTCAATCTGATTGTTTGAACGTTTTTCTGGTATTTTATCGAGGAATTACGTAGGCCAGGACTGGGCCTATACTATGGCATCTATTACATAGGCTGAATGGTCCATCATATAAAAATTGGGCTAATGCTACCCTGTACAGTTACTTAATTTGTTTGAACGATATTCTGGTATTTTATCGAGGAATTACTTAGGCCAGGGCTGGGACTATACTATGGCATCTATTACATAGGCTGAAGGGTTCTTCATTTGAAAATTGGGCTAATGCTACCCTGTACAGTTAATTTATTTGTTTGTACTTTTTTCTGCTATGTTATCGAGGAATTACGTAGGCCAGGACTGGACCTATACTATGGCATTTATTACATAGCCTGAATGGTTCTTCATTTAAAAATTACACAAATGCTACCCGCTACAGTCAATCCGATACATTGAACGTTTTTCTGGTTTTTTATCGAGGAATTACGTAGGCCAGGACTGGGCCTATACTATGGCATCTATTACATAGGCTGAACGGTCCATCATAGAAAAATTGGGCTGATGCTACCCTGTTCAGTTACTTAATTTGTTTGAACGTTTTTCTGGTATTTTATCGAGGAATTACTTAGGCCAGGGCTGGGCCTATACTATGGCATCTATTACATAGGCTGACCGGTTCTTCATTTGAAAATTGGGCTAATGCTGCCCTGTGCAATTAATTTATTTGTTTGAACGTTTTTCTGTTATTTTATCGAGGAATTACGTAGGCCAGGACTGGCCCTATACTATGGCATCTATTACATAGGCTAAATGGTTCTTCATTTTATAATTGGACTGATCCTACCTCATACAGTCAATCTGATTTTTTGAACGTTTTTCTTGTATTTTATCGAGGAATTACATTGGCCAGGAGTGTGGGCCTATACTATGGCATCTATTACATAGGCGGAATGGTTCTTCATTTAAAAATTGGGCTAATGCTACCCTGTACAGTTAATTTATTTGTTTGTACTTTTTTTCTGCTATGTTATCGAGAAATTATGTCGGCCAGTACTGGGCCTATACTATGGCATCTATTACATAGGCTGAATCGGTCTTTATTTAAAAATTGGGCTAATGCTACCTTCTACAGTCAATCTGATTGCTTGAACGTTTTTCTGGTATTTTATCGAGGAATTACATAGGCCTGGACTAGGCCTATACTATGGCATCTATTACATAGGCTGAATGGGTCTTTATTTAAAAATTGGGCTAATTCTACCATGCACAGTTAATTTATTTGTTTGAACGTTTTTCTGGTATTTTATCGAGGAATTACGTAGGCCAGAACTGGGCCTATACTATGGCATCTATTCCATAGGCTGAATGGTTCTTCATTTAAAAATTGGGCCGATGCTACCAGCTACAGTCAATCTGATTGTTTAAACGTTTTTCTGGTATTTTATCGAGGAATTACGTAGGCCAGGACTGGGCCTATACTATGGCATCGATTACATAGGCTGAACGGTTGTTCATTTGAAAATTGGGCTAATGCTGCCCTGTACAGTTAATTTATTTGTTTGTACTTTTTGCTGCTATGTTATCGAGAAATTACGTCGGCCAGTACTGGGCCTATACTATGGCATCTATTACATAGGCTGAATGGGTCTTTATTTAAAAATTGGGCTAATGCTACCTTCTACAGTCAATCTGATTGCTTGAACGTTTTTCTGGTATTTTATCGAGGAATTACATAGCCCTGGACTCGGCCTATACTATGGCATCTATTACATAGGCTGAATGGGTCTTTATTTAAAAATTGGGCTAATTCTACCATGCACAGTTAATTTATTTGTTTGAACGTTTTTCTGGTATTTTATCGAGGAATTACGTAGGCCAGAACTGGGCCTATACTATGGCATCTATTACATAGGCTGAATGGTTCTTCATTTAAAAATTGGGCTGACGGTATCTGCTACAGTCAATGTGATTGAACGTTTTTCTGGTATTTTATCGAGGAATTACGTAGGCCAGGAGTGGGTCTATACTATGGCATCTATTACATAGGCTGAATGGTTCTTCATTTGAAAATTGGGCTAATGCTACCCTGTACAGTTAATTTATTTGATTGTAGTTTTTTCTGCTATGTTATCGAGGAATTACGTAGGCCAGGACTGGGCCTATACTATGGCATTTATTACATAGCCTGAATGGTTCTTCATTTAAAAATTACACAAATGCTACCGGCTACAGTCAATCTGATTGTTTGAACGTTTTTCTGGTATTTTATCGAGGAATTACGTAGGCCAGGACTGGGCCTATACTATGACATCTATTACATAGGCTGAATGGTCCATCATATAAAAATTGGGCTAATGCTACCCTGTACAGTTAATTTATTTGTTTGAACGTTTTTCTGTTATTTTATCGAGGAATTACGTAAGCCAGGCCTGGGCCTATACTATGGCATCTATTACATAGGCTGAATGGTTCTTCATTTAAAAATTGGGCTAATGCTACCCTGTGCAATTAATTTATTTGTTTGAACGTTTTTCTGTTATTTTATCGAGGAATTACGTAGGCCAGGACTGGGCCTATACTATGGCATCTATTACATAGGCTGAATGGTTCATCAATTAAAAATTGGGCTAATGCTACCGGCTACAGTCAATCTGATTGTTTGAACGTTTTTCTGGTATTTTATCGAGGAATTACGTAGGCCAGGACTGGGCCTATACTATGGCATCTATTACATAGGCTGAATGGTCCATCATATAAAAATTGGGCTAATGCTACCCTGTACAGTTACTTAATTTGTTTGAACGATATTCTGGTATTTTATCGAGGAATTACTTAGGCCAGGGCTGGGACTATACTATGGCATCTATTACATAGGCTGAAGGGTTCTTCATTTGAAAATTGGGCTAATGCTACCCTGTACAGTTAATTTATTTGTTTGTACTTTTTTCTGCTATGTTATCGAGGAATTACGTAGGCCAGGACTGGACCTATACTATGGCATTTATTACATAGCCTGAATGGTTCTTCATTTAAAAATTACACAAATGCTACCCGCTACAGTCAATCCGATACATTGAACGTTTTTCTGGTTTTTTATCGAGGAATTACGTAGGCCAGGACTGGGCCTATACTATGGCATCTATTACATAGGCTGAACGGTCCATCATAGAAAAATTGGGCTGATGCTACCCTGTTCAGTTACTTAATTTGTTTGAACGTTTTTCTGGTATTTTATCGAGGAATTACTTAGGCCAGGGCTGGGCCTATACTATGGCATCTATTACATAGGCTGACCGGTTCTTCATTTGAAAATTGGGCTAATGCTGCCCTGTACAGTTAATTTATTTGTTTGTACTTTTTTCTGCTATGTTATCGAGAAATTATGTCGGCCAGTACTGGGCCTATACTATGGCATCTATTACATAGGCTGAATGGGTCTTTATTTAAAAATTGGGCTAATGCTACCTTCTACAGTCAATCTGATTGCTTGAAGGTTTTTCTGGTATTTTATCGCGGAATTACATAGGCCTGGACTAGGCCTATACTATGGCATCTATTACATATACTGAATGGTCCTTCATATAAAAATTGGGCTAATGCTACCCTGTACAATTAATTTATTTGTTTGAACGTTTTTCTGTTATTTTATCGATGAGTTACGTAGGCCAGGACTGGGCCTATACTATGGCAACTATTACATAGGCTGAATGGTTCTTCATTTAAAAATTGGGCTAATGCTACCCTGTGCAATTAATTTATTTGTTTGAACGTTTTTCTGTTATTTTATCGAGGAATTACGTAGGCCAGGACTGGCCCTATACTATGGCATCTATTACATAGGCTAAATGGTTCTTCATTTTATAATTGGGCTGATCCTACCTCATACAGTCAATCTGATTTATTGAACGTTTTTCTTGTATTTTATCGAGGAATTACATAGGCCAGGAGTGTGGGCCTATACTATGGCATCTATTACATAGGCGGAATGGTTCTTCATTTAAAAATTGGGCTAATGCTACCCTGTACAATTAATTTATTTGTTTGAACGTTTTTCTGGTATTTTATCGAGGAATTACATAGGCCAGGAGTGGGCCTATACTATGGCATCTATTACGTAGGCTGAATGGTTCTTCATTTGAAAATTGGGCTAATGCTACCCTGTTCAGTTAATTTATTTGTTTGTACTTTTTTCTGCTATGTTATCGAGGAATTACGTAGGCCAGGACTGGGCCTATACTATGGCATTTATTACATAGCCTGAATGGTTCTTCATTTAAAAATTACACAAATGCTACCCGCTACAGTCCATCCGATTCATTGAACTTTTTTCTGGTTTTTTATCGAGGAATTACGTAGGCCAGGACTGGGCCTATACTATGGCATCTATTACATAGGCTGAACGGTCCATCATAGAAAAATTGGGATAATGCTATCATGTTCAGTTACTTAATTTGTTTGAACGTTTTTCTGGTATTTTATCGAGGAATTACTTAGGCCAGGGCTGGGCCTATACTATGGCATCTATTACATAGGCTGAATGGTCCATCATATAAAAATTGGGCTAATGCTACCCTGTACAGTTACTTAATTTGTTTGAACGATATTCTGGTATTTTATCGAGGAATTACTTAGGCCAGGGCTGGGACTATACTATGGCATCTATTACATAGGCTGAAGGGTTCTTCATTTGAAAATTGGGCTAATGCTACCCTGTACAGTTAATTTATTTGTTTGTACTTTTTTCTGCTATGTTATCGAGGAATTACGTAGGCCAGGACTGGGCCTATACTATGGCATTTATTACATAGCCTGAATGGTTCTTCATTTAAAAATTACACAAATGCTACCGGCTACAGTCAATCTGATTGTTTGAACGTTTTTCTGGTATTTTATCGAGGAATTACGTAGGCCAGGACTGGGCCTATACTATGACATCTATTACATAGGCTGAATGGTCCATCATATAAAAATTGGGCTAATGCTACCCTGTACAGTTAATTTATTTGTTTGAACGTTTTTCTGTTATTTTATCGAGGAATTACGTAAGCCAGGCCTGGGCCTATACTATGGCATCTATTACATAGGCTGAATGGTTCTTCATTTAAAAATTGGGCTAATGCTACCCTGTGCAATTAATTTATTTGTTTGAACGTTTTTCTGTTATTTTATCGAGGAATTACGTAGGCCAGGACTGGGCCTATACTATGGCATTTATTACATAGCCTGAATGGTTCTTCATTTAAAAATTACACAAATGATACCCGCTACAGTCAATCCGATTCATTGAACTTTTTTCTGGTTTTTTATCGAGGAATTACGTAGGCCAGGACTGGGCCTATACTATGGCATCTATTACATAGGCTGAATGGTCCATCATATAAAAATTGGGCTAATGCTACCCTGTACGGTTAATTTATTTGTTTGAACGTTTTTCTGTTATTTTATCGAGGAATTACATAGGCCAGGACTGGGCCTATACTATGGCATCTATTACATAGGCTGAATGGTTCATCAATTAAAAATTGGGCTAATGCTACCGGCTACAGTCAATCTGATTGTTTGAACGTTTTTCTGGTATTTTATCGAGGAATTACGTAGGCCAGGACTGGGCCTATACTATGGCATCTATTACATAGGCTGAATGGTCCATCATATAAAAATTGGGCTAATGCTACCCTGTACAGTTACTTAATTTGTTTGAACGATATTCTGGTATTTTATCGAGGAATTACTTAGGCCAGGACTGGGACTATTCTATGGCATCTATTACATAGGCTGAAGGGTTCTTCATTTGGAAATTGGGCTAATACTACCCTGTACAGTTAATTTATTTGATTGTACTTTTTTCTGCTATGTTATCGAGGAATTACGTAGGCCAGGAATGGACCTATACTATGGCATTTATTACATAGCCTGAATGGTTCTTCATTTAAAAATTACACAAATGCTACCCGCTACAGTCAATCCGATTCATTGAACGTTTTTCTGGTTTTTTATCGAGGAATTACGTAGGCCAGGACTGGGCCTATACTATGGCATCTATTACATAGGCTGAATGGTTCTTCATTTAAAAACTGGGCTAATGCTACCCTGTGCAAATAATTTATTTGTTTGAACGTTTTTCTGGTATTTTATCGAGGAATTACGTAGGCCAGGACTGGGCCTATACTATGGCATCTATTACATAGGCTGAATGGTCCATCATATAAAAATTGGGCTAATGCTACCCTGTACAGTTACTTCATTTTTTTGAACGTTTTTCTGGTATTTTATCGAGGAATTACTTAGGCCAGGGCTGGGCCTATACTATGGCATTTATTACATAGGCTGAACGGTTCTTCATTTGAAAATTGGGCTACTGCTACCCTGTACAGTTAATTTATTTGTTTGTACTTTTTTCTGCTATGTTATCGAGGAATTACGTAGGCCAGGACTGGGCCTATACTATGGCATTTATTACATTGCCTGAATGGTTCTTCATTTAAAAATTACACAAATGATACCCGCTACAGTCAATCCGATTCATTGAACGTTTTTCTTGTTTTTTATCGAGGAATTACGTAGGCCAGGACTGGGCCTATACTATGGCATCTATTACATAGGCTGAATGGCCCTTCATATAAAAATTGGGCTAATGCTACCCTGTCCAGTTAATTAATTTGTTTGAACGTTTTTCTGGTATTTTATCAAGGAATTACGTAGGCCAGGACGGGGCCTATACTATGGCATCTATTACATAGGCTGAATGGTTCTTCTTTTAAAAATTGGGCTAATGCTACCCTGTACGGTTAATTTATTTGTTTGAACGTTTTTCTGGTATTTTATCGAGGAATTACGTAGGCCAGGACTGGGCCTATACTATGGCATCTATTACATAGGCTGAATGGTCCATCATATAAAAATTGGGCTAATGCTACATTCTACAGTCAATCTGATTGCTTGAAGGTTTTTCTGGTATTTTATCGAGGAATTACATAGGCCTGGACTAGGCCTATACTATGGCATCTATTACATAGGCTGAATGGTCCTTCATATAAAAATTGGGCTAATGCTACGCTGTCCAGTTAATTAATTTGTTTAAACGTTTTTCTGGTATTTTATCGAGGAATTACGTAGGCCAGGACTGGGCCTATACTATGGCAACTATTACATAGGCTGAATGGTTCTTCATTTAAAAATTGGGCTAATGCTACCCTGTACAGTTACTTAATTTTATGAACGTTTTTCTGGTATTTTATCGAGGAATTACTTAGGCCAGGGCTGGGCCTATACTATGGCATTTATTACATAGGCTGAACGGTTCTTCATTTGAAAATTGGGCTACTGCTACCCTGTACAGTTAATTTATTTGTTTGTACTTTTTTCTGCTATGTTATCGAGGAATTACGTAGGCCAGGACTGGGCCTATACTATGGCATTTATTACATTGCCTGAATGGTTCTTCATTTAAAAATTACACAAATGATACCCGCTACAGTCAATCCGATTCATTGAACGTTTTTCTTGTTTTTTATCGAGGAATTACGTAGGCCAGGACTGGGCCTATACTATGGCATCTATTACATAGGCTGAATGGTCCTTCATATAAAAATTGGGCTAATGCTACCCTGTCCAGTTAATTAATTTATTTGAACGTTTTTCTGGTATTTTATCAAGGAATTACGTAGGCCAGGACTGGGCCTATACTATGGCATCTATTACATAGGCTGAATGGTTCTTCTTTTAAAAATTGGGCTAATGCTACCCTGTACGGTTAATTTATTTGTTTGAACGTTTTTCTGGTATTTTATCGAGGAATTACATAGGCCAGGACTGGGCCTATACTATGGCATATATTACATAGGCTGAATGGTCCATCATATAAAAATTGGGCTAATGCTACCTTCTACAGTCAATCTGATTGCTTGAACGTTTTTCTGGTATTTTATCGAGGAATTACATAGGCCTGGACTAGACCTATACTATGGCATCTATTACATAGGCTGAATGGTCCTTCATATAAAAATTGGGCTAATGCTACCCTGTACAGTTACTTAATTTTTTTGAACGTTTTTCTGGTATTTTATCGAGGAATTACGTAGGCCAGGACTGGGCCTATACTATGGCAACTATTACATAGGCTGAATGGTTCTTCATTTAAAAATTGGGCTAATGCTACCCTGTGCAATTAATTTATTTGTTTGAACGTTTTTCTGGTATTTTATCGAGGAATTACGTAGGCCAGGACTGGGCCTATACTACGGCATCTATTAAATAGGCTGAATGGTCCATCATATAAAAATTGGGCTAATGCTACCCTGTACAGTTACTTAATTTTTTTGAACGTTTTTCTGGTATTTTATCGAGGAATTACTTAGGCCAGGGCTGGGCCTATACTATGGCATTTATTACATAGGCTGAACGGTTCTTCATTTGAAAATTGGGCTACTGCTACCCTGTACAGTTAATTTATTTGTTTGTACTTTTTTCTGCTATGTTATCGAGGAATTACGTAGGCCAGGACTGGGCCTATACTATGGCATTTATTACATTGCCTGAATGGTTCTTCATTTAAAAATTACACAAATGATACCCGCTACAGTCAATCCGATTCATTGAACGTTTTTCTTGTTTTTTATCGAGGAATTACGTAGGCCAGGACTGGGCCTATACTATGGCATCTATTACATAGGCTGAACGGTCCATCATAGAAAAATTGGGCTAATGCTACCCTGTTCAGTTACTTAATTTGTTTGAACGTTTTTCTGGTATTTTATCGAGGAATTACTTAGGCCAGGGCTCGGCCTATACTATGGCATCTATTACATAGGCTGACCGGTTCTTCATTTGAAAATTGGGCTAATGCTGCCCTGTACAGTTAATTTATTTGTTTGTACTTTTTTCTGCTATGTTATCGAGAAATTATGTCGGCCAGTACTGGGCCTATACTATGGCATCTATTACATAGGCTGAATGGGTCTTTATTTAAAAATTGGGCTAATGCTACCTTCTACAGTCAATCTGATTGCTTGAAGGTTTTTCTGGTATTTTATCGAGGAATTACATAGGCCTGGACTAGGCCTATACTATGGCATCTATTACATATACTGAATGGTCCTTCATATAAAAATTGGGCTAATGCTACCCTGTACAATTAATTTATTTGTTTGAACGTTTTTCTGTTATTTTATCGATGAGTTACGTAGGCCAGGACTGGGCCTATACTATGGCAACTATTACATAGGCTGAATGGTTCTTCATTTAAAAATTGGGCTAATGCTACCCTGTGCAATTAATTTATTTGTTTGAACGTTTTTCTGTTATTTTATCGAGGAATTACGTAGGCCAGGACTGGCCCTATACTATGGCATCTATTACATAGGCTAAATGGTTCTTCATTTTATAATTGGACTGATCCTACCTCATACAGTCAATCTGATTTTTTGAACGTTTTTCTTGTATTTTATCGAGGAATTACATAGGCCAGGAGTGTGGGCCTATACTATGGCATCTATTACATAGGCGGAATGGTTCTTCATTTAAAAATTGGGCTAATGCTACCCTGTACAGTTAATTTATTTGTTTGTACTTTTTTTCTGCTATGTTATCGAGAAATTATGTCGGCCAGTACTGGGCCTATACTATGGCATCTATTACATAGGCTGAATCGGTCTTTATTTAAAAATTGGGCTAATGCTACCTTCTACAGTCAATCTGATTGCTTGAACGTTTTTCTGGTATTTTATCGAGGAATTACATAGGCCTGGACTAGGCCTATACTATGGCATCTATTACATAGGCTGAATGGGTCTTTATTTAAAAATTGGGCTAATTCTACCATGCACAGTTAATTTATTTGTTTGAACGTTTTTCTGGTATTTTATCGAGGAATTACGTAGGCCAGAACTGGGCCTATACTATGGCATCTATTCCATAGGCTGAATGGTTCTTCATTTAAAAATTGGGCCGATGCTACCAGCTACAGTCAATCTGATTGTTTAAACGTTTTTCTGGTATTTTATCGAGGAATTACGTAGGCCAGGACTGGGCCTATATTATGGCATCGATTACATAGGCTGAACGGTTGTTCATTTGAAAATTGGGCTAATGCTGCCCTGTACAGTTAATTTATTTGTTTGTACTTTTTGCTGCTATGTTATCGAGAAATTACGTCGGCCAGTACTGGGCCTATACTATGGCATCTATTACATAGGCTGAATGGGTCTTTATTTAAAAATTGGGCTAATGCTACCTTCTACAGTCAATCTGATTGCTTGAACGTTTTTCTGGTATTTTATCGAGGAATTACATAGCCCTGGACTCGGCCTATACTATGGCATCTATTACATAGGCTGAATGGGTCTTTATTTAAAAATTGGGCTAATTCTACCATGCACAGTTAATTTATTTGTTTGAACGTTTTTCTGGTATTTTATCGAGGAATTACGTAGGCCAGAACTGGGCCTATACTATGGCATCTATTACATAGGCTGAATGGTTCTTCATTTAAAAATTGGGCTGACGGTATCTGCTACAGTCAATGTGATTGAACGTTTTTCTGGTATTTTATCGAGGAATTACGTAGGCCAGGAGTGGGTCTATACTATGGCATCTATTACATAGGCTGAATGGTTCTTCATTTGAAAATTGGGCTAATGCTACCCTGTACAGTTAATTTATTTGATTGTAGTTTTTTCTGCTATGTTATCGAGGAATTACGTAGGCCAGGACTGGGCCTATACTATGGCATTTATTACATAGCCTGAATGGTTCTTCATTTAAAAATTACACAAATGCTACCGGCTACAGTCAATCTGATTGTTTGAACGTTTTTCTGGTATTTTATCGAGGAATTACGTAGGCCAGGACTGGGCCTATACTATGACATCTATTACATAGGCTGAATGGTCCATCATATAAAAATTGGGCTAATGCTACCCTGTACAGTTAATTTATTTGTTTGAACGTTTTTCTGTTATTTTATCGAGGAATTACGTAAGCCAGGCCTGGGCCTATACTATGGCATCTATTACATAGGCTGAATGGTTCTTCATTTAAAAATTGGGCTAATGCTACCCTGTGCAATTAATTTATTTGTTTGAACGTTTTTCTGTTATTTTATCGAGGAATTACGTAGGCCAGGACTGGGCCTATACTATGGCATCTATTACATAGGCTGAATGGTTCATCAATTAAAAATTGGGCTAATGCTACCGGCTACAGTCAATCTGATTGTTTGAACGTTTTTCTGGTATTTTATCGAGGAATTACGTAGGCCAGGACTGGGCCTATACTATGGCATCTATTACATAGGCTGAATGGTCCATCATATAAAAATTGGGCTAATGCTACCCTGTACAGTTACTTAATTTGTTTGAACGATATTCTGGTATTTTATCGAGGAATTACTTAGGCCAGGGCTGGGACTATACTATGGCATCTATTACATAGGCTGAAGGGTTCTTCATTTGAAAATTGGGCTAATGCTACCCTGTACAGTTAATTTATTTGTTTGTACTTTTTTCTGCTATGTTATCGAGGAATTACGTAGGCCAGGACTGGACCTATACTATGGCATTTATTACATAGCCTGAATGGTTCTTCATTTAAAAATTACACAAATGCTACCCGCTACAGTCAATCCGATACATTGAACGTTTTTCTGGTTTTTTATCGAGGAATTACGTAGGCCAGGACTGGGCCTATACTATGGCATCTATTACATAGGCTGAACGGTCCATCATAGAAAAATTGGGCTGATGCTACCCTGTTCAGTTACTTAATTTGTTTGAACGTTTTTCTGGTATTTTATCGAGGAATTACTTAGGCCAGGGCTGGGCCTATACTATGGCATCTATTACATAGGCTGACCGGTTCTTCATTTGAAAATTGGGCTAATGCTGCCCTGTACAGTTAATTTATTTGTTTGTACTTTTTTCTGCTATGTTATCGAGAAATTATGTCGGCCAGTACTGGGCCTATACTATGGCATCTATTACATAGGCTGAATGGGTCTTTATTTAAAAATTGGGCTAATGCTACCTTCTACAGTCAATCTGATTGCTTGAAGGTTTTTCTGGTATTTTATCGCGGAATTACATAGGCCTGGACTAGGCCTATACTATGGCATCTATTACATATACTGAATGGTCCTTCATATAAAAATTGGGCTAATGCTACCCTGTACAATTAATTTATTTGTTTGAACGTTTTTCTGTTATTTTATCGATGAGTTACGTAGGCCAGGACTGGGCCTATACTATGGCAACTATTACATAGGCTGAATGGTTCTTCATTTAAAAATTGGGCTAATGCTACCCTGTGCAATTAATTTATTTGTTTGAACGTTTTTCTGTTATTTTATCGAGGAATTACGTAGGCCAGGACTGGCCCTATACTATGGCATCTATTACATAGGCTAAATGGTTCTTCATTTTATAATTGGGCTGATCCTACCTCATACAGTCAATCTGATTTTTTGAACGTTTTTCTTGTATTTTATCGAGGAATTACATAGGCCAGGAGTGTGGGCCTATACTATGGCATCTATTACATAGGCGGAATGGTTCTTCATTTAAAAATTGGGCTAATGCTACCCTGTACAATTAATTTATTTGTTTGAACGTTTTTCTGGTATTTTATCGAGGAATTACATAGGCCAGGAGTGGGCCTATACTATGGCATCTATTACGTAGGCTGAATGGTTCTTCATTTGAAAATTGGGCTAATGCTACCCTGTACAGTTAATTTATTTGTTTGTACTTTTTTCTGCTATGTTATCGAGGAATTACGTAGGCCAGGACTGGGCCTATACTATGGCATTTATTACATAGCCTGAATGGTTCTTCATTTAAAAATTACACAAATGCTACCCGCTACAGTCCATCCGATTCATTGAACTTTTTTCTGGTTTTTTATCGAGGAATTACGTAGGCCAGGACTGGGCCTATACTATGGCATCTATTACATAGGCTGAACGGTCCATCATAGAAAAATTGGGATAATGCTATCATGTTCAGTTACTTAATTTGTTTGAACGTTTTTCTGGTATTTTATCGAGGAATTACTTAGGCCAGGGCTGGGCCTATACTATGGCATCTATTACATAGGCTGACCGGTTCTTCATTTGAAAATTGGGCTAATGCTGCCCTGTACAGTTAATTTATTTGTTTGTACTTTTTTCTGCTATGTTATCGAGAAATTATGTCGGCCAGTACTGGGCCTATACTATGGCATCTATTACATACGCTGAATGGGTCTTTATTTAAAAATTGGGCTAATGCTACCTTCTACAGTCAATCTGATTGCTTGAAGGTTTTTCTGGTATTTTATCGAGGAATTACATAGGCCTGGACTAGGCCTATACTATGGCATCTATTACATATACTGAATGGTCCTTCATATAAAAATTGGGCTAATGCTACCCTGTGCAATTAATTTATTTGTTTGAACGTTTTTCTGTTATTTTATCGATGAGTTACGTAGGCCAGGACTGGGCCTATACTATGGCAACTATTACATAGGCTGAATGGTTCTTCATTTAAAAATTGGGCTAATGCTACCCTGTGCAATTAATTTATTTGTTTGAACGTTTTCTGTTATTTTATCGAGGAATTACGTAGGCCAGGACTGGCCCTATACTATGGCATCTATTACATAGGCTAAATGGTTCTTCATTTTATAATTGGGCTGATCCTACCTCATACAGTCAATCTGATTTTTTGAACGTTTTTCTTGTATTTTATCGAGGAATTACATAGGCCAGGAGTGTGGGCCTATACTATGGCATCTATTACATAGGCGGAATGGTTCTTCATTTAAAAATTGGGCTAATGCTACCCTGTACAATTAATTTATTTGTTTGAACGTTTTTCTGTTATTTTATCGATGAGTTACGTAGGCCAGGCCTGGGCCTATACTATGGCATCTATTACATAGGCTGAATGGTCCATCATATAAAAATTGGGCTAATGCTACCCTGTACGGTTAATTTATTTGTTTGAACTTTTTTCTGTTATTTTATCGAGGAATTACATAGGCCAGGACTGGGCCTATACTATGGCATCTATTACATAGGCTGAATGGTTCATCAATTAAAAATTGGGCTAATGCTACCGGCTACAGTCAATCTGATTGTTTGAACGTTTTTCTGGTATTTTATCGAGGAATTACGTAGGCCAGGACTGGGCCTATACTATGGCATCTATTACATAGGCTGAATGGTCCATCATATAAAAATTGGGCTAATGCTACCCTGTACAGTTACTTAATTTGTTTGAACGATATTCTGGTATTTTATCGAGGAATTACTTAGGCCAGGGCTGGGACTATACTATGGCATCTATTACATAGGCTGAAGGGTTCTTCATTTGGAAATTGGGCTAATACTACCCTGTACAGTTAATTTATTTGTTTGTACTTTTTTCTGCTATGTTATCGAGGAATTACGTAGGCCAGGACTGGACCTATACTATGGCATTTATTACATAGCCTGAATGGTTCTTCATTTAAAAATTACACAAATGCTACCCGATACAGTCAATCCGATTCATTGAACGTTTTTCTGGTTTTTTATCGAGGAATTACGTAGGCCAGGACTGGGCCTATACTATGGCATCTATTACATAGGCTGAATGGTTCTTCATTTAAAAACTGGGCTAATGCTACCCTGTACAGTTAATTTATTTGTTTGAACGTTTTTCTGGTATTTTGTCGAGGAATTACGTAGGCCAGAACTGGGCCTATACTATGGAATCTATTACATAGGCTGAATGGTTCTTCATTTAAAAATTGGGCTGACGCTATCTGCTACAGTCAATCTGATTGAACGTTTTTCTGGTATTTTATCGAGGAATTACATAGGCCAGGAGTGGGCCTATACTATGGCATCTATTACGTAGGCTGAATGGTTCTTCATTTGAAAATTGGGCTAATGCTACCCTGTACAGTTAATTTATTTGTTTGTACTTTTTTCTGCTATGTTATCGAGGAAATACGTAGGCCAGGACTGGGCCTATACTATGGCATCTATTACATAGGCTGAATGGTTCTTCATTTAAAAATTGGGCTAATGCTACCGGCTACAGTCAATCTGATTGTTTGAACGTTTTTCTGGTATTTTATTGAGGAATTACGTAGGCCAGGACTGGGCCTATACTATGGCATCTATTACATAGGCTGAATGGTTCTTCATTTAAAAAATGGGCTAATGCTACCCTGTACAATTAATTTATTTGTTTGAACGTATTTCTGTTATTTTATCGATGAGTTACGTAGGCCAGGACTGGGCCTATACTATGACAACTATTACATAGGCTGAATGGTTCTTCATTTAAAAATTGGGCTAATGCTACCCTGTGCAATTAATTTATTTGTTTGAACGTTTTTCTGTTATTTTATCGAGGAATTACGTAAGCCAGGACTGGACCTATACTATGGCATCTATTACATAGGCTGAATGGGTCTTCATTTAAATATTGGGCTAATGCTACCGGCTACAGTCAATCTGATTGTTTGAACGTTTTTCTGGTATTTTATCGAGGAATTACGTAGGCCAGGACTGGGCCTATACTATGGCATCTATTACATAGGCTGAATGGTCTATCATATAAAAATTCGGCTAATGCTACCTTCTAGAGTCAATCTGATTGCTTGAACGTTTTTCTGGTATTTTATCGAGCAATTACATAGGCCTGGACTAGGCCTATACTATGGCATCTATTACATAGGCTGAATGGTCCTTCATATAAAAATTGGGCTAATGCTACCCTGTCCAGTTAATTAATTTGTTTAAACGTTTTTCTGGTATTTTATCGAGGAATTACGTAGGCCAGGACTGGGCCTATACTATGGCAACTATTACATAGGCTGAATGGTTCTTCATTTAAAAATTGGGCTAATGCTACCCTGTGCAAATAATTTATTTGTTTGAACGTTTTTCTGGTATTTTATCGAGGAATTACGTAGGCCAGGACTGGGCCTATACTATGGCATCTATTACATAGGCTGAATGGTCCATCATATAAAAATTGGGCTAATGCTACCCTGTACAGTTACTTCATTTTTTTGAACGTTTTTCTGGTATTTTATCGAGGAATTACTTAGGCCAGGGCTGGGCCTATACTATGGCATTTATTACATAGGCTGAACGGTTCTTCATTTGAAAATTGGGCTACTGCTACCCTGTACAGTTAATTTATTTGTTTGTACTTTTTTCTGCTATGTTATCGAGGAATTACGTAGGCCAGGACTGGGCCTATACTATGGCATTTATTACATTGCCTGAATGGTTCTTCATTTAAAAATTACACAAATGATACCCGCTACAGTCAATCCGATTCATTGAACGTTTTTCTTGTTTTTTATCGAGGAATTACGTAGGCCAGGACTGGGCCTATACTATGGCATCTATTACATAGGCTGAATGGTTCTTCTTTTAAAAATTGGGCTAATGGTACCCTGTACGGTTAATTTATTTGTTTGAACGTTTTTCTGGTATTTTATCGAGGAATTACGTAGGCCAGGACTGGGCCTATACTATGGCATCTATTACATAGGCTGAATGGTCCATCATATAAAAATTGGGCTAATGCTACCCTGTACAGTTACTTAATTTGTTTGAACGATATTCTGGTATTTTATCGAGGAATTACTTAGGCCAGGGCTGGGACTATACTATGGCATCTATTACATAGGCTGAAGGGTTCTTCATTTGAAAATTGGGCTAATACTACCCTGTACAGTTAATTTATTTGTTTGTACTTTTTTCTGCTATGTTATCGAGGAATTACGTAGGCCAGGACTGGACCTATACTATGGCATTTATTACATAGCCTGAATGGTTCTTCATTTAAAAATTACACAAATGCTACCCGCTACAGTCAATCCGATTCATTGAACGTTTTTCTGGTTTTCTATCGAGGAATTACGTAGGCCAGGACTGGGCCTATACTATGGCATCTATTACATAGGCTGAATGGTTCTTCATTTAAAAAGTGGGCTAATGCTACCCTGTACAGTTAATTTATTTGTTTGAACGTTTTTCTGGTATTTTGTCGACGAATTACGTAGGCCAGAACTGGGACTATACTATGGAATCTATTACATAGGCTGAATGGTTCTTCATTTAAAAATTGGGCTGACGCTATCTGCTACAGTCAATCTGATTGAACGTTTTTCTGGTATTTTATCGAGGAATTACATAGGCCAGGAGTGGGCCTATACTATGGCATCTATTACGTAGGCTGAATGGTTCTTCATTTGAAAATTGGGCTAATGCTACCCTGTACAGTTAATTTATTTGTTTGTACTTTTTTCTGCTATGTTATCGAGGAAATACGTAGGCCAGGACTGGGCCTATACTGTGGCATCTATTACATAGGCTGAATGGTTCTTCATTTAAAAATTGGGCTAATGCTACCGGCTACAGTCAATCTGATTGTTTGAACGTTTTTCTGGTATTTTATTGAGGAATTACGTAGGCCAGGACTGGGCCTATACTATGGCATCTATTACATAGGCTGAATGGTTCTTCATTTACAAAATGGGCTAATGCTACCCTGTACAATTAATTTATTTGTTTGAACGTATTTCTGTTATTTTATCGATGAGTTACGTAGGCCAGGACTGGGCCTATACTATGGCATCTATTACATAGGCTGAATGGTCCATCATATAAAAATTGGGCTAATGCTACATTCTACAGTCAATCTGATTGCTTGAACGTTTTTCGGGTATTTTATCGAGGAATTACATAGGCCTGGACTAGGCCTATACTATGGCATCTATTACATAGGCTGAATGGTCCTTCATATAAAAATTGGGCTAATGCTACCCTGTCCAGTTAATTAATTTGTTTGAACGTTTTTCTGGTATTTTATCGAGGAATTACGTAGGCCAGGACTGGGCCTATACTATGGCAACTATTACATAGGCTGAATGGGGCTTCATTTAAAAATTGGGCTAATGCTACCCTGTGCAATTAATTTATTTGTTTGAACGTTTTTCTGGTATTTTATCGAGGAATTAAGTAGGCCAGGACTGGGCCTATACTATGGCATCTATTACATAGGCTGAATGGTCCATCATATAAAAATTGGGCTAATGCTACCCTGTACAGTTACTTAATTTTATTGAACGTTTTTCTGGTATTTTATCGAGGAATTACTTAGGCCAGGGCTGGGCCTATACTATGGCATTTATTACATAGGCTGAACGGTTCTTCATTTGAAAATTGGGCTACTGCTACCCTGTACAGTTAATTTATTTGTTTGTACTTTTTTCTGCTATGTTATCGAGGAATTACGTAGGCCAGGACTGGGCCTATACTATGGCATTTATTACATTGCCTGAATGGTTCTTCATTTAAAAATTACACAAATGATACCCGCTACAGTCAATCCGATTCATTGAACGTTTTTCTTGTTTTTTATCGAGGAATTACGTAGGCCAGGACTGGGCCTATACTATGGCATCTATTACATAGGCTGAATGGTCCTTCATATAAAAATTGGGCTAATGCTACCCTGTCCAGTTAATTAATTTGTTTGAACGTTTTTCTGGTATTTTATCAAGGAATTACGTAGGCCAGGACGGGGCCTATACTATGGCATCTATTACATAGGCTGAATGGTTCTTCTTTTAAAAATTGGGCTAATGCTACCCTGTACGGTTAATTTATTTGTTTGAACGTTTTTCTGGTATTTTATCGAGGAATTACGTAGGCCAGGACTGGGCCTATACTATGGCATCTATTACATAGGCTGAATGGTCCATCATATAAAAATTGGGCTAATGCTACATTCTACAGTCAATCTGATTGCTTGAAGGTTTTTCTGGTATTTTATCGAGGAATTACATAGGCCTGGACTAGGCCTATACTATGGCATCTATTACATAGGCTGAATGGTCCTTCATATAAAAATTGGGCTAATGCTACGCTGTCCAGTTAATTAATTTGTTTAAACGTTTTTCTGGTATTTTATCGAGGAATTACGTAGGCCAGGACTGGGCCTATACTATGGCAACTATTACATAGGCTGAATGGTTCTTCATTTAAAAATTGGGCTAATGCTACCCTGTACAGTTACTTAATTTTTTTGAACGTTTTTCTGGTATTTTATCGAGGAATTACTTAGGCCAGGGCTGGGCCTATACTATGGCATTTATTACATAGGCTGAACGGAACTTCATTTGAAAATTGGGCTACTGCTACCCTGTACAGTTAATTTATTTGTTTGTACTTTTTTCTGCTATGTTATCGAGGAATTACGTAGGACAGGACTGGGCCTATACTATGGCATTTATTACATTGCCTGAATGGTTCTTCATTTAAAAATTACACAAATGATACCCGCTACAGTCAATCCGATTCATTGAACGTTTTTCTTGTTTTTTATCGAGGAATTACATAGGCCAGGACTGGGCCTATACTATGGCATCTATTACATAGGCTGAATGGTCCTTCATATAAAAATTGGGCTAATGCTACCCTGTCCAGTTAATTAATTTATTTGAACGTTTTTCTGGTATTTTATCAAGGAATTACGTAGGCCAGGACTGGGCCTATACTATGGCATCTATTACATAGGCTGAATGGTTCTTCTTTTAAAAATTGGGCTAATGCTACCCTGTACGGTTAATTTATTTGTTTGAACGTTTTTCTGGTATTTTATCGAGGAATTACGTAGGCTAGGACTGGGCCTATACTATGGCATCTATTACATAGGCTGAATGGTCCATCATATAAAAATTGGGCTAATGCTACCTTCTACAGTCAATCTGATTGCTTGAACGTTTTTCTGGTATTTTATCGAGGAATTACATAGGCCTGGACTAGGCCTATACTATGGCATCTATTACATAGGCTGAATGGTCCTTCATATAAAAATTGGGCTAATGCTACCCTGTCCAGTTAATTAATTTGTTTGAACGTTTTTCTGGTATTTTATCGAGGAATTACGTAGGCCAGGACTGGGCCTATACTATGGCAACTATTACATAGGCTGAATGGTGCTTCATTTAAAAATTGGGCTAATGCTACCCTGTGCAATTAATTTATTTGTTTGAACGTTTTTCTGGTATTTTATCGAGGAATTACGTAGGCCAGGACTGGGCCTATACTATGGCATCTATTACATAGGCTGAATGGTCCATCATATAAAAATTGGGCTAATGCTACCCTGTACAGTTACTTAATTTGTTTGAACGATATTCTGGTATTTTATCGAGGAATTACTTAGGCCAGGGCTGGGAATATACTATGGCATCTATTACATAGGCTGAAGGGTTCTTCATTTGAAAATTGGGCTAATACTACCCTGTACAGTTAATTTATTTGTTTGTACTTTTTTCTGCTATGTTATCGAGGAATTACGTAGGCCAGGACTGGACCTATACTATGGCATTTATTACATAGCCTGAATGGTTCTTCATTTAAAAATTACACAAATGCTACCCGCTACAGTCAATCCGATTCATTGAACGTTTTTCTGGTTTTTTATCGAGGAATTACGTAGGCCAGGACTGGGCCTATACTATGGCATCTATTACATAGGCTGAATGGTTCTTCATTTAAAAACTGGGCTAATGCTACCCTGTACAGTTAATTTATTTGTTTGAACGTTTTTCTGGTATTTTGTCGAGGAATTACGTAGGCCAGAACTGGGCCTATACTATGGAATCTATTACATAGGCTGAATGGTTCTTCATTTAAAAATTGGGCTGACGCTATCTGCTACAGTCAATCTGATTGAACGTTTTTCTGGTATTTTATCGAGGAATTACATAGGCCAGGAGTGGGCCTATACTATGGCATCTATTACGTAGGCTGAATGGTTCTTCATTTGAAAATTGGGCTAATGCTACCCTGTACAGTTAATTTATTTGTTTGTACTTTTTTCTGCTATGTTATCGAGGAAATACGTAGGCCAGGACTGGGCCTATACTATGGCATCTATTACATAGGCTGAATGGTTCTTCATTTAAAAATTGGGCTAATGCTACCGGCTACAGTCAATCTGATTGTTTGAACGTTTTTCTGGTATTTTATTGAGGAATTACGTAGGCCAGGACTGGGCCTATACTATGGCATCTATTACATAGGCTGAATGGTTCTTCATTTAAAAAATGGGCTAATGCTACCCTGTACAATTAATTTATTTGTTTGAACGTATTTCTGTTATTTTATCGATGAGTTACGTAGGCCAGGACTGGGCCTATACTATGGCAACTATTACATAGGCTGAATGGTTCTTCATTTAAAAATTGGGCTAATGCTACCCTGTGCAATTAATTTATTTGTTTGAACGTTTTTCTGTTATTTTATCGAGGAATTACGTAAGCCAGGACTAGACCTATACTATGGCATCTATTACATAGGCTGAATGGGTCTTCATTTAAATATTGGGCTAATGCTACCGGCTACAGTCAATCTGATTGTTTGAACGTTTTGCTGGTATTTTATCGAGGAATTACGTAGGCCAGGACTGGGCCTATACTATGGCATCTATTACATAGGCTGAATGGTCTATCATATAAAAATTCGGCTAATGCTACCTTCTAGAGTCAATCTGATTGCTTGAACGTTTTTCTGGTATTTTATCGAGCAATTACATAGGCCTGGACTAGGCCTATACTATGGCATCTATTACATAGGCTGAATGGTCCTTCATATAAAAATTGGGCTAATGCTACCCTGTCCAGTTAATTAATTTGTTTAAACGTTTTTCTGGTATTTTATCGAGGAATTACGTAGGCCAGGACTGGGCCTATACTATGGCAACTATTACATAGGATGAATGGTTCTTCATTTAAAAATTGAGCTAATGCTACCCTGTGCAAATAATTTATTTGTTTGAACGTTTTTCTGGTATTTAATCGAGGAATTACGTAGGCCAGGACTGGGCCTATACTATGGCATCTATTACATAGGCTGAATGGTCCATCATATAAAAATTGGGCTAATGCTACCCTGTACAGTTACTTCATTTTTTTGAACGTTTTTCTGGTATTTTATCGAGGAATTACTTAGGCCAGGGCTGGGCCTATACTATGGCATTTATTACATAGGCTGAACGGTTCATCATTTGAAAATTGGGCTACTGCTACCCTGTACAGTTAATTTATTTGTTTGTACTTTTTTCTGCTATGTTATCGAGGAATTACGTAGGCCAGGACTGGGCCTATACTATGGCATTTATTACATTGCCTGAATGGTTCTTCATTTAAAAATTACACAAATGATACCCGCTACAGTCAATCCGATTCATTGAACGTTTTTCTTGTTTTTTATCGAGGAATTACGTAGGCCAGGACTGGGCCTATACTATGGCATCTATTACATAGGCTGAATGGTCCTTCATATAAAAATTGGGCTAATGCTACCCTGTCCAGTTAATTAATTTGTTTGAACGTTTTTCTGGTATTTTATCAAGGAATTACGTAGGCCAGGACGGGGCCTATACTATGGCATCTATTACATAGGCTGAATGGTTCTTCTTTTAAAAATTGGGCTAATGCTACCCTGTACGGTTAATTTATTTGTTTGAACGTTTTTCTGGTATTTTATCGAGGAATTACGTAGGCCAGGACTGGGCCTATACTATGGCATCTATTACATAGGCTGAATGGTCCATCATATAAAAATTGGGCTAATGCTACATTCTACAGTCAATCTGATTGCTTGAACGTTTTTCTGGTATTTTATCGAGGAATTACATAGGCCTGGACCAGGCCTATACTATGGCATCTATTACATAGGCTGAATGGTCCTTCATATAAAAATTGGGCTAATGCTACCCTGTCCAGTTAATTAATTTGTTTGAACGTTTTTCTGGTATTTTATCGAGGAATTACGTAAGCCAGGACTGGGCCTATACTATGGCAACTATTACATAGGCTGAATGGTGCTTCATTTAAAAATTGGGCTAATGCTACCCTGTGCAATTAATTTATTTGTTTGAACGTTTTTCTGGTATTTTATCGAGGAATTACGTAGGCCAGGACTGGGCCTATACTATGGCATCTATTACATAGGCTGAATGGTCCATCATATAAAAATTGGGCTAATACTACCCTGTCCAGTTAATTAATTTGTTTGAACGTTTTTCTGGTATTTTATCGAGGAATTACGTAGGCCAGAACTGGGCCTATACTATGGCATCTATTCCATAGGCTGAATGGTTCTTCATTTAAAAATTGGGCCGATGCTACCAGCTACAGTCAATTTGATTGTTTAAACGTTTTTCTGGTATTTTATCGAGGAATTACGTAGGCCAGGACTAGGCCTATACTATGGCATCGATTACATAGGCTGAACGGTTGTTCATTTGAAAATTGGGCTAATGCTGCCCTGTACAGTTAATTTATTTGTTTGTACTTTTTTCTGCTATGTTATCGAGAAATTACGTCGGCCAGTACTGGGCCTATACTATGGCATCTATTACATAGGCTGAATGGTCCATCATATAAAAATTGGGCTAATGCTACCCTGTACAGTTACTTAATTTGTTTGAACGTTTTTCGGGTATTTTATCGAGGAATTACTTAGGCCAGGGCTGGGCCTATACTATGGCATCTATTACATAGGCTGAACGGTTCTTCATTTGAAAATTGGGATAATGCTACCCTGTACAGTTAATTTATTTGTTTGTACTTTTTTTCTGCTATGTTATCGAGAAATTATGTCGGCCAGTACTGGGCCTATACTATGGCATCTATTACATAGGCTGAATGGGTCTTTATTTAAAAATTGGGCTAATGCTACCTTCTACAGTCAATCTGATTGCTTGAACGTTTTTCTGGTATTTTATCGAGGAATTAAATAGGCCTGGACTAGGCCTATACTATGGCATCTATTACATAGGCTGAATGGGTCTTTATTTAAAAATTGGGCTAATTCTACCATGCACAGTTAATTTATTTGTTTGAACGTTTTTCTGGTATTTTATCGAGGAATTACATAGGCCAGGAGTGGGTCTATACTATGGCATCTATTACATAGGCTGAATGGTTCTTCATTTGAAAATTGGGCTAATGCTACCCTGTACAGTTAATTTATTTGTTTGTACTGTTTTCTGCTATGTTATCGAGGAATTACGTAGGCCAGGACTGGGCCTATACTATGGCATTTATTACATAGCCTGAATGGTTCTTCATTTAAAAATTACACAAATGCTACCGGCTACAGTCAATCTGATTGTTTGAACGTTTTTCTGGTATTTTATCGAGGAATTACGTAGGCCAGGACTGGGCCTATACTATGACATCTATTACATAGGCTGAATGGTCCATCATATAAAAATTGGGCTAATGCTACCCTGTACAGTTAATTTATTTGTTTGAACGTTTTTCTGTTATTTTATCGAGGAATTACGTAAGCCAGGCCTGGGCCTATACTATGGCATCTATTACATAGGCTGAATGGTTCTTCATTTAAAAATTGGGCTAATGCTACCCTGTGCAATTAATTTATTTGTTTGAACGTTTTTCTGTTATTTTATCGAGGAATTACGTAGGCCAGGACTGGGCCTATACTATGGCATCTATTACATAGGCTGAATGGTTCATCAATTAAAAATTGGGCTAATGCTACCGGCTACAGTCAATCTGATTGTTTGAACGTTTTTCTGGTATTTTATCGAGGAATTACGTAGGCCAGGACTGGGCCTATACTATGGCATCTATTACATAGGCTGAATGGTCCATCATATAAAAATTGGGCTAATGCTACCCTGTACAGTTACTTAATTTGTTTGAACGATATTCTGGTATTTTATCGAGGAATTACTTAGGCCAGGGCTGGGACTATACTATGGCATCTATTACATAGGCTGAAGGGTTCTTCATTTGAAAATTGGGCTAATGCTACCCTGTACAGTTAATTTATTTGTTTGTACTTTTTTCTGCTATGTTATCGAGGAATTACGTAGGCCAGGACTGGACCTATACTATGGCATTTATTACATAGCCTGAATGGTTCTTCATTTAAAAATTACACAAATGCTACCCGCTACAGTCAATCCGATTCATTGAACGTTTTTCTGGTTTTTTATCGAGGAATTACGTAGGCCAGGACTGGGCCTATACTATGGCATCTATTACATAGGCTGAATGGTTCTTCATTTAAAAACTGGGCTAATGCTACCCTGTACAGTTAATTTATTTGTTTGAACGTTTTTCTGGTATTTTGTCGAGGAATTACGTAGGCCAGAACTGGGCCTATACTATGGAATCTATTACATAGGCTGAATGGTTCTTCATTTAAAAATTGGGCTGACGCTATCTGCTACAGTCAATCTGATTGAACGTTTTTCTGGTATTTTATCGAGGAATTACATAGGCCAGGAGTGGGCCTATACTATGGCATCTATTACGTAGGCTGAATGGATCTTCATTTGAAAATTGGGCTAATGCTACCCTGTACAGTTAATTTATTTGTTTGTACTTTTTTCTGCTATGTTATCGAGGAAATACGTAGGCCAGGACTGGGCCTATACTATGGCATCTATTACATAGGCTGAATGGTTCTTCATTTAAAAATTGGGCTAATGCTACCGGCTACAGTCAATCTGATTGTTTGAACGTTTTTCTGGTATTTTATTGAGGAATTACGTAGGCCAGGACTGGGCCTATACTATGGCATCTATTACATAGGCTGAATGGTTCTTCATTTAAAAAATGGGCTAATGCTACCCTGTACAATTAATTTATTTGTTTGAACGTATTTCTGTTATTTTATCGATGAGTTACGTAGGCCAGGACTGGGCCTATACTATGGCAACTATTACATAGGCTGAATGGTTCTTCATTTAAAAATTGGGCTAATGCTACCCTGTGCAATTAATTTATTTGTTTGAACGTTTTTCTGTTATTTTATCGAGGAATTACGTAAGCCAGGACTGGACCTATACTATGGCATCTATTACATAGGCTGAATGGTCCATCATATAAAAATTGGGCTAATGCTACATTCTACAGTCAATCTGATTGCTTGAACGTTTTTCTGGTATTTTATCGAGGAATTACATAGGCCTGGACTAGGCCTATACTATGGCATCTATTACATAGGCTGAATGGTCCTTCATATAAAAATTGGGCTAATGCTACCCTGTCCAGTTAATTAATTTGTTTGAACGTTTTTCTGGTATTTTATCGAGGAATTACGTAGGCCAGGACGGGGCCTATAATATGGCATCTATTACATAGGCTGAATGGTTCTTCTTTTAAAAATTGGGCTAATGCTACCCTGTACGGTTAATTTATTTGTTTGAACGTTTTTCTGGTATTTTATCGAGGAATTACGTAGGCCAGGGCTGGGCCTATACTATGGCATCTATTACATAGGCTGAATGGTTCTTCATTTGAAAATTGGGCTACTGCTACCCTGTACAGTTAATTTATTTGTTTGTACTTTTTTCTGCTATGTTATCGAGAAATTACGTAGGCCAGGACTGGGCCTATACTATGGCATTTATTACATTGCCTGAATGGTTCTTCATTTAAAAATTACACAAATGATACCCGCTACAGTCAATCCGATTCATTGAACGTTTTTCTTGTTTTTTATCGAGGAATTACGTAGGCCAGGACTGGGCCTATACTATGGCATCTATTACATAGGCTGAAGGGTTCTTCATTTGAAAATTGGGCTAATGCTACCCTGTACAGTTAATTTATTTGTTTGTACTTTTTTCTGCTATGTTATCGAGGAATTACGTAGGCCAGGACTGGACCTATACTATGGCATTTATTACATAGCCTGAATGGTTCTTCATTTAAAAATTACACAAATGCTACCCGCTACAGTCAATCCGATACATTGAACGTTTTTCTGGTTTTTTATCGAGGAATTACGTAGGCCAGGACTGGGCCTATACTATGGCATCGATTACATAGGCTGACCGGTTCTTCATTTGAAAATTGGGCTAATGGTACCCTGTACAGTTAATTTATTTGCTTGTACTTTTTTCTGCTATGTTATCGAGGAATTACGTAGGCCAGGACTGGGCCTATACTATGGCATTTATTACATAGCCTGAATGGTTCTTCATTTAAAAATTACACAAATGCTACCCGCTACAGTCAATCCGATTCATTGAACGTTTTTCTGGTATTTTATCGAGGAATTACGTAGGCCAGGACTGGGCCTATACTATGGCATCTATTACATAGGCTGAATGGTTCTTCATTTAAAAACTGGGCTACTGCTACCCTGTACAGTTAATTTATTTGTTTGAACGTTTTTCTGGTATTTTATCGAGGAATTACATAGGCCAGGAGTGGGCCTATACTATGGCATTTATTACGTAGGCTGAATGGTTCTTCATTTGAAAATTGGGCTAATGCTACCCTGTACAGTTAATTTATTTGTTTGTACTTTTTTCTGCTATGTTATCGAGGAAATACGTAGGCCAGGACTGGGCCTATACTATGGCATCTATTACATAGGCTGAATGGTTCTTCATTTAAAAATTGGGCTAATGCTACCGGCTACAGTCAATCTGATTGTTTGAACGTTTTTCTGGTATTTTATTGAGGAATTACGTAGGCCAGGACTGGGCCTATACTATGGCATCTATTACATAGGCTGAATGGTTCTTCATTTAAAAAATGGGCTAATGCTACCCTGTACAATTAATTTATTTGTTTGAACGTATTTCTGTTATTTTATCGATGAGTTACGTAGGCCAGGACTGGGCCTATACTATGGCAACTATTACATAGGCTGAATGGTTCTTCATTTAAAAATTGGGCTAATGCTACCCTGTGCAATTAATTTATTTGTTTGAACGTTTTTCTGTTATTTTATCGAGGAATTACGTAAGCCAGGACTGGACCTATACTATGACATCTATTACATAGGCTGAATGGTCCATCATATAAAAATTGGGCTAATGCTACATTCTACAGTCAATCTGATTGCTTGAACGTTTTTCTGGTATTTTATCGAGGAATTACATAGGCCTGGACTAGGCCTATACTATGGCATCTATTACATAGGCTGAATGGTCCTTCATATAAAAATTGGGCTAATGCTACCCTGTCCAGTTAATTAATTTGTTTGAACGTTTTTCTGGTATTTTATCGAGGAATTACGTAGGCCAGGACGGGGCCTATAATATGGCATCTATTATATAGGCTGAATGGTTCTTCTTTTAAAAATTGGGCTAATGCTACCCTGTACGGTTAATTTATTTGTTTGAACGTATTTCTGTTATTTTATCGATGAGTTACGTAGGCCAGGACTGGGCCTATACTATGGCAACTATTACATAGGCTGAATGGTTCTTCATTTGAAAATTGGGCTAATGCTACCCTGTACAGTTAATTTATTTGTTTGTACTTTTTTCTGCTATGTTATCGAGGAATTACGTAGGCCAGGACTGGGCCTATACTATGGCATTTATTACATAGCCTGAATGGTTCTTCATTTAAAAATTACACAAATGCTACCGGCTACAGTCAATCTGATTGTTTGAACGTTTTTCTGGTATTTTATCGAGGAATTACGTAGGCCAGGACTGGGCCTATACTATGACATCTATTACATAGGCTGAATGGTCCATCATATAAAAATTGGGCTAATGCTACCCTGTACAGTTAATTTATTTGTTTGAACGTTTTTCTGTTATTTTATCGAGGAATTACGTAAGCCAGGCCTGGGCCTATACTATGGCATCTATTACATAGGCTGAATGGTTCTTCATTTAAAAATTGGGCTAATGCTACCCTGTGCAATTAATTTATTTGTTTGAACGTTTTTCTGTTATTTTATCGAGGAATTACGTAGGCCAGGACTGGGCCTATACTATGGCATCTATTACATAGGCTGAATGGTTCTTCATTTAAAAATTACACAAATGCTACCCGCTACAGTCAATCCGATACATTGAACGTTTTTCTGGTTTTTTATCGAGGAATTACGTAGGCCAGGACTGGGCCTATACTATGGCATCGATTACATAGGCTGACCGGTTCTTCATTTGAAAATTGGGCTAATGGTACCCTGTACAGTTAATTTATTTGCTTGTACTTTTTTCTGCTATGTTATCGAGGAATTACGTAGGCCAGGACTGGGCCTATACTATGGCATTTATTACATAGCCTGAATGGTTCTTCATTTAAAAATTACACAAATGCTACCCGCTACAGTCAATCCGATTCATTGAACGTTTTTCTGGTATTTTATCGAGGAATTACGTAGGCCAGGACTGGGCCTATACTATGGCATCTATTACATAGGCTGAATGGTTCTTCATTTAAAAACTGGGCTACTGCTACCCTGTACAGTTAATTTATTTGTTTGAACGTTTTTCTGGTATTTTGTCGAGGAATTACGTAGGCCAGAACTGGGCCTATACTATGGCATCTATTACATAGGCTGAATGGTTCTTCATTTAAAAATTGGGCTGACGCTATCTGCTACAGTCAATCTGATTGAACGTTTTTCTGGTATTTTATCGAGGAATTACATAGGCCAGGAGTGGGCCTATACTATGGCATCTATTACGTAGGCTGAATGGTTCTTCATTTGAAAATTGGGCTAATGCTACCCTGTACAGTTAATTTATTTGTTTGTACTTTTTTCTGCTATGTTATCGAGGAAATACGTAGGCCAGGACTGGGCCTATACTATGGCATCTATTACATAGGCTGAATGGTTCTTCATTTAAAAATTGGGCTAATGCTACCGGCTACAGTCAATCTGATTGTTTGAACGTTTTTCTGGTATTTTATTGAGGAATTACGTAGGCCAGGACTGGGCCTATACTATGGCATCTATTACATAGGCTGAATGGTTCTTCATTTAAAAAATGGGCTAATGCTACCCTGTACAATTAATTTATTTGTTTGAACGTATTTCTGTTATTTTATCGATGAGTTACGTAGGCCAGGACTGGGCCTATACTATGGCAACTATTACATAGGCTGAATGGTTCTTCATTTAAAAATTGGGCTAATGCTACCCTGTACGGTTAATTTATTTGTTTGAACGTATTTCTGTTATTTTATCGATGAGTTACGTAGGCCAGGACTGGGCCTATACTATGGCAACTATTACATAGGCTGAATGGTTCTTCATTTGAAAATTGGGCTAATGCTACCCTGTACAGTTAATTTATTTGTTTGTACTTTTTTCTGCTATGTTATCGAGGAATTACGTAGGCCAGGACTGGGCCTATACTATGGCATTTATTACATAGCCTGAATGGTTCTTCATTTAAAAATTACACAAATGCTACCGGCTACAGTCAATCTGATTGTTTGAACGTTTTTCTGGTATTTTATCGAGGAATTACGTAGGCCAGGACTGGGCCTATACTATGACATCTATTACATAGGCTGAATGGTCCATCATATAAAAATTGGGCTAATGCTACCCTGTACAGTTAATTTATTTGTTTGAACGTTTTTCTGTTATTTTATCGAGGAATTACGTAAGCCAGGCCTGGGCCTATACTATGGCATCTATTACATAGGCTGAATGGTTCTTCATTTAAAAATTGGGCTAATGCTACCCTGTGCAATTAATTTATTTGTTTGAACGTTTTTCTGTTATTTTATCGAGGAATTACGTAGGCCAGGACTGGGCCTATACTATGGCATCTATTACATAGGCTGAATGGTTCATCAATTAAAAATTGGGCTAATGCTACCGGCTACAGTCAATCTGATTGTTTGAACGTTTTTCTGGTATTTTATCGAGGAATTACGTAGGCCAGGACTGGGCCTATACTATGGCATCTATTACATAGGCTGAATGGTCCATCATATAAAAATTGGGCTAATGCTACCCTGTACAGTTACTTAATTTGTTTGAACGATATTCTGGTATTTTATCGAGGAATTACTTAGGCCAGGGCTGGGACTATACTATGGCATCTATTACATAGGCTGAAGGGTTCTTCATTTGAAAATTGGGCTAATGCTACCCTGTACAGTTAATTTATTTGTTTGTACTTTTTTCTGCTATGTTATCGAGGAATTACGTAGGCCAGGACTGGACCTATACTATGGCATTTATTACATAGCCTGAATGGTTCTTCATTTAAAAATTACACAAATGCTACCCGCTACAGTCAATCCGATACATTGAACGTTTTTCTGGTTTTTTATCGAGGAATTACGTAGGCCAGGACTGGGCCTATACTATGGCATCGATTACATAGGCTGACCGGTTCTTCATTTGAAAATTGGGCTAATGGGACCCTGTACAGTTAATTTATTTGCTTGTACTTTTTTCTGCTATGTTATCGAGGAATTACGTAGGCCAGGACTGGGCCTATACTATGGCATTTATTACATAGCCTGAATGGTTCTTCATTTAAAAATTACACAAATGCTACCCGCTACAGTCAATCCGATTCATTGAACGTTTTTCTGGTATTTTATCGAGGAATTACGTAGGCCAGGACTGGGCCTATACTATGGCATCTATTACATAGGCTGAATGGTTCTTCATTTAAAAACTGGGCTACTGCTACCCTGTACAGTTAATTTATTTGTTTGAACGTTTTTCTGGTATTTTGTCGAGGAATTACGTAGGCCAGAACTGGGCCTATACTATGGCATCTATTACATAGGCTGAATGGTTCTTCATTTAAAAATTGGGCTGACGCTATCTGCTACAGTCAATCTGATTGAACGTTTTTCTGGTATTTTATCGAGGAATTACATAGGCCAGGAGTGGGCCTATACTATGGCATCTATTACGTAGGCTGAATGGTTCTTCATTTGAAAATTGGGCTAATGCTACCCTGTACAGTTAATTTATTTGTTTGTACTTTTTTCTGCTATGTTATCGAGGAAATACGTAGGCCAGGACTGGGCCTATACTATGGCATCTATTACATAGGCTGAATGGTTCTTCATTTAAAAATTGGGCTAATGCTACCGGCTACAGTCAATCTGATTGTTTGAACGTTTTTCTGGTATTTTATTGAGGAATTACGTAGGCCAGGACTGGGCCTATACTATGGCATCTATTACATAGGCTGAATGGTTCTTCATTTAAAAAATGGGCTAATGCTACCCTGTACAATTAATTTATTTGTTTGAACGTATTTCTGTTATTTTATCGATGAGTTACGTAGGCCAGGACTGGGCCTATACTATGGCAACTATTACATAGGCTGAATGGTTCTTCATTTAAAAATTGGGCTAATGCTACCCTGTGCAATTAATTTATTTGTTTGAACGTTTTTCTGTTATTTTATCGAGGAATTACGTAAGCCAGGACTGGACCTATACTATGGCATCTATTACATAGGCTGAATGGTCCATCATATAAAAATTGGGCTAATGCTACATTCTACAGTCAATCTGATTGCTTGAACGTTTTTCTGGTATTTTATCGAGGAATTACATAGGCCTGGACTAGGCCTATACTATGGCATCTATTACATAGGCTGAATGGTCCTTCATATAAAAATTGGGCTAATGCTACCCTGTCCAGTTAATTAATTTGTTTGAACGTTTTTCTGGTATTTTATCGAGGAATTACGTAGGCCAGGACGGGGCCTATAATATGGCATCTATTACATAGGCTGAATGGTTCTTCTTTTAAAAATTGGGCTAATGCTACCCTGTACGGTTAATTTATTTGTTTGAACGTATTTCTGTTATTTTATCGATGAGTTACGTAGGCCAGGACTGGGCCTATACTATGGCAACTATTACATAGGCTGAATGGTTCTTCATTTGAAAATTGGGCTAATGCTACCCTGTACAGTTAATTTATTTGTTTGTACTTTTTTCTGCTATGTTATCGAGGAATTACGTAGGCCAGGACTGGGCCTATACTATGGCATTTATTACATAGCCTGAATGGTTCTTCATTTAAAAATTACACAAATGCTACCGGCTACAGTCAATCTGATTGTTTGAACGTTTTTCTGGTATTTTATCGAGGAATTACGTAGGCCAGGACTGGGCCTATACTATGGCATCTATTACATAGGCTGAATGGTCCATCATATGAAAATTGGGCTAATGCTACCCTGTACAGTTAATTTATTTGTTTGAACGTTTTTCTGTTATTTTATCGAGGAATTACGTAAGCCAGGCCTGGGCCTATACTATGGCATCTATTACATAGGCTGAATGATTCTTCATTTAAAAATTGGGCTAATGCTACCCTGTGCAATTAATTTATTTGTTTGAACGTTTTTCTGTTATTTTATCGAGGAATTACGTAGGCCAGGACTGGGCCTATACTATGGCATCTATTACATAGGCTGAATGGTTCATCAATTAAAAATTGGGCTAATGCTACCGGGTACAGTCAATCTGATTGTTTGAACGTTTTTCTGGTATTTTATCGAGGAATTACGTAGGCCAGGACTGGGCCTATACTATGGCATCTATTACATAGGCTGAATGGTCCATCATATAAAAATTGGGCTAATGCTACCCTGTACAGTTACTTAATTTGTTTGAACGATATTCTGGTATTTTATCGAGGAATTACTTAGGCCAGGGCTGGGACTATACTATGGCATCTATTACATAGGCTGAAGGGTTCTTCATTTGAAAATTGGGCTAATGCTACCCTGTACAGTTAATTTATTTGTTTGTACTTTTTTCTGCTATGTTATCGAGGAATTACGTAGGCCAGGACTGGACCTATACTATGGCATTTATTACATAGCCTGAATGGTTCTTCATTTAAAAATTACACAAATGCTACCCGCTACAGTCAATCCGATACATTGAACGTTTTTCTGGTTTTTTATCGAGGAATTACGTAGGCCAGGACTGGGCCTATACTATGGCATCGATTACATAGGCTGACCGGTTCTTCATTTGAAAATTGGGCTAATGGTACCCTGTACAGTTAATTTATTTGCTTGTACTTTTTTCTGCTATGTTATCGAGGAATTACGTAGGCCAGGACTGGGCCTATACTATGGCATTTATTACATAGCCTGAATGGTTCTTCATTTAAAAATTACACAAATGCTACCCGCTACAGTCAATCCGATTCATTGAACGTTTTTCTGGTATTTTATCGAGGAATTACGTAGGCCAGGACTGGGCCTATACTATGGCATCTATTACATAGGCTGAATGGTTCTTCATTTAAAAACTGGGCTACTGCTACCCTGTACAGTTAATTTATTTGTTTGAACGTTTTTCTGGTATTTTGTCGAGGAATTACGTAGGCCAGAACTGGGCCTATACTATGGCATCTATTACATAGGCTGAATGGTTCTTCATTTAAAAATTGGGCTGACGCTATCTGCTACAGTCAATCTGATTGAACGTTTTTCTGGTATTTTATCGAGGAATTACATAGGCCAGGAGTGGGCCTATACTATGGCATCTATTACGTAGGCTGAATGGTTCTTCATTTGAAAATTGGGCTAATGCTACCCTGTACAGTTAATTTATTTGTTTGTACTTTTTTCTGCTATGTTATCGAGGAAATACGTAGGCCAGGACTGGGCCTATACTATGGCATCTATTACATAGGCTGAATGGTTCTTCATTTAAAAATTGGGCTAATGCTACCGGCTACAGTCAATCTGATTGTTTGAACGTTTTTCTGGTATTTTATTGAGGAATTACGTAGGCCAGGACTGGGCCTATACTATGGCATCTATTACATAGGCTGAATGGTTCTTCATTTAAAAAATGGGCTAATGCTACCCTGTACAATTAATTTATTTGTTTGAACGTATTTCTGTTATTTTATCGATGAGTTACGTAGGCCAGGACTGGGCCTATACTATGGCAACTATTACATAGGCTGAATGGTTCTTCATTTAAAAATTGGGCTAATGCTACCCTGTGCAATTAATTTATTTGTTTGAACGTTTTTCTGTTATTTTATCGAGGAATTACGTAAGCCAGGACTGGACCTATACTATGGCATCTATTACATAGGCTGAATGGTCCATCATATAAAAATTGGGCTAATGCTACATTCTATAGTCAATCTGATTGCTTGAACGTTTTTCTGGTATTTTATCGAGGAATTACATAGGCCTGGACTAGGCCTATACTATGGCATCTATTACATAGGCTGAATGGTTCTTCTTTTAAAAATTGGGCTAATGCTACCCTGTACGGTTAATTTATTTGTTTGAACGTATTTCTGTTATTTTATCGATGAGTTACGTAGGCCAGGACTGGGCCTATACTATGGCAACTATTACATAGGCTGAATGGTTCTTCATTTGAAAATTGGGCTAATGCTACCCTGTACAGTTAATTTATTTGTTTGTACTTTTTTCTGCTATGTTATCGAGGAATTACGTAGGCCAGGACTGGGCCTATACTATGGCATTTATTACATAGCCTGAATGGTTCTTCATTTAAAAATTACACAAATGCTACCGGCTACAGTCAATCTGATTGTTTGAACGTTTTTCTGGTATTTTATCGAGGAATTACGTAGGCCAGGACTGGGCCTATACTATGGCATCTATTACATAGGCTGAATGGTCCATCATATGAAAATTGGGCTAATGCTACCCTGTACAGTTAATTTATTTGTTTGAACGTTTTTCTGTTATTTTATCGAGGAATTACGTAAGCCAGGCCTGGGCCTATACTATGGCATCTATTACATAGGCTGAATGATTCTTCATTTAAAAATTGGGCTAATGCTACCCTGTGCAATTAATTTATTTGTTTGAACGTTTTTCTGTTATTTTATCGAGGAATTACGTAGGCCAGGACTGGGCCTATACTATGGCATCTATTACATAGGCTGAATGGTTCATCAATTAAAAATTGGGCTAATGCTACCGGGTACAGTCAATCTGATTGTTTGAACGTTTTTCTGGTATTTTATCGAGGAATTACGTAGGCCAGGACTGGGCCTATACTATGGCATCTATTACATAGGCTGAATGGTCCATCATATAAAAATTGGGCTAATGCTACCCTGTACAGTTACTTAATTTGTTTGAACGATATTCTGGTATTTTATCGAGGAATTACTTAGGCCAGGGCTGGGACTATACTATGGCATCTATTACATAGGCTGAAGGGTTCTTCATTTGAAAATTGGGCTAATGCTACCCTGTACAGTTAATTTATTTGTTTGTACTTTTTTCTGCTATGTTATCGAGGAATTACGTAGGCCAGGACTGGACCTATACTATGGCATTTATTACATAGCCTGAATGGTTCTTCATTTAAAAATTACACAAATGCTACCCGCTACAGTCAATCCGATACATTGAACGTTTTTCTGGTTTTTTATCGAGGAATTACGTAGGCCAGGACTGGGCCTATACTATGGCATCGATTACATAGGCTGACCGGTTCTTCATTTGAAAATTGGGCTAATGGTACCCTGTACAGTTAATTTATTTGCTTGTACTTTTTTCTGCTATGTTATCGAGGAATTACGTAGGCCAGGACTGGGCCTATACTATGGCATTTATTACATAGCCTGAATGGTTCTTCATTTAAAAATTACACAAATGCTACCCGCTACAGTCAATCCGATTCATTGAACGTTTTTCTGGTATTTTATCGAGGAATTACGTAGGCCAGGACTGGGCCTATACTATGGCATCTATTACATAGGCTGAATGGTTCTTCATTTAAAAACTGGGCTACTGCTACCCTGTACAGTTAATTTATTTGTTTGAACGTTTTTCTGGTATTTTGTCGAGGAATTACGTAGGCCAGAACTGGGCCTATACTATGGCATCTATTACATAGGCTGAATGGTTCTTCATTTAAAAATTGGGCTGACGCTATCTGCTACAGTCAATCTGATTGAACGTTTTTCTGGTATTTTATCGAGGAATTACATAGGCCAGGAGTGGGCCTATACTATGGCATCTATTACGTAGGCTGAATGGTTCTTCATTTGAAAATTGGGCTAATGCTACCCTGTACAGTTAATTTATTTGTTTGTACTTTTTTCTGCTATGTTATCGAGGAAATACGTAGGCCAGGACTGGGCCTATACTATGGCATCTATTACATAGGCTGAATGGTTCTTCATTTAAAAATTGGGCTAATGCTACCGGCTACAGTCAATCTGATTGTTTGAACGTTTTTCTGGTATTTTATTGAGGAATTACGTAGGCCAGGACTGGGCCTATACTATGGCATCTATTACATAGGCTGAATGGTTCTTCATTTAAAAAATGGGCTAATGCTACCCTGTACAATTAATTTATTTGTTTGAACGTATTTCTGTTATTTTATCGATGAGTTACGTAGGCCAGGACTGGGCCTATACTATGGCAACTATTACATAGGCTGAATGGTTCTTCATTTAAAAATTGGGCTAATGCTACCCTGTGCAATTAATTTATTTGTTTGAACGTTTTTCTGTTATTTTATCGAGGAATTACGTAAGCCAGGACTGGACCTATACTATGGCATCTATTACATAGGCTGAATGGTCCATCATATAAAAATTGGGCTAATGCTACATTCTATAGTCAATCTGATTGCTTGAACGTTTTTCTGGTATTTTATCGAGGAATTACATAGGCCTGGACTAGGCCTATACTATGGCATCTATTACATAGGCTGAATGGCCCTTCATATAAAAATTGGGCTAATGCTACCCTGTCCAGTTAATTAATTTGTTTGAACGTTTTTCTGGTATTTTATCGAGGAATTACGTAGGCCAGGACGGAGCCTATAATATGGCATCTATTACATAGGCTGAATGGTTCTTCTTTTAAAAATTGGGCTAATGCTACCCTGTACGGTTAATTTATTTGTTTGAACGTATTTCTGTTATTTTATCGATGAGTTACGTAGGCCAGGACTGGGCCTATACTATGGCAACTATTACATAGGCTGAATGGTTCTTCATTTGAAAATTGGGCTAATGCTACCCTGTACAGTTAATTTATTTGTTTGTACTTTTTTCTGCTATGTTATCGAGGAATTACGTAGGCCAGGACTGGGCCTATACTATGGCATTTATTACATAGCCTGAATGGTTCTTCATTTAAAAATTACACAAATGCTACCCGCTACAGTCAATCCGATACATTGAACGTTTTTCTGGTTTTTTATCGAGGAATTACGTAGGCCAGGACTGGGCCTATACTATGGCATCGATTACATAGGCTGACCGGTTCTTCATTTGAAAATTGGGCTAATGGTACCCTGTACAGTTAATTTATTTGCTTGTACTTTTTTCTGCTATGTTATCGAGGAATTACGTAGGCCAGGACTGGGCCTATACTATGGCATTTATTACATAGCCTGAATGGTTCTTCATTTAAAAATTACACAAATGCTACCCGCTACAGTCAATCCGATACATTGAACGTTTTTCTGGTTTTTTATCGAGGAATTACGTAGGCCAGGACTGGGCCTATACTATGGCATCGATTACATAGGCTGAATGGTTCTTCATTTAAAAATTGGGCTAATGCTACCCTGTGCAATTAATTTATTTGTTTGAACGTTTTTCTGTTATTTTATCGAGGAATTACGTAAGCCAGGACTGGACCTATACTATGGCATCTATTACATAGGCTGAATGGTCCATCATATAAAAATTGGGCTAATGCTACATTCTACAGTCAATCTGATTGCTTGAACGTTTTTCTGGTATTTTATCGAGGAATTACATAGGCCTGGACTAGGCCTATACTATGGCATCTATTACATAGGCTGAATGGTCCTTCATATAAAAATTGGGCTAATGCTACCCTGTCCAGTTAATTAATTTGTTTGAACGTTTTTCTGGTATTTTATCGAGGAATTACGTAGGCCAGGACGGGGCCTATAATATGGCATCTATTACATAGGCTGAATGGTTCTTCTTTTAAAAATTGGGCTAATGCTACCCTGTACGGTTAATTTATTTGTTTGAACGTTTTTCTGGTATTTTATCGAGGAATTACGTAGGCCAGGGCTGGGCCTATACTATGGCATCTATTACATAGGCTGAATGGTTCTTCATTTGAAAATTGGGCTACTGCTACCCTGTACAGTTAATTTATTTGTTTGTACTTTTTTCTGCTATGTTATCGAGAAATTACGTAGGCCAGGACTGGGCCTATACTATGGCATTTATTACATTGCCTGAATGGTTCTTCATTTAAAAATTACACAAATGATACCCGCTACAGTCAATCCGATTCATTGAACGTTTTTCTTGTTTTTTATCGAGGAATTACGTAGGCCAGGACTGGGCCTATACTATGGCATCTATTACATAGGCTGAAGGGTTCTTCATTTGAAAATTGGGCTAATGCTACCCTGTACAGTTAATTTATTTGTTTGTACTTTTTTCTGCTATGTTATCGAGGAATTACGTAGGCCAGGACTGGACCTATACTATGGCATTTATTACATAGCCTGAATGGTTCTTCATTTAAAAATTACACAAATGCTACCCGCTACAGTCAATCCGATACATTGAACGTTTTTCTGGTTTTTTATCGAGGAATTACGTAGGCCAGGACTGGGCCTATACTATGGCATCGATTACATAGGCTGACCGGTTCTTCATTTGAAAATTGGGCTAATGGTACCCTGTACAGTTAATTTATTTGCTTGTACTTTTTTCTGCTATGTTATCGAGGAATTACGTAGGCCAGGACTGGGCCTATACTATGGCATTTATTACATAGCCTGAATGGTTCTTCATTTAAAAATTACACAAATGCTACCCGCTACAGTCAATCCGATTCATTGAACGTTTTTCTGGTATTTTATCGAGGAATTACGTAGGCCAGGACTGGGCCTATACTATGGCATCTATTACATAGGCTGAATGGTTCTTCATTTAAAAACTGGGCTACTGCTACCCTGTACAGTTAATTTATTTGTTTGAACGTTTTTCTGGTATTTTATCGAGGAATTACATAGGCCAGGAGTGGGCCTATACTATGGCATCTATTACGTAGGCTGAATGGTTCTTCATTTGAAAATTGGGCTAATGCTACCCTGTACAGTTAATTTATTTGTTTGTACTTTTTTCTGCTATGTTATCGAGGAAATACGTAGGCCAGGACTGGGCCTATACTATGGCATCTATTACATAGGCTGAATGGTTCTTCATTTAAAAATTGGGCTAATGCTACCGGCTACAGTCAATCTGATTGTTTGAACGTTTTTCTGGTATTTTATTGAGGAATTACGTAGGCCAGGACTGGGCCTATACTATGGCATCTATTACATAGGCTGAATGGTTCTTCATTTAAAAAATGGGCTAATGCTACCCTGTACAATTAATTTATTTGTTTGAACGTATTTCTGTTATTTTATCGATGAGTTACGTAGGCCAGGACTGGGCCTATACTATGGCAACTATTACATAGGCTGAATGGTTCTTCATTTAAAAATTGGGCTAATGCTACCCTGTGCAATTAATTTATTTGTTTGAACGTTTTTCTGTTATTTTATCGAGGAATTACGTAAGCCAGGACTGGACCTATACTATGACATCTATTACATAGGCTGAATGGTCCATCATATAAAAATTGGGCTAATGCTACATTCTACAGTCAATCTGATTGCTTGAACGTTTTTCTGGTATTTTATCGAGGAATTACATAGGCCTGGACTAGGCCTATACTATGGCATCTATTACATAGGCTGAATGGTCCTTCATATAAAAATTGGGCTAATGCTACCCTGTCCAGTTAATTAATTTGTTTGAACGTTTTTCTGGTATTTTATCGAGGAATTACGTAGGCCAGGACGGGGCCTATAATATGGCATCTATTATATAGGCTGAATGGTTCTTCTTTTAAAAATTGGGCTAATGCTACCCTGTACGGTTAATTTATTTGTTTGAACGTATTTCTGTTATTTTATCGATGAGTTACGTAGGCCAGGACTGGGCCTATACTATGGCAACTATTACATAGGCTGAATGGTTCTTCATTTGAAAATTGGGCTAATGCTACCCTGTACAGTTAATTTATTTGTTTGTACTTTTTTCTGCTATGTTATCGAGGAATTACGTAGGCCAGGACTGGGCCTATACTATGGCATTTATTACATAGCCTGAATGGTTCTTCATTTAAAAATTACACAAATGCTACCGGCTACAGTCAATCTGATTGTTTGAACGTTTTTCTGGTATTTTATCGAGGAATTACGTAGGCCAGGACTGGGCCTATACTATGACATCTATTACATAGGCTGAATGGTCCATCATATAAAAATTGGGCTAATGCTACCCTGTACAGTTAATTTATTTGTTTGAACGTTTTTCTGTTATTTTATCGAGGAATTACGTAAGCCAGGCCTGGGCCTATACTATGGCATCTATTACATAGGCTGAATGGTTCTTCATTTAAAAATTGGGCTAATGCTACCCTGTGCAATTAATTTATTTGTTTGAACGTTTTTCTGTTATTTTATCGAGGAATTACGTAGGCCAGGACTGGGCCTATACTATGGCATCTATTACATAGGCTGAATGGTTCATCAATTAAAAATTGGGCTAATGCTACCGGCTACAGTCAATCTGATTGTTTGAACGTTTTTCTGGTATTTTATCGAGGAATTACGTAGGCCAGGACTGGGCCAATACTATGGCATCTATTACATAGGCTGAATGGTCCATCATATAAAAATTGGGCTAATGCTACCCTGTACAGTTACTTAATTTGTTTGAACGATATTCTGGTATTTTATCGAGGAATTACTTAGGCCAGGGCTGGGACTATACTATGGCATCTATTACATAGGCTGAAGGGTTCTTCATTTGAAAATTGGGCTAATGCTACCCTGTACAGTTAATTTATTTGTTTGTACTTTTTTCTGCTATGTTATCGAGGAATTACGTAGGCCAGGACTGGACCTATACTATGGCATTTATTACATAGCCTGAATGGTTCTTCATTTAAAAATTACACAAATGCTACCCGCTACAGTCAATCCGATACATTGAACGTTTTTCTGGTTTTTTATCGAGGAATTACGTAGGCCAGGACTGGGCCTATACTATGGCATCGATTACATAGGCTGACCGGTTCTTCATTTGAAAATTGGGCTAATGGTACCCTGTACAGTTAATTTATTTGCTTGTACTTTTTTCTGCTATGTTATCGAGGAATTACGTAGGCCAGGACTGGGCCTATACTATGGCATTTATTACATAGCCTGAATGGTTCTTCATTTAAAAATTACACAAATGCTACCCGCTACAGTCAATCCGATTCATTGAACGTTTTTCTGGTATTTTATCGAGGAATTACGTAGGCCAGGACTGGGCCTATACTATGGCATCTATTACATAGGCTGAATGGTTCTTCATTTAAAAACTGGGCTACTGCTACCCTGTACAGTTAATTTATTTGTTTGAACGTTTTTCTGGTATTTTGTCGAGGAATTACGTAGGCCAGAACTGGGCCTATACTATGGCATCTATTACATAGGCTGAATGGTTCTTCATTTAAAAATTGGGCTGACGCTATCTGCTACAGTCAATCTGATTGAACGTTTTTCTGGTATTTTATCGAGGAATTACATAGGCCAGGAGTGGGCCTATACTATGGCATCTATTACGTAGGCTGAATGGTTCTTCATTTGAAAATTGGGCTAATGCTACCCTGTACAGTTAATTTATTTGTTTGTACTTTTTTCTGCTATGTTATCGAGGAAATACGTAGGCCAGGACTGGGCCTATACTATGGCATCTATTACATAGGCTGAATGGTTCTTCATTTAAAAATTGGGCTAATGCTACCGGCTACAGTCAATCTGATTGTTTGAACGTTTTTCTGGTATTTTATTGAGGAATTACGTAGGCCAGGACTGGGCCTATACTATGGCATCTATTACATAGGCTGAATGGTTCTTCATTTAAAAAATGGGCTAATGCTACCCTGTACAATTAATTTATTTGTTTGAACGTATTTCTGTTATTTTATCGATGAGTTACGTAGGCCAGGACTGGGCCTATACTATGGCAACTATTACATAGGCTGAATGGTTCTTCATTTAAAAATTGGGCTAATGCTACCCTGTACGGTTAATTTATTTGTTTGAACGTATTTCTGTTATTTTATCGATGAGTTACGTAGGCCAGGACTGGGCCTATACTATGGCAACTATTACATAGGCTGAATGGTTCTTCATTTGAAAATTGGGCTAATGCTACCCTGTACAGTTAATTTATTTGTTTGTACTTTTTTCTGCTATGTTATCGAGGAATTACGTAGGCCAGGACTGGGCCTATACTATGGCATTTATTACATAGCCTGAATGGTTCTTCATTTAAAAATTACACAAATGCTACCGGCTACAGTCAATCTGATTGTTTGAACGTTTTTCTGGTATTTTATCGAGGAATTACGTAGGCCAGGACTGGGCCTATACTATGACATCTATTACATAGGCTGAATGGTCCATCATATAAAAATTGGGCTAATGCTACCCTGTACAGTTAATTTATTTGTTTGAACGTTTTTCTGTTATTTTATCGAGGAATTACGTAAGCCAGGCCTGGGCCTATACTATGGCATCTATTACATAGGCTGAATGGTTCTTCATTTAAAAATTGGGCTAATGCTACCCTGTGCAATTAATTTATTTGTTTGAACGTTTTTCTGTTATTTTATCGAGGAATTACGTAGGCCAGGACTGGGCCTATACTATGGCATCTATTACATAGGCTGAATGGTTCATCAATTAAAAATTGGGCTAATGCTACCGGCTACAGTCAATCTGATTGTTTGAACGTTTTTCTGGTATTTTATCGAGGAATTACGTAGGCCAGGACTGGGCCTATACTATGGCATCTATTACATAGGCTGAATGGTCCATCATATAAAAATTGGGCTAATGCTACCCTGTACAGTTACTTAATTTGTTTGAACGATATTCTGGTATTTTATCGAGGAATTACTTAGGCCAGGGCTGGGACTATACTATGGCATCTATTACATAGGCTGAAGGGTTCTTCATTTGAAAATTGGGCTAATGCTACCCTGTACAGTTAATTTATTTGTTTGTACTTTTTTCTGCTATGTTATCGAGGAATTACGTAGGCCAGGACTGGACCTATACTATGGCATTTATTACATAGCCTGAATGGTTCTTCATTTAAAAATTACACAAATGCTACCCGCTACAGTCAATCCGATACATTGAACGTTTTTCTGGTTTTTTATCGAGGAATTACGTAGGCCAGGACTGGGCCTATACTATGGCATCGATTACATAGGCTGACCGGTTCTTCATTTGAAAATTGGGCTAATGGGACCCTGTACAGTTAATTTATTTGCTTGTACTTTTTTCTGCTATGTTATCGAGGAATTACGTAGGCCAGGACTGGGCCTATACTATGGCATTTATTACATAGCCTGAATGGTTCTTCATTTAAAAATTACACAAATGCTACCCGCTACAGTCAATCCGATTCATTGAACGTTTTTCTGGTATTTTATCGAGGAATTACGTAGGCCAGGACTGGGCCTATACTATGGCATCTATTACATAGGCTGAATGGTTCTTCATTTAAAAACTGGGCTACTGCTACCCTGTACAGTTAATTTATTTGTTTGAACGTTTTTCTGGTATTTTGTCGAGGAATTACGTAGGCCAGAACTGGGCCTATACTATGGCATCTATTACATAGGCTGAATGGTTCTTCATTTAAAAATTGGGCTGACGCTATCTGCTACAGTCAATCTGATTGAACGTTTTTCTGGTATTTTATCGAGGAATTACATAGGCCAGGAGTGGGCCTATACTATGGCATCTATTACGTAGGCTGAATGGTTCTTCATTTGAAAATTGGGCTAATGCTACCCTGTACAGTTAATTTATTTGTTTGTACTTTTTTCTGCTATGTTATCGAGGAAATACGTAGGCCAGGACTGGGCCTATACTATGGCATCTATTACATAGGCTGAATGGTTCTTCATTTAAAAATTGGGCTAATGCTACCGGCTACAGTCAATCTGATTGTTTGAACGTTTTTCTGGTATTTTATTGAGGAATTACGTAGGCCAGGACTGGGCCTATACTATGGCATCTATTACATAGGCTGAATGGTTCTTCATTTAAAAAATGGGCTAATGCTACCCTGTACAATTAATTTATTTGTTTGAACGTATTTCTGTTATTTTATCGATGAGTTACGTAGGCCAGGACTGGGCCTATACTATGGCAACTATTACATAGGCTGAATGGTTCTTCATTTAAAAATTGGGCTAATGCTACCCTGTGCAATTAATTTATTTGTTTGAACGTTTTTCTGTTATTTTATCGAGGAATTACGTAAGCCAGGACTGGACCTATACTATGGCATCTATTACATAGGCTGAATGGTCCATCATATAAAAATTGGGCTAATGCTACATTCTACAGTCAATCTGATTGCTTGAACGTTTTTCTGGTATTTTATCGAGGAATTACATAGGCCTGGACTAGGCCTATACTATGGCATCTATTACATAGGCTGAATGGTCCTTCATATAAAAATTGGGCTAATGCTACCCTGTCCAGTTAATTAATTTGTTTGAACGTTTTTCTGGTATTTTATCGAGGAATTACGTAGGCCAGGACGGGGCCTATAATATGGCATCTATTACATAGGCTGAATGGTTCTTCTTTTAAAAATTGGGCTAATGCTACCCTGTACGGTTAATTTATTTGTTTGAACGTATTTCTGTTATTTTATCGATGAGTTACGTAGGCCAGGACTGGGCCTATACTATGGCAACTATTACATAGGCTGAATGGTTCTTCATTTGAAAATTGGGCTAATGCTACCCTGTACAGTTAATTTATTTGTTTGTACTTTTTTCTGCTATGTTATCGAGGAATTACGTAGGCCAGGACTGGGCCTATACTATGGCATTTATTACATAGCCTGAATGGTTCTTCATTTAAAAATTACACAAATGCTACCGGCTACAGTCAATCTGATTGTTTGAACGTTTTTCTGGTATTTTATCGAGGAATTACGTAGGCCAGGACTGGGCCTATACTATGGCATCTATTACATAGGCTGAATGGTCCATCATATGAAAATTGGGCTAATGCTACCCTGTACAGTTAATTTATTTGTTTGAACGTTTTTCTGTTATTTTATCGAGGAATTACGTAAGCCAGGCCTGGGCCTATACTATGGCATCTATTACATAGGCTGAATGGTTCTTCATTTAAAAATTGGGCTAATGCTACCCTGTGCAATTAATTTATTTGTTTGAACGTTTTTCTGTTATTTTATCGAGGAATTACGTAGGCCAGGACTGGGCCTATACTATGGCATCTATTACATAGGCTGAATGGTTCATCAATTAAAAATTGGGCTAATGCTACCGGGTACAGTCAATCTGATTGTTTGAACGTTTTTCTGGTATTTTATCGAGGAATTACGTAGGCCAGGACTGGGCCTATACTATGGCATCTATTACATAGGCTGAATGGTCCATCATATAAAAATTGGGCTAATGCTACCCTGTACAGTTACTTAATTTGTTTGAACGATATTCTGGTATTTTATCGAGGAATTACTTAGGCCAGGGCTGGGACTATACTATGGCATCTATTACATAGGCTGAAGGGTTCTTCATTTGAAAATTGGGCTAATGCTACCCTGTACAGTTAATTTATTTGTTTGTACTTTTTTCTGCTATGTTATCGAGGAATTACGTAGGCCAGGACTGGACCTATACTATGGCATTTATTACATAGCCTGAATGGTTCTTCATTTAAAAATTACACAAATGCTACCCGCTACAGTCAATCCGATACATTGAACGTTTTTCTGGTTTTTTATCGAGGAATTACGTAGGCCAGGACTGGGCCTATACTATGGCATCGATTACATAGGCTGACCGGTTCTTCATTTGAAAATTGGGCTAATGGTACCCTGTACAGTTAATTTATTTGCTTGTACTTTTTTCTGCTATGTTATCGAGGAATTACGTAGGCCAGGACTGGGCCTATACTATGGCATTTATTACATAGCCTGAATGGTTCTTCATTTAAAAATTACACAAATGCTACCCGCTACAGTCAATCCGATTCATTGAACGTTTTTCTGGTATTTTATCGAGGAATTACGTAGGCCAGGACTGGGCCTATACTATGGCATCTATTACATAGGCTGAATGGTTCTTCATTTAAAAACTGGGCTACTGCTACCCTGTACAGTTAATTTATTTGTTTGAACGTTTTTCTGGTATTTTGTCGAGGAATTACGTAGGCCAGAACTGGGCCTATACTATGGCATCTATTACATAGGCTGAATGGTTCTTCATTTAAAAATTGGGCTGACGCTATCTGCTACAGTCAATCTGATTGAACGTTTTTCTGGTATTTTATCGAGGAATTACATAGGCCAGGAGTGGGCCTATACTATGGCATCTATTACGTAGGCTGAATGGTTCTTCATTTGAAAATTGGGCTAATGCTACCCTGTACAGTTAATTTATTTGTTTGTACTTTTTTCTGCTATGTTATCGAGGAAATACGTAGGCCAGGACTGGGCCTATACTATGGCATCTATTACATAGGCTGAATGGTTCTTCATTTAAAAATTGGGCTAATGCTACCGGCTACAGTCAATCTGATTGTTTGAACGTTTTTCTGGTATTTTATTGAGGAATTACGTAGGCCAGGACTGGGCCTATACTATGGCATCTATTACATAGGCTGAATGGTTCTTCATTTAAAAAATGGGCTAATGCTACCCTGTACAATTAATTTATTTGTTTGAACGTATTTCTGTTATTTTATCGATGAGTTACGTAGGCCAGGACTGGGCCTATACTATGGCAACTATTACATAGGCTGAATGGTTCTTCATTTAAAAATTGGGCTAATGCTACCCTGTGCAATTAATTTATTTGTTTGAACGTTTTTCTGTTATTTTATCGAGGAATTACGTAAGCCAGGACTGGACCTATACTATGGCATCTATTACATAGGCTGAATGGTCCATCATATAAAAATTGGGCTAATGCTACATTCTATAGTCAATCTGATTGCTTGAACGTTTTTCTGGTATTTTATCGAGGAATTACATAGGCCTGGACTAGGCCTATACTATGGCATCTATTACATAGGCTGAATGGCCCTTCATATAAAAATTGGGCTAATGCTACCCTGTCCAGTTAATTAATTTGTTTGAACGTTTTTCTGGTATTTTATCGAGGAATTACGTAGGCCAGGACGGAGCCTATAATATGGCATCTATTACATAGGCTGAATGGTTCTTCTTTTAAAAATTGGGCTAATGCTACCCTGTACGGTTAATTTATTTGTTTGAACGTATTTCTGTTATTTTATCGATGAGTTACGTAGGCCAGGACTGGGCCTATACTATGGCAACTATTACATAGGCTGAATGGTTCTTCATTTGAAAATTGGGCTAATGCTACCCTGTACAGTTAATTTATTTGTTTGTACTTTTTTCTGCTATGTTATCGAGGAATTACGTAGGCCAGGACTGGGCCTATACTATGGCATTTATTACATAGCCTGAATGGTTCTTCATTTAAAAATTACACAAATGCTACCCGCTACAGTCAATCCGATAAATTGAACGTTTTTCTGGTTTTTTATCGAGGAATTACGTAGGCCAGGACTGGGCCTATACTATGGCATCGATTACATAGGCTGACCGGTTCTTCATTTGAAAATTGGGCTAATGGTACCCTGTACAGTTAATTTATTTGCTTGTACTTTTTTCTGCTATGTTATCGAGGAATTACGTAGGCCAGGACTGGGCCTATACTATGGCATTTATTACATAGCCTGAATGGTTCTTCATTTAAAAATTACACAAATGCTACCCGCTACAGTCAATCCGATACATTGAACGTTTTTCTGGTTTTTTATCGAGGAATTACGTAGGCCAGGACTGGGCCTATACTATGGCATCGATTACATAGGCTGAATGGTTCTTCATTTAAAAATTGGGCTAATGCTACCCTGTGCAATTAATTTATTTGTTTGAACGTTTTTCTGTTATTTTATCGAGGAATTACGTAAGCCAGGACTGGACCTATACTATGGCATCTATTACATAGGCTGAATGGTCCATCATATAAAAATTGGGCTAATGCTACATTCTACAGTCAATCTGATTGCTTGAACGTTTTTCTGGTATTTTATCGAGGAATTACATAGGCCTGGACTAGGCCTATACTATGGCATCTATTACATAGGCTGAATGGTCCTTCATATAAAAATTGGGCTAATGCTACCCTGTCCAGTTAATTAATTTGTTTGAACGTTTTTCTGGTATTTTATCGAGGAATTACGTAGGCCAGGACGGGGCCTATAATATGGCATCTATTACATAGGCTGAATGGTTCTTCTTTTAAAAATTGGGCTAATGCTACCCTGTACGGTTAATTTATTTGTTTGAACGTTTTTCTGGTATTTTATCGAGGAATTACGTAGGCCAGGGCTGGGCCTATACTATGGCATCTATTACATAGGCTGAATGGTTCTTCATTTGAAAATTGGGCTACTGCTACCCTGTACAGTTAATTTATTTGTTTGTACTTTTTTCTGCTATGTTATCGAGAAATTACGTAGGCCAGGACTGGGCCTATACTATGGCATTTATTACATTGCCTGAATGGTTCTTCATTTAAAAATTACACAAATGATACCCGCTACAGTCAATCCGATTCATTGAACGTTTTTCTTGTTTTTTATCGAGGAATTACGTAGGCCAGGACTGGGCCTATACTATGGCATCTATTACATAGGCTGAAGGGTTCTTCATTTGAAAATTGGGCTAATGCTACCCTGTACAGTTAATTTATTTGTTTGTACTTTTTTCTGCTATGTTATCGAGGAATTACGTAGGCCAGGACTGGACCTATACTATGGCATTTATTACATAGCCTGAATGGTTCTTCATTTAAAAATTACACAAATGCTACCCGCTACAGTCAATCCGATACATTGAACGTTTTTCTGGTTTTTTATCGAGGAATTACGTAGGCCAGGACTGGGCCTATACTATGGCATCGATTACATAGGCTGACCGGTTCTTCATTTGAAAATTGGGCTAATGGTACCCTGTACAGTTAATTTATTTGCTTGTACTTTTTTCTGCTATGTTATCGAGGAATTACGTAGGCCAGGACTGGGCCTATACTATGGCATTTATTACATAGCCTGAATGGTTCTTCATTTAAAAATTACACAAATGCTACCCGCTACAGTCAATCCGATTCATTGAACGTTTTTCTGGTATTTTATCGAGGAATTACGTAGGCCAGGACTGGGCCTATACTATGGCATCTATTACATAGGCTGAATGGTTCTTCATTTAAAAACTGGGCTACTGCTACCCTGTACAGTTAATTTATTTGTTTGAACGTTTTTCTGGTATTTTATCGAGGAATTACATAGGCCAGGAGTGGGCCTATACTATGGCATCTATTACGTAGGCTGAATGGTTCTTCATTTGAAAATTGGGCTAATGCTACCCTGTACAGTTAATTTATTTGTTTGTACTTTTTTCTGCTATGTTATCGAGGAAATACGTAGGCCAGGACTGGGCCTATACTATGGCATCTATTACATAGGCTGAATGGTTCTTCATTTAAAAATTGGGCTAATGCTACCGGCTACAGTCAATCTGATTGTTTGAACGTTTTTCTGGTATTTTATTGAGGAATTACGTAGGCCAGGACTGGGCCTATACTATGGCATCTATTACATAGGCTGAATGGTTCTTCATTTAAAAAATGGGCTAATGCTACCCTGTACAATTAATTTATTTGTTTGAACGTATTTCTGTTATTTTATCGATGAGTTACGTAGGCCAGGACTGGGCCTATACTATGGCAACTATTACATAGGCTGAATGGTTCTTCATTTAAAAATTGGGCTAATGCTACCCTGTGCAATTAATTTATTTGTTTGAACGTTTTTCTGTTATTTTATCGAGGAATTACGTAAGCCAGGACTGGACCTATACTATGACATCTATTACATAGGCTGAATGGTCCATCATATAAAAATTGGGCTAATGCTACATTCTACAGTCAATCTGATTGCTTGAACGTTTTTCTGGTATTTTATCGAGGAATTACATAGGCCTGGACTAGGCCTATACTATGGCATCTATTACATAGGCTGAATGGTCCTTCATATAAAAATTGGGCTAATGCTACCCTGTCCAGTTAATTAATTTGTTTGAACGTTTTTCTGGTATTTTATCGAGGAATTACGTAGGCCAGGACGGGGCCTATAATATGGCATCTATTATATAGGCTGAATGGTTCTTCTTTTAAAAATTGGGCTAATGCTACCCTGTACGGTTAATTTATTTGTTTGAACGTATTTCTGTTATTTTATCGATGAGTTACGTAGGCCAGGACTGGGCCTATACTATGGCAACTATTACATAGGCTGAATGGTTCTTCATTTGAAAATTGGGCTAATGCTACCCTGTACAGTTAATTTATTTGTTTGTACTTTTTTCTGCTATGTTATCGAGGAATTACGTAGGCCAGGACTGGGCCTATACTATGGCATTTATTACATAGCCTGAATGGTTCTTCATTTAAAAATTACACAAATGCTACCGGCTACAGTCAATCTGATTGTTTGAACGTTTTTCTGGTATTTTATCGAGGAATTACGTAGGCCAGGACTGGGCCTATACTATGACATCTATTACATAGGCTGAATGGTCCATCATATAAAAATTGGGCTAATGCTACCCTGTACAGTTAATTTATTTGTTTGAACGTTTTTCTGTTATTTTATCGAGGAATTACGTAAGCCAGGCCTGGGCCTATACTATGGCATCTATTACATAGGCTGAATGGTTCTTCATTTAAAAATTGGGCTAATGCTACCCTGTGCAATTAATTTATTTGTTTGAACGTTTTTCTGTTATTTTATCGAGGAATTACGTAGGCCAGGACTGGGCCTATACTATGGCATCTATTACATAGGCTGAATGGTTCATCAATTAAAAATTGGGCTAATGCTACCGGCTACAGTCAATCTGATTGTTTGAACGTTTTTCTGGTATTTTATCGAGGAATTACGTAGGCCAGGACTGGGCCAATACTATGGCATCTATTACATAGGCTGAATGGTCCATCATATAAAAATTGGGCTAATGCTACCCTGTACAGTTACTTAATTTGTTTGAACGATATTCTGGTATTTTATCGAGGAATTACTTAGGCCAGGGCTGGGACTATACTATGGCATCTATTACATAGGCTGAAGGGTTCTTCATTTGAAAATTGGGCTAATGCTACCCTGTACAGTTAATTTATTTGTTTGTACTTTTTTCTGCTATGTTATCGAGGAATTACGTAGGCCAGGACTGGACCTATACTATGGCATTTATTACATAGCCTGAATGGTTCTTCATTTAAAAATTACACAAATGCTACCCGCTACAGTCAATCCGATACATTGAACGTTTTTCTGGTTTTTTATCGAGGAATTACGTAGGCCAGGACTGGGCCTATACTATGGCATCGATTACATAGGCTGACCGGTTCTTCATTTGAAAATTGGGCTAATGGTACCCTGTACAGTTAATTTATTTGCTTGTACTTTTTTCTGCTATGTTATCGAGGAATTACGTAGGCCAGGACTGGGCCTATACTATGGCATTTATTACATAGCCTGAATGGTTCTTCATTTAAAAATTACACAAATGCTACCCGCTACAGTCAATCCGATTCATTGAACGTTTTTCTGGTATTTTATCGAGGAATTACGTAGGCCAGGACTGGGCCTATACTATGGCATCTATTACATAGGCTGAATGGTTCTTCATTTAAAAACTGGGCTACTGCTACCCTGTACAGTTAATTTATTTGTTTGAACGTTTTTCTGGTATTTTGTCGAGGAATTACGTAGGCCAGAACTGGGCCTATACTATGGCATCTATTACATAGGCTGAATGGTTCTTCATTTAAAAATTGGGCTGACGCTATCTGCTACAGTCAATCTGATTGAACGTTTTTCTGCTATGTTATCGAGGAAATACGTAGGCCAGGACTGGGCCTATACTATGGCATCTATTACATAGGCTGAATGGTTCTTCATTTAAAAATTGGGCTAATGCTACCGGCTACAGTCAATCTGATTGTTTGAACGTTTTTCTGGTATTTTATTGAGGAATTACGTAGGCCAGGACTGGGCCTATACTATGGCATCTATTACATAGGCTGAATGGTTCTTCATTTAAAAAATGGGCTAATGCTACCCTGTACAATTAATTTATTTGTTTGAACGTATTTCTGTTATTTTATCGATGAGTTACGTAGGCCAGGACTGGGCCTATACTATGGCAACTATTACATAGGCTGAATGGTTCTTCATTTAAAAATTGGGCTAATGCTACCCTGTACGGTTAATTTATTTGTTTGAACGTATTTCTGTTATTTTATCGATGAGTTACGTAGGCCAGGACTGGGCCTATACTATGGCAACTATTACATAGGCTGAATGGTTCTTCATTTGAAAATTGGGCTAATGCTACCCTGTACAGTTAATTTATTTGTTTGTACTTTTTTCTGCTATGTTATCGAGGAATTACGTAGGCCAGGACTGGGCCTATACTATGGCATTTATTACATAGCCTGAATGGTTCTTCATTTAAAAATTACACAAATGCTACCGACTACAGTCAATCTGATTGTTTGAACGTTTTTCTGGTATTTTATCGAGGAATTACGTAGGCCAGGACTGGGCCTATACTATGACATCTATTACATAGGCTGAATGGTCCATCATATAAAAATTGGGCTAATGCTACCCTGTACAGTTAATTTATTTGTTTGAACGTTTTTCTGTTATTTTATCGAGGAATTACGTAAGCCAGGCCTGGGCCTATACTATGGCATCTATTACATAGGCTGAATGGTTCTTCATTTAAAAATTGGGCTAATGCTACCCTGTGCAATTAATTTATTTGTTTGAACGTTTTTCTGTTATTTTATCGAGGAATTACGTAGGCCAGGACTGGGCCTATACTATGGCATCTATTACATAGGCTGAATGGTTCATCAATTAAAAATTGGGCTAATGCTACCGGCTACAGTCAATCTGATTGTTTGAACGTTTTTCTGGTATTTTATCGAGGAATTACGTAGGCCAGGACTGGGCCTATACTATGGCATCTATTACATAGGCTGAATGGTCCATCATATAAAAATTGGGCTAATGCTACCCTGTACAGTTACTTAATTTGTTTGAACGATATTCTGGTATTTTATCGAGGAATTACTTAGGCCAGGGCTGGGACTATACTATGGCATCTATTACATAGGCTGAAGGGTTCTTCATTTGAAAATTGGGCTAATGCTACCCTGTACAGTTAATTTATTTGTTTGTACTTTTTTCTGCTATGTTATCGAGGAATTACGTAGGCCAGGACTGGACCTATACTATGGCATTTATTACATAGCCTGAATGGTTCTTCATTTAAAAATTACACAAATGCTACCCGCTACAGTCAATCCGATACATTGAACGTTTTTCTGGTTTTTTATCGAGGAATTACGTAGGCCAGGACTGGGCCTATACTATGGCATCGATTACATAGGCTGACCGGTTCTTCATTTGAAAATTGGGCTAATGGGACCCTGTACAGTTAATTTATTTGCTTGTACTTTTTTCTGCTATGTTATCGAGGAATTACGTAGGCCAGGACTGGGCCTATACTATGGCATTTATTACATAGCCTGAATGGTTCTTCATTTAAAAATTACACAAATGCTACCCGCTACAGTCAATCCGATTCATTGAACGTTTTTCTGGTATTTTATCGAGGAATTACGTAGGCCAGGACTGGGCCTATACTATGGCATCTATTACATAGGCTGAATGGTTCTTCATTTAAAAACTGGGCTACTGCTACCCTGTACAGTTAATTTATTTGTTTGAACGTTTTTCTGCTATGTTATCGAGGAATTACGTAGGCCAGGACTGGGCCTATACTATGGCATTTATTACATAGCCTGAATGGTTCTTCATTTAAAAATTACACAAATGCTACCCGCTACAGTCAATCCGATTCATTGAACGTTTTTCTGGTATTTTATCGAGGAATTACGTAGGCCAGGACTGGGCCTATACTATGGCATCTATTACATAGGCTGAATGGTTCTTCATTTAAAAACTGGGCTACTGCTACCCTGTACGGTTAATTTATTTGTTTGAACGTATTTCTGTTATTTTATCGATGAGTTACGTAGGCCAGGACTGGGCCTATACTATGGCAACTATTACATAGGCTGAATGGTTCTTCATTTGAAAATTGGGCTAATGCTACCCTGTACAGTTAATTTATTTGTTTGTACTTTTTTCTGCTATGTTATCGAGGAATTACGTAGGCCAGGACTGGGCCTATACTATGGCATTTATTACATAGCCTGAATGGTTCTTCATTTAAAAATTACACAAATGCTACCGACTACAGTCAATCTGATTGTTTGAACGTTTTTCTGGTATTTTATCGAGGAATTACGTAGGCCAGGACTGGGCCTATACTATGACATCTATTACATAGGCTGAATGGTCCATCATATAAAAATTGGGCTAATGCTACCCTGTACAGTTAATTTATTTGTTTGAACGTTTTTCTGTTATTTTATCGAGGAATTACGTAAGCCAGGCCTGGGCCTATACTATGGCATCTATTACATAGGCTGAATGGTTCTTCATTTAAAAATTGGGCTAATGCTACCCTGTGCAATTAATTTATTTGTTTGAACGTTTTTCTGTTATTTTATCGAGGAATTACGTAGGCCAGGACTGGGCCTATACTATGGCATCTATTACATAGGCTGAATGGTTCATCAATTAAAAATTGGGCTAATGCTACCGGCTACAGTCAATCTGATTGTTTGAACGTTTTTCTGGTATTTTATCGAGGAATTACGTAGGCCAGGACTGGGCCTATACTATGGCATCTATTACATAGGCTGAATGGTCCATCATATAAAAATTGGGCTAATGCTACCCTGTACAGTTACTTAATTTGTTTGAACGATATTCTGGTATTTTATCGAGGAATTACTTAGGCCAGGGCTGGGACTATACTATGGCATCTATTACATAGGCTGAAGGGTTCTTCATTTGAAAATTGGGCTAATGCTACCCTGTACAGTTAATTTATTTGTTTGTACTTTTTTCTGCTATGTTATCGAGGAATTACGTAGGCCAGGACTGGACCTATACTATGGCATTTATTACATAGCCTGAATGGTTCTTCATTTAAAAATTACACAAATGCTACCCGCTACAGTCAATCCGATACATTGAACGTTTTTCTGGTTTTTTATCGAGGAATTACGTAGGCCAGGACTGGGCCTATACTATGGCATCGATTACATAGGCTGACCGGTTCTTCATTTGAAAATTGGGCTAATGGGACCCTGTACAGTTAATTTATTTGCTTGTACTTTTTTCTGCTATGTTATCGAGGAATTACGTAGGCCAGGACTGGGCCTATACTATGGCATTTATTACATAGCCTGAATGGTTCTTCATTTAAAAATTACACAAATGCTACCCGCTACAGTCAATCCGATTCATTGAACGTTTTTCTGGTATTTTATCGAGGAATTACGTAGGCCAGGACTGGGCCTATACTATGGCATCTATTACATAGGCTGAATGGTTCTTCATTTAAAAACTGGGCTACTGCTACCCTGTACAGTTAATTTATTTGTTTGAACGTTTTTCTGGTATTTTGTCGAGGAATTACGTAGGCCAGAACTGGGCCTATACTATGGCATCTATTACATAGGCTGAATGGTTCTTCATTTAAAAATTGGGCTGACGCTATCTGCTACAGTCAATCTGATTGAACGTTTTTCTGGTATTTTATCGAGGAATTACATAGGCCAGGAGTGGGCCTATACTATGGCATCTATTACGTAGGCTGAATGGTTCTTCATTTGAAAATTGGGCTAATGCTACCCTGTACAGTTAATTTATTTGTTTGTACTTTTTTCTGCTATGTTATCGAGGAAATACGTAGGCCAGGACTGGGCCTATACTATGGCATCTATTACATAGGCTGAATGGTTCTTCATTTAAAAATTGGGCTAATGCTACCGGCTACAGTCAATCTGATTGTTTGAACGTTTTTCTGGTATTTTATTGAGGAATTACGTAGGCCAGGACTGGGCCTATACTATGGCATCTATTACATAGGCTGAATGGTTCTTCATTTAAAAAATGGGCTAATGCTACCCTGTACAATTAATTTATTTGTTTGAACGTATTTCTGTTATTTTATCGATGAGTTACGTAGGCCAGGACTGGGCCTATACTATGGCAACTATTACATAGGCTGAATGGTTCTTCATTTAAAAATTGGGCTAATGCTACCCTGTGCAATTAATTTATTTGTTTGAACGTTTTTCTGTTATTTTATCGAGGAATTACGTAAGCCAGGACTGGACCTATACTATGGCATCTATTACATAGGCTGAATGGTCCATCATATAAAAATTGGGCTAATGCTACATTCTACAGTCAATCTGATTGCTTGAACGTTTTTCTGGTATTTTATCGAGGAATTACATAGGCCTGGACTAGGCCTATACTATGGCATCTATTACATAGGCTGAATGGTCCTTCATATAAAAATTGGGCTAATGCTACCCTGTCCAGTTAATTAATTTGTTTGAACGTTTTTCTGGTATTTTATCGAGGAATTACGTAGGCCAGGACGGGGCCTATAATATGGCATCTATTACATAGGCTGAATGGTTCTTCTTTTAAAAATTGGGCTAATGCTACCCTGTACGGTTAATTTATTTGTTTGAACGTATTTCTGTTATTTTATCGATGAGTTACGTAGGCCAGGACTGGGCCTATACTATGGCAACTATTACATAGGCTGAATGGTTCTTCATTTGAAAATTGGGCTAATGCTACCCTGTACAGTTAATTTATTTGTTTGTACTTTTTTCTGCTATGTTATCGAGGAATTACGTAGGCCAGGACTGGGCCTATACTATGGCATTTATTACATAGCCTGAATGGTTCTTCATTTAAAAATTACACAAATGCTACCGGCTACAGTCAATCTGATTGTTTGAACGTTTTTCTGGTATTTTATCGAGGAATTACGTAGGCCAGGACTGGGCCTATACTATGGCATCTATTACATAGGCTGAATGGTCCATCATATGAAAATTGGGCTAATGCTACCCTGTACAGTTAATTTATTTGTTTGAACGTTTTTCTGTTATTTTATCGAGGAATTACGTAAGCCAGGCCTGGGCCTATACTATGGCATCTATTACATAGGCTGAATGGTTCTTCATTTAAAAATTGGGCTAATGCTACCCTGTGCAATTAATTTATTTGTTTGAACGTTTTTCTGTTATTTTATCGAGGAATTACGTAGGCCAGGACTGGGCCTATACTATGGCATCTATTACATAGGCTGAATGGTTCATCAATTAAAAATTGGGCTAATGCTACCGGGTACAGTCAATCTGATTGTTTGAACGTTTTTCTGGTATTTTATCGAGGAATTACGTAGGCCAGTACTGGGCCTATACTATGGCATCTATTACATAGGCTGAATGGTCCATCATATAAAAATTGGGCTAATGCTACCCTGTACAGTTACTTAATTTGTTTGAACGATATTCTGGTATTTTATCGAGGAATTACTTAGGCCAGGGCTGGGACTATACTATGGCATCTATTACATAGGCTGAAGGGTTCTTCATTTGAAAATTGGGCTAATGCTACCCTGTACAGTTAATTTATTTGTTTGTACTTTTTTCTGCTATGTTATCGAGGAATTACGTAGGCCAGGACTGGACCTATACTATGGCATTTATTACATAGCCTGAATGGTTCTACATTTAAAAATTACACAAATGCTACCCGCTACAGTCAATCCGATACATTGAACGTTTTTCTGGTTTTTTATCGAGGAATTACGTAGGCCAGGACTGGGCCTATACTATGGCATCGATTACATAGGCTGACCGGTTCTTCATTTGAAAATTGGGCTAATGGTACCCTGTACAGTTAATTTATTTGCTTGTACTTTTTTCTGCTATGTTATCGAGGAATTACGTAGGCCAGGACTGGGCCTATACTATGGCATTTATTACATAGCCTGAATGGTTCTTCATTTAAAAATTACACAAATGCTACCCGCTACAGTCAATCCGATTCATTGAACGTTTTTCTGGTATTTTATCGAGGAATTACGTAGGCCAGGACTGGGCCTATACTATGGCATCTATTACATAGGCTGAATGGTTCTTCATTTAAAAACTGGGCTACTGCTACCCTGTACAGTTAATTTATTTGTTTGAACGTTTTTCTGGTATTTTGTCGAGGAATTACGTAGGCCAGAACTGGGCCTATACTATGGCATCTATTACATAGGCTGAATGGTTCTTCATTTAAAAATTGGGCTGACGCTATCTGCTACAGTCAATCTGATTGAACGTTTTTCTGGTATTTTATCGAGGAATTACATAGGCCAGGAGTGGGCCTATACTATGGCATCGATTACGTAGGCTGAATGGTTCTTCATTTGAAAATTGGGCTAATGCTACCCTGTACAGTTAATTTATTTGTTTGTACTTTTTTCTGCTATGTTATCGAGGAAATACGTAGGCCAGGACTGGGCCTATACTATGGCATCTATTACATAGGCTGAATGGTTCTTCATTTAAAAATTGGGCTAATGCTACCGGCTACAGTCAATCTGATTGTTTGAACGTTTTTCTGGTATTTTATTGAGGAATTACGTAGGCCAGGACTGGGCCTATACTATGGCATCTATTACATAGGCTGAATGGTTCTTCATTTAAAAAATGGGCTAATGCTACCCTGTACAATTAATTTATTTGTTTGAACGTATTTCTGTTATTTTATCGATGAGTTACGTAGGCCAGGACTGGGCCTATACTATGGCAACTATTACATAGGCTGAATGGTTCTTCATTTAAAAATTGGGCTAATGCTACCCTGTGCAATTAATTTATTTGTTTGAACGTTTTTCTGTTATTTTATCGAGGAATTACGTAAGCCAGGACTGGACCTATACTATGGCATCTATTACATAGGCTGAATGGTCCATCATATAAAAATTGGGCTAATGCTACATTCTATAGTCAATCTGATTGCTTGAACGTTTTTCTGGTATTTTATCGAGGAATTACATAGGCCTGGACTAGGCCTATACTATGGCATCTATTACATAGGCTGAATGGCCCTTCATATAAAAATTGGGCTAATGCTACCCTGTCCAGTTAATTAATTTGTTTGAACGTTTTTCTGGTATTTTATCGAGGAATTACGTAGGCCAGGACGGAGCCTATAATATGGCATCTATTACATAGGCTGAATGGTTCTTCTTTTAAAAATTGGGCTAATGCTACCCTGTACGGTTAATTTATTTGTTTGAACGTATTTCTGTTATTTTATCGATGAGTTACGTAGGCCAGGACTGGGCCTATACTATGGCAACTATTACATAGGCTGAATGGTTCTTCATTTGAAAATTGGGCTAATGCTACCCTGTACAGTTAATTTATTTGTTTGTACTTTTTTCTGCTATGTTATCGAGGAATTACGTAGGCCAGGACTGGGCCTATACTATGGCATTTATTACATAGCCTGAATGGTTCTTCATTTAAAAATTACACAAATGCTACCGGCTACAGTCAATCTGATTGTTTGAACGTTTTTCTGGTATTTTATCGAGGAATTACGTAGGCCAGGACTGGGCCTATACTATGACATCTATTACATAGGCTGAATGGTCCATCATATAAAAATTGGGCTAATGCTACCCTGTACAGTTAATTTATTTGTTTGAACGTTTTTCTGTTATTTTATCGAGGAATTACGTAAGCCAGGCCTGGGCCTATACTATGGCATCTATTACATAGGCTGACCGGTTCTTCATTTGAAAATTGGGCTAATGGTACCCTGTACAGTTAATTTATTTGCTTGTACTTTTTTCTGCTATGTTATCGAGGAATTACGTAGGCCAGGACTGGGCCTATACTATGGCATTTATTACATAGCCTGAATGGTTCTTCATTTAAAAATTACACAAATGCTACCCGCTACAGTCAATCCGATTCATTGAACGTTTTTCTGGTATTTTATCGAGGAATTACGTAGGCCAGGACTGGGCCTATACTATGGCATCTATTACATAGGCTGAATGGTTCTTCATTTAAAAACTGGGCTACTGCTACCCTGTACAGTTAATTTATTTGTTTGAACGTTTTTCTGGTATTTTGTCGAGGAATTACGTAGGCCAGAACTGGGCCTATACTATGGCATCTATTACATAGGCTGAATGGTTCTTCATTTAAAAATTGGGCTGACGCTATCTGCTACAGTCAATCTGATTGAACGTTTTTCTGGTATTTTATCGAGGAATTACATAGGCCTGGAGTGGGCCTATACTATGGCATCTATTACGTAGGCTGAATGGTTCTTCATTTGAAAATTGGGCTAATGCTACCATGTACAGTTAATTTATTTGTTTGTACTTTTTTTTGCTATGTTATCGAGGAATTACGTAGGCCAGGACTGGGCCTATACTATGGCATCTATTACATAGGCTGAATGGTCCATCATATAAAAATTGGGCTAATGCTACCCTGTACAGTTACTTAATTTGTTTGAACGTTTTTCGTGTATTTTATCGAGGAATTACTTAGGCCAGGGCTGGGCCTATACTATGGCATCTATTACATAGGCTGAACGGTTCTTCATTTGAAAATTGGGATAATGCTACCCTGTACAGTTAATTTATTTGTTTGTACTTTTTTTCTGCTATGTTATCGAGAAATTATGTCGGCCAGTACTGGGCCTATACTATGGCATCTATTACATAGGCTGAATGGGTCTTTATTTAAAAATTGGGCTAATGCTACCTTCTACAGTCAATCTGATTGCTTGAACGTTTTTCTGGTATTTTATCGAGGAATTAAATAGGCCTGGACTAGGCCTATACTATGGCATCTATTACATAGGCTGAATGGGTCTTTATTTAAAAATTGGGCTAATTCTACCATGCACAGTTAATTTATTTGTTTGAACGTTTTTCTGGTATTTTATCGAGGAATTACGTAGGCCAGAACTGGGCCTATACTATGGAATCTATTCCATAGGCTGAATGGTTCTTCATTTAAAAATTGGGCCGATGCTACCAGCTACAGTCAATCGGATTGTTTAAACGTTTTTCTGGTATTTTATCGAGGAATTACGTAGGCCAGGACTAGGCCTATACTATGGCATCGATTACATAGGCTGAACGGTTGTTCATTTGAAAATTGGGCTAATGCTGCCCTGTACAGTTAATTTATTTGTTTGTACTTTTTTCTGCTATGTTATCGAGGAATTACGTAGGCCAGGACTGGGCCTATACTATGGCATTTATTACATAGCCTGAATGGTTCTTCATTTAAAAATTACACAAATGCTACCCGCTACAGTCAATCCGATTCATTGAACGTTTTTCTGGTTTTTTATCGAGGAATTACGTAGGCCAGGACTGGGCCTATACTATGGCATCTATTACATAGGCTGAATGGTACTTCATTTAAAAACTGGGCTAATGCTACCCTGTACAGTTAATTAATTTGTTTAAACGTTTTTCTGGTATTTTATCGAGGAATTACGTAGGCCAGGACTGGGCCTATACTATGGCAACTATTACATAGGATGAATGGTTCTTCATTTAAAAATTGGGCTAATGCTACCCTGTGCAAATAATTTATTTGTTTGAACGTTTTTCTGGTATTTTATCGAGGAATTACGTAGGCCAGGACTGGGCCTATACTATGGCATCTATTACATAGGCTGAATGGTCCATCATATAAAAATTGGGCTAATGCTACCCTGTACAGTTACTTCATTTTTTTGAACGTTTTTCTGGTATTTTATCGAGGAATTACTTAGGCCAGGGCTGGGCCTATACTATGGCATTTATTACATAGGCTGAACGGTTCTTCATTTGAAAATTGGGCTACTGCTACCCTGTACAGTTAATTTATTTGTTTGTACTTTTTTCTGCTATGTTATCGAGGAATTACGTAGGCCAGGACTGGGCCTATACTATGGCATTTATTACATTGCCTGAATGGTTCTTCATTTAAAAATTACACAAATGATACCCGCTACAGTCAATCCGATTCATTGAACGTTTTTCTTGTTTTTTATCGAGGAATTACGTAGGCCAGGACTGGGCCTATACTATGGCATCTATTACATAGGCTGAATGGTCCTTCATATAAAAATTGGGCTAATGCTACCCTGTCCAGTTAATTAATTTGTTTGAACGTTTTTCTGGTATTTTATCAAGGAATTACGTAGGCCAGGACGGGGCCTATACTATGGCATCTATTACATAGGCTGAATGGTTCTTCTTTTAAAAATTGGGCTAATGCTACCCTGTACGGTTAATTTATTTGTTTGAACGTTTTTCTGGTATTTTATCGAGGAATTACCTAGGCCAGGACTGGGCCTATACTATGGCATCTATTACATAGGCTGAATGGTCCATCATATAAAAATTGGGCTAATGCTACATTCTACAGTCAATCTGATTGCTTGAAGGTTTTTCTGGTATTTTATCGAGGAATTACATAGGCCTAGACTAGGCCTATACTATGGCATCTATTACATAGGCTGAATGGTCCTTCATATAAAAATTGGGCTAATGCTACGCTGTCCAGTTAATTAATTTGTTTAAACGTTTTTCTGGTATTTTATCGAGGAATTACGTAGGCCAGGACTGGGCCTATACTATGGCAACTATTACATAGGCTGAATGGTTCTTCATTTAAAAATTGGGCTAATGCTACCCTGTACAGTTACTTAATTTTATGAACGTTTTTCTGGTATTTTATCGAGGAATTACTTAGGCCAGGGCTGGGCCTATACTATGGCATTTATTACATAGGCTGAACGGTTCTTCATTTGAAAATTGGGCTACTGCTACCCTGTACAGTTAATTTATTTGTTTGTACTTTTTTCTGCTATGTTATCGAGGAATTACGTAGGCCAGGACTGGGCCTATACTATGGCATTTATTACATTGCCTGAATGGTTCTTCATTTAAAAATTACACAAATGATACCCGCTACAGTCAATCCGATTCATTGAACGTTTTTCTTGTTTTTTATCGAGGAATTACGTAGGCCAGGACTGGGCCTATACTATGGCATCTATTACATAGGCTGAATGGTCCTTCATATAAAAATTGGGCTAATGCTACCCTGTCCAGTTAATTAATTTATTTGAACGTTTTTCTGTTATTTTATCAAGGAATTACGTAGGCCAGGACTGGGCCTATACTATGGCATCTATTACATAGGCTGAATGGTTCTTCTTTTAAAAATTGGGCTAATGCTACCCTGTACGGTTAATTTATTTGTTTGAACGTTTTTCTGGTATTTTATCGAGGAATTACATAGGCCAGGACTGGGCCTATACTATGGCATATATTACATAGGCTGAATGGTCCATCATATAAAAATTGGGCTAATGCTACCTTCTACAGTCAATCTGATTGCTTGAACGTTTTTCTGGTATTTTATCGAGGAATTACATAGGCCTGGACTAGACCTATACTATGGCATCTATTACATAGGCTGAATGGTCCTTCATATAAAAATTGGGCTAATGCTACCCTGTACAGTTACTTAATTTTTTTGAACGTTTTTCTGGTATTTTATCGAGGAATTACGTAGGCCAGGACTGGGCCTATACTATGGCAACTATTACATAGGCTGAATGGTTCTTCATTTAAAAATTGGGCTAATGCTACCCTGTGCAATTAATTTATTTGTTTGAACGTTTTTCTGGTATTTTATCGAGGAATTACGTAGGCCAGGACTGGGCCTATACTACGGCATCTATTAAATAGGCTGAATGGTCCATCATATAAAAATTGGGCTAATGCTACCCTGTACAGTTACTTAATTTTTTTGAACGTTTTTCTGGTATTTTATCGAGGAATTACTTAGGCCAGGGCTGGGCCTATACTATGGCATTTATTACATAGGCTGAACGGTTCTTCATTTGAAAATTGGGCTACTGCTACCCTGTACAGTTAATTTATTTGTTTGTACTTTTTTCTGCTATGTTATCGAGGAATTACGTAGGCCAGGACTGGGCCTATACTATGGCATCTATTACATTGCCTGAATGGTTCTTCATTTAAAAATTACACAAATGATACCCGCTACAGTCAATCCGATTCATTGAACGTTTTTCTTGTTTTTTATCGAGGAATTACGTAGGGCAGGACTGGGCCTATACTATGGCATCTATTACATAGGCTGAATGGTCCTTCATATAAAAATTGGGCTAATGCTACCCTGTCCAGTTAATTAATTTGTTTGAACGTTTTTCTGGTATTTTATCAAGGAATTACGTAGGCCAGGACGGGGCCTATACTATGGCATCTATTACATAGGCTGAATGGTTCTTCTTTTAAAAATTGGGCTAATGCTACCCTGTACGGTTAATTTATTTGTTTGAACGTTTTTCTGGTATTTTATCGAGGAATTACGTAGGCCAGGACTGGGCCTATACTATGGCATCTATTACATAGGCTGAATGGTCCATCATATAAAAATTGGGCTAATGCTACCTTCTACAGTCAATCTGATTGCTTGAACGTTTTTCTGGTATTTTATCGAGGAATTACATAGGCCTGGACTAGGCCTATACTATGGCATCTATTACATAGGCTGAATGGTCCTTCATATAAAAATTGGGCTAATGCTACCCTGTCCAGTTAATTAATTTGTTTGAACGTTTTTCTGGTATTTTATCGAGGAATTACGTAGGCCAGGACTGGGCCTATACTATGGCAACTATTACATAGGCTGAATGGTGCTTCATTTAAAAATTGGGCTAATGCTACCCTGTGCAATTAATTTATTTGTTTGAACGTTTTTCTGGTATTTTATCGAGGAATTACATACGCCAGGACTGGGCCTATACTATGGCATCTATTACATAGGCTGAATGGTCCATCATATAAAAATTGGGCTAATGCTACCCTGTACAGTTACTTAATTTGTTTGAACGATATTCTGGTATTTTATCGAGGAATTACTTAGGCCAGGGCTGGGAATATACTATGGCATCTATTACATAGGCTGAAGGGTTCTTCATTTGAAAATTAGGCTAATACTACCCTGTACAGTTAATTTATTTGTTTGAACGTTTTTCTGGTATTTTGTCGAGGAATTACGTAGGCCAGAACTGGGCCTATACTATGGAATCTATTACATAGGCTGAATGGTTCTTCATTTAAAAATTGGGCTGACGCTATCTGCTACAGTCAATCTGATTGAACGTTTTTCTGGTATTTTATCGAGGAATTACATAGGCCAGGAGTGGGCCTATACTATGGCATCTATTACGTAGGCTGAATGGTTCTTCATTTGAAAATTGGGCTAATGCTACCCTGTACAGTTAATTTATTTGTTTGTACTTTTTTCTGCTATGTTATCGAGGAAATACGTAGGCCAGGACTGGGCCTATACTATGGCTTCTATTACATAGGCTGAATGGTTCTTCATTTAAAAATTGGGCTAATGCTACCGGCTACAGTCAATCTGATTGTTTGAACGTTTTTCTGGTATTTTATTGAGGAATTACGTAGGCCAGGACTGGGCCTATACTATGGCATCTATTACATAGGCTGAATGGTTCTTCATTTAAAAAATGGGCTAATGCTACCCAGTACAATTAATTTATTTGTTTGAACGTATTTCTGTTATTTTATCGATGAGTTACGTAGGCCAGGACTGGGCCTATACTATGGCAACTATTACATAGGATGAATGGTTCTTCATTTAAAAATTGGGCTAATGCTACCCTGTGCAAATAATTTATTTGTTTGAACGTTTTTCTGGTATTTTATCGAGGAATTACGTAGGCCAGGACTGGGCCTATACTATGGCATCTATTACATAGGCTGAATGGTCCATCATATAAAAATTGGGCTAATGCTACATTCTACAGTCAATCTGATTGCTTGAAGGTTTTTCTGGTATTTTATCGAGGAATTACATAGGCCTGGACTAGGCCTATACTATGGCATCTATTACATAGGCTGAATGGTCCTTCATATAAAAATTGGGCTAATGCTACCCTGTCCAGTTAATTAATTTGTTTAAACGTTTTTCTGGTATTTTATCGAGGAATTACGTAGGCCAGGACTGGGCCTATACTATGGCAACTATTACATAGGCTGAATGGTTCTTCATTTAAAAATTGGGCTAATGCTACCCTGTCCAGTTAATTAATTTGTTTGAACGTTTTTCTGGTATTTTATCGAGGAATTACGTAGGCCAGGACTGGGCCTATACTATGGCAACTATTACATAGGCTGAATGGTGCTTCATTTAAAAATTGGGCTAATGCTACCCTGTGCAATTAATTTATTTGTTTGAACGTTTTTCTGGTATTTTATCGAGGAATTACGTAGGCCAGGACTGGGCCTATACTATGGCATCTATTACATAGGCTGAATGGTCCATCATATAAAAATTGGGCTAATGCTACCCTGTACAGTTACTTAATTTGTTTGAACGATATTCTGGTATTTTATCGAGGAATTACTTAGGCCAGGGCTGGGACTATACTATGGCATCTATTACATAGGCTGAAGGGTTCTTCATTTGAAAATTGGGCTAATACTACCCTGTACAGTTAATTTATTTGTTTGTACTTTTTTCTGCTATGTTATCGAGGAATTACGTAGGCCAGGACTGGACCTATACTATGGCATTTATTACATAGCCTGAATGGTTCTTCATTTAAAAATTACACAAATGCTACCCGCTACAGTCAATCCGATTCATTGAACGTTTTTCTGGTTTTTTATCGAGGAATTACGTAGGCCAGGACTGGGCCTATACTATGGCATCTATTACATAGGCTGAATGGTTCTTCATTTAAAAACTGGGCTAATGCTACCCTGTACAGTTAATTAATTTGTTTGAACGTTTTTCTGGTATTTTATCGAGGAATTACGTAGGCCAGGACTGGGCCTATACTATGGCAACTATTACATAGGATGAATGGTTCTTCATTTAAAAATTGGGCTAATGCTACCCTGTGCAAATAATTAATTTGTTTAAACGTTTTTCTGGTATTTTATCGAGGAATTACGTAGGCCAGGACTGGGCCTATACTATGGCAACTATTACATAGGCTGAATGGTTCTTCATTTAAAAATTGGGCTAATGCTACCCTGTACAGTTACTTAATTTTATGAACGTTTTTCTGGTATTTTATCGAGGAATTACTTAGGCCAGGGCTGGGCCTATACTATGGCATTTATTACATAGGCTGAACGGTTCTTCATTTGAAAATTGGGCTACTGCTACCCTGTACAGTTAATTTATTTGTTTGTACTTTTTTCTGCTATGTTATCGAGGAATTACGTAGGCCAGGACTGGGCCTATACTATGGCATTTATTACATTGCCTGAATGGTTCTTCATTTAAAAATTACACAAATGATACCCGCTACAGTCAATCCGATTCATTGAACGTTTTTCTTGTTTTTTATCGAGGAATTACTTAGGCCAGGACTGGGCCTATACTATGGCATCTATTACATAGGCTGAATGGTCCTTCATATAAAAATTGGGCTAATGCTACCCTGTCCAGTTAATTAATTTATTTGAACGTTTTTCTGGTATTTTATCAAGGAATTACGTAGGCCAGGACTGGGCCTATACTATGGCATCTATTACATAGGCTGAATGGTCCTTCATATAAAAATTGGGCTAATGCTACCCTGTACGGTTAATTTATTTGTTTGAACGTTTTTCTGGTATTTTATCGAGGAATTACATAGGCCAGGACTGGGCCTATACTGTGGCATATATTACATAGGCTGAATGGTCCATCATATAAAAATTGGGCTAATGCTACCTTCTACAGTCAATCTGATTGCTTGAACGTTTTTCTGGTATTTTATCGAGGAATTACATAGGCCTGGACTAGACCTATACTATGGCATATATTACATAGGCTGAATGGTCCATCATATAAAAATTGGGCTAATGCTACCTTCTACAGTCAATCTGATTGCTTGAACGTTTTTCTGGTATTTTATCGAGGAATTACATAGGCCTGGACTAGACCTATACTATGGCATCTATTACATAGGCTGAATGGTCCTTCATATAAAAATTGGGCTAATGCTACCCTGTACAGTTACTTAATTTTTTTGAACGTTTTTCTGGTATTTTATCGAGGAATTACGTAGGCCAGGACTGGGCCTATACTATGGCAACTATTACATAGGCTGAATGGTTCTTCATTTAAAAATTGGGCTAATGCTACCCTGTGCAATTAATTTATTTGTTTGAACGTTTTTCTGGTATTTTATCGAGGAACTACGTAGGCCAGGACTGGGCCTATACTACGGCATCTATTAAATAGGCTGAATGGTCCATCATATAAAAATTGGGCTAATGATACCCTGTACAGTTACTTAATTTTTTTGAACGTTTTTCTGGTATTTTATCGAGGAATTACGTAGGCCTGGACTGGGCCTATACTATGGCATCTATTACATAGGCTGAAGGGTTCTTCATTTGAAAATTGGGCTAATACTACCCTGTACAGTTAATTTATTTGTTTGTACTTTTTTCTGCTATGTTATCGAGGAATTACGTAGGCCAGGACTGGACCTATACTATGGCATTTATTACATAGCCTGAATGGTTCTTCATTTAAAAATTACACAAATGCTACCCGCTACAGTCAATCCGATTCATTGAACGTTTTTCTGGTTTTTTATCGAGGAATTACGTAGGCCAGGACTGGGCCTATACTATGGCATCTATTACATAGGCTGAATGGTTCTTCATTTGAAAATTGGGCTACTGCTACCCTGTACAGTTAATTTATTTGTTTGTACTTTTTTCTGCTATGTTATCGAGGAATTACGTAGGCCAGGACTGGGCCTATACTATGGCATTTATTACATTGCCTGAATGGTTCTTCATTTAAAAATTACACAAATGATACCCGCTACAGTCAATCCGATTCATTGAACGTTTTTCTTGTTTTTTATCGAGGAATTACGTAGGCCAGGACTGGGCCTATACTATGGCATCTATTACATAGGCTGAATGGTCCTTCATATAAAAATTGGGCTAATGCTACCCTGTCCAGTTAATTAATTTATTTGAACGTTTTTCTGGTATTTTATCAAGGAATTACGTAGGCCAGGACTGGGCCTATACTATGGCATCTATTACATAGGCTGAATGGTCCTTCATATAAAAATTGGGCTAATGCTACCCTGTACGGTTAATTTATTTGTTTGAACGTTTTTCTGGTATTTTATCGAGGAATTACATAGGCCAGGACTGGGCCTATACTATGGCATATATTACATAGGCTGAATGGTCCATCATATAAAAATTGGGCTAATGCTACCCTGTACGGTTAATTTATTTGTTTGAACGTTTTTCTGGTATTTTATCGAGGAATTACATAGGCCAGGACTGGGCCTATACTATGGCATATATTACATAGGCTGAATGGTCCATCATATAAAAATTGGGCTAATGCTACCTTCTACAGTCAATCTGATTGCTTGAACGTTTTTCTGGTATTTTATCGAGGAATTACATAGGCCTGGACTAGACCTATACTATGGCATCTATTACATAGGCTGAATGGTCCTTCATATAAAAATTGGGCTAATGCTACCCTGTACAGTTACTTAATTTTTTTGAACGTTTTTCTGGTATTTTATCGAGGAATTACGTAGGCCAGGACTGGGCCTATACTATGGCAACTATTACATAGGCTGAATGGTTCTTCATTTAAAAATTGGGCTAATGCTACCCTGTGCAATTAATTTATTTGTTTGAACGTTTTTCTGGTATTTTATCGAGGAACTACGTAGGCCAGGACTGGGCCTATACTACGGCATCTATTAAATAGGCTGAATGGTCCATCATATAAAAATTGGGCTAATGATACCCTGTACAGTTACTTAATTTTTTTGAACGTTTTTCTGGTATTTTATCGAGGAATTACGTAGGCCTGGACTGGGCCTATACTATGGCATCTATTACATAGGCTGAAGGGTTCTTCATTTGAAAATTGGGCTAATACTACCCTGTACAGTTAATTTATTTGTTTGTACTTTTTTCTGCTATGTTATCGAGGAATTACGTAGGCCAGGACTGGACCTATACTATGGCATTTATTACATAGCCTGAATGGTTCTTCATTTAAAAATTACACAAATGCTACCCGCTACAGTCAATCCGATTCATTGAACGTTTTTCTGGTTTTTTATCGAGGAATTACGTAGGCCAGGACTGGGCCTATACTATGGCATCTATTACATAGGCTGAATGGTTCTTCATTTAAAAACTGGGCTAATGCTACCCTGTACAGTTAATTTATTTGTTTGAACGTTTTTCTGGTATTTTGTCGAGGAATTACGTAGGCCAGAACTGGGCCTATACTATGGAATCTATTACATAGGCTGAATGGTTCTTCATTTAAAAATTGGGCTGACGCTATCTGCTACAGTCAATCTGATTGAACGTTTTTCTGGTATTTTATCGAGGAATTACATAGGCCAGGAGTGGGCCTATACTATGGCATCTATTACGTAGGCTGAATGGTTCTTCATTTGAAAATTGGGCTAATGCTACCCTGTACAGTTAATTTATTTGTTTGTACTTTTTTCTGCTATGTTATCGAGGAAATACGTAGGCCAGGACTGGGCCTATACTATGGCATCTATTACATAGGCTGAATGGTTCTTCATTTAAAAATTGGGCTAATGCTACCGGCTACAGTCAATCTGATTGTTTGAACGTTTTTCTGGTATTTTATTGAGGAATTACGTAGGCCAGGACTGGGCCTATACTATGGCATCTATTACATAGGCTGAATGGTTCTTCATTTAAAAAATGGGCTAATGCTACCCTGTACAATTAATTTATTTGTTTGAACGTATTTCTGTTATTTTATCGATGAGTTACGTAGGCCAGGACTGGGCCTATACTATGGCAACTATTACATAGGCTGAATGGTTCTTCATTTAAAAATTGGGCTCATGCTACCCTGTGCAATTAATTTATTTGTTTGAACGTTTTTCTGTTATTTTATCGAGGAATTACGTAAGCCAGGACTGGACCTATACTATGGCATCTATTACATAGGCTGAATGGGTCTTCATTTAAATATTGGGCTAATGCTACCGGCTACAGTCAATCTGATTGTTTGAACGTTTTTCTGGTATTTTATCGAGGAATTACGTAGGCCAGGACTGGGCCTATACTATGGCATCTATTACATAGGCTGAATGGTCTATCATATAAAAATTCGGCTAATGCTACCTTCTAGAGTCAATCTGATTGCTTGAACGTTTTTCTGGTATTTTATCGAGCAATTACATAGGCCTGGACTAGGCCTATACTATGGCATCTATTACATAGGCTGAATGGTCCTTCATATAAAAATTGGGCTAATGCTACCCTGTCCAGTTAATTAATTTGTTTAAACGTTTTTCTGGTATTTTATCGAGGAATTACGTAGGCCAGGACTGGGCCTATACTATGGCAACTATTACATAGGATGAATGGTTCTTCATTTAAAAATTGGGCTAATGCTACCCTGTGCAAATAATTTATTTGTTTGAACGTTTTTCTGGTATTTTATCGAGGAATTACGTAGGCCAGGACTGGGCCTATACTATGGCATCTATTACATAGGCTGAATGGTCCATCATATAAAAATTGGGCTAATGCTACCCTGTACAGTTACTTCATTTTTTTGAACGTTTTTCTGGTATTTTATCGAGGAATTACTTAGGCCAGGGCTGGGCCTATACTATGGCATTTATTACATAGGCTGAACGGTTCTTCATTTGAAAATTGGGCTACTGCTACCCTGTACATTTAATTTATTTGTTTGTACTTTTTTCTGCTATGTTATCGAGGAATTACGTAGGCCAGGACTGGGCCTATACTATGGCATCTATTACATTGCCTGAATGGTTCTTCATATAAAAATTACACAAATGATACCCGCTACAGTCAATCCGATTCATTGAACGTTTTTCTGGTTTTTTATCGAGGAATTACGTAGGCCAGGACTGGGCCTATACTATGGCATGTATTACATAGGCTGAATGGGTCTTTATTTAAAAATTGGGCTAATTCTACCATGCACAGTTAATTTATTTGTTTGAACGTTTTTCTGGTATTTTATCGAGGAATTACATAGGCCAGGAGTGGGTCTATACTATGGCATCTATTACATAGGCTGAATGGTTCTTCATTTAAAAATTACACAAATGATACCCGCTACAGTCAATCCGATTCATTGAACTTTTTTCTGGTTTTTTATCGAGGAATTACGTAGGCCAGGACTGGGCCTATACTATGGCATCTATTACATAGGCTGAATGGTCCATCATATAAAAATTGGGCTAATGCTACCCTGTACAGTTAATTTATTTGTTTGTACTTTTTTCTGCTATGTTATCGAGGAATTACGTAGGCCAGGACTGGGCCTATACTATGGCATTTATTACATTGCCTGAATGGTTCTTCATTTAAAAATTACACAAATGATACCCGCTACAGTCAATCCGATTCATTGAACGTTTTTCTTGTTTTTTATCGAGGAATTACGTAGGCCAGGACTGGGCCTATACTATGGCATCTATTACATAGGCTGCATGGTCCATCATATAAAAATTGGGCTAATGCTACCCTGTACAGTTACTTAATTTGTTTGAACGATATTCTGGTATTTTATCGAGGAATTACTTAGGCCAGGGCTGGGACTATACTATGGCATCTATTACATAGGCTGAAGGGTTCTTCATTTGAAAATTGGGCTAATACTACCCTGTACAGTTAATTTATTTGTTTGTACTTTTTTCTGCTATGTTATCGAGGAATTACGTAGGCCAGGACTGGACCTATACTATGGCATTTATTACATAGCCTGAATGGTTCTTCATTTAAAAATTACACAAATGCTACCCGCTACAGTCAATCCGATTCATTGAACGTTTTTCTGGTTTTTTATCGAGGAATTACGTAGGCCAGGACTGGGCCTATAATATGGCATCTATTACATAGGCTGAATGGTTCTTCATTTAAAAACTGGGCTAATGCTACCCTGTACAGTTAATTAATTTGTTTAAACGTTTTTCTGGTATTTTATCGAGGAATTACGTAGGCCAGGACTGGGCCTATACTATGGCAACTATTACATAGGATGAATGGTTCTTCATTTAAAAATTGGGCTAATGCTACCCTGTGCAAATAATTTATTTGTTTGAACGTTTTTCTGGTATTTTATCGAGGAATTACGTAGGCCAGGACTGGGCCTATACTATGGCATCTATTACATAGGCTGAATGGTCCATCATATAAAAATTGGGCTAATGCTACCCTGTACAGTTACTTCATTTTTTTGAACGTTTTTCTGGTATTTTATCGAGGAATTACTTAGGCCAGGGCTGGGCCTATACTATGGCATTTATTACATAGGCTGAACGGTTCTTCATTTGAAAATTGGGCTACTGCTACCCTGTACAGTTAATTTATTTGTTTGTACTTTTTTCTGCTATGTTATCGAGGAATTACGTAGGCCAGGACTGGGCCTATACTATGGCATTTATTACATTGCCTGAATGGTTCTTCATTTAAAAATTACACAAATGATACCCGCTACAGTCAATCCGATTCATTGAACGTTTTTCTTGTTTTTTATCGAGGAATTACGTAGGCCAGGACTGGGCCTATACTATGGCATCTATTACATAGGCTGAATGGTCCTTCATATAAAAATTGGGCTAATGCTACCCTGTCCAGTTAATTAATTTGTTTAAACGTTTTTCTGGTATTTTATCGAGGAATTACGTAGGCCAGGACTGGGCCTATACTATGGCAACTATTACATAGGCTGAATGGTTCTTCATTTAAAAATTGGGCTAATGCTACCCTGTACAGTTACTTAATTTTATGAACGTTTTTCTGGTATTTTATCGAGGAATTACTTAGGCCAGGGCTGGGCCTATACTATGGCATTTATTACATAGGCTGAACGGTTCTTCATTTGAAAATTGGGCTACTGCTACCCTGTACAGTTAATTTATTTGTTTGTACTTTTTTCTGCAATGTTATCGAGGAATTACGTAGGCCAGGACTGGGCCTATACTATGGCATTTATTACATTGCCTGAATGGTTCTTCATTTAAAAATTACACAAATGATACCCGCTACAGTCAATCCGATTCATTGAACGTTTTTCTTGTTTTTTATCGAGGAATTACGTAGGCCAGGACTGGGACTATACTATGGCATCTATTACATAGGCTGAAGGGTTCTTCATTTGAAAATTGGGCTAATGCTACCCTGTACAGTTAATTTATTTGTTTGTACTTTTTTCTGCTATGTTATCGAGGAATTACGTAGGCCAGGACTGGACCTATACTATGGCATTTATTACATAGCCTGAATGGTTCTTCATTTAAAAATTACACAAATGCTACCCGCTACAGTCAATCCGATACATTGAACGTTTTTCTGGTTTTTTATCGAGGAATTACGTAGGCCAGGACTGGGCCTATACTATGGCATCGATTACATAGGCTGACCGGTTCTTCATTTGAAAATTGGGCTAATGGTACCCTGTACAGTTAATTTATTTGCTTGTACTTTTTTCTGCTATGTTATCGAGGAATTACGTAGGCCAGGACTGGGCCTATACTATGGCATTTATTACATAGCCTGAATGGTTCTTCATTTAAAAATTACACAAATGCTACCCGCTACAGTCAATCCGATTCATTGAACGTTTTTCTGGTATTTTATCGAGGAATTACGTAGGCCAGGACTGGGCCTATACTATGGCATCTATTACATAGGCTGAATGGTTCTTCATTTAAAAACTGGGCTACTGCTACCCTGTACAGTTAATTTATTTGTTTGAACGTTTTTCTGGTATTTTGTCGAGGAATTACGTAGGCCAGAACTGGGCCTATACTATGGCATCTATTACATAGGCTGAATGGTTCTTCATTTAAAAATTGGGCTGACGCTATCTGCTACAGTCAATCTGATTGAACGTTTTTCTGGTATTTTATCGAGGAATTACATAGGCCTGGAGTGGGCCTATACTATGGCATCTATTACGTAGGCTGAATGGTTCTTCATTTGAAAATTGGGCTAATGCTACCATGTACAGTTAATTTATTTGTTTGAACGTTTTTCTGGTATTTTATCGAGGAATTACATAGGCCAGGAGTGGGTCTATACTATGGCATCTATTACATAGGCTGAATGGTTCTTCATTTGAAAATTGGGCTAATGCTACCCTGTACAGTTAATTTATTTGTTTGTACTTTTTTCTGCTATGTTATCGAGGAATTACGTAGGCCAGGACTGGGCCTATACTATGGCATTTATTACATAGCCTGAATGGTTCTTCATTTAAAAATTACACAAATGCTACCGGCTACAGTCAATCTGATTGTTTGAACGTTTTTCTGGTATTTTATCGAGGAATTACGTAGGCCAGGACTGGGCCTATACTATGACATCTATTACATAGGCTGAATGGTCCATCATATAAAAATTGGGCTAATGCTACCCTGTACAGTTAATTTATTTGTTTGAACGTTTTTCTGTTATTTTATCGAGGAATTACGTAAGCCAGGCCTGGGCCTATACTATGGCATCTATTACATAGGCTGAATGGTTCTTTCTGTTATTTTATCGAGGAATTACGTAGGCCAGGACTGGGCCTATACTATGGCATCTATTACATAGGCTGAATGGTTCATCAATTAAAAATTGGGCTAATGCTACCGGCTACAGTCAATCTGATTGTTTGAACGTTTTTCTGGTATTTTATCGAGGAATTACGTAGGCCAGGACTGGGCCTATACTATGGCATCTATTACATAGGCTGAATGGTCCATCATATAAAAATTGGGCTAATGCTACCCTGTACAGTTACTTAATTTGTTTGAACGATATTCTGGTATTTTATCGAGGAATTACTTAGGCCAGGGCTGGGACTATACTATGGCATCTATTACATAGGCTGAATGGTTCTTCATTTAAAAATTGGGCTGACGCTATCTGCTACAGTCAATCTGATTGAACGTTTTTCTGGTATTTTATCGAGGAATTACATAGGCCTGGAGTGGGCCTATACTATGGCATCTATTACGTAGTCTGAATGGTTCTTCATTTGAAAATTGGGCTAATGCTACCATGTACAGTTAATTTATTTGTTTGTACTTTTTTCTGCTATGTTATCGAGGAATTACGTAGGCCAGGACTGGGCCTATACTATGGCATCTATTACATAGGCTGAATGGTCCATCATATAAAAATTGGGCTAATGCTACCCTGTACAGTTACTTAATTTGTTTGAACGTTTTTCGTGTATTTTATCGAGGAATTACTTAGGCCAGGGCTGGGCCTATACTATGGCATCTATTACATAGGCTGAACGGTTCTTCATTTGAAAATTGGGATAATGCTACCCTGTACAGTTAATTTATTTGTTTGTACTTTTTTTCTGCTATGTTATCGAGAAATTATGTCGGCCAGTACTGGGCCTATACTATGGCATCTATTACATAGGCTGAATGGGTCTTTATTTAAAAATTGGGCTAATGCTACCTTCTACAGTCAATCTGATTGCTTGAACGTTTTTCTGGTATTTTATCGAGGAATTAAATAGGCCTGGACTAGGCCTATACTATGGCATCTATTACATAGGCTGAATGGGTCTTTATTTAAAAATTGGGCTAATTCTACCATGCACAGTTAATTTATTTGTTTGAACGTTTTTCTGGTATTTTATCGAGGAATTACGTAGGCCAGAACTGGGCCTATACTATGGCATCTATTCCATAGGCTGAATGGTTCTTCATTTAAAAATTGGGCCGATGATACCAGCTACAGTCAATCTGATTGTTTAAACGTTTTTCTGGTATTTTATCGAGGAATTACGTAGGCCGGGACTAGGCCTATACTATGGCATCGATTACATAGGCTGAACGGTTGTTCATTTGAAAATTGGGCTAATGCTGCCCTGTACAGTTAATTTATTTGTTTGTACTTTTTTCTGCTATGTTATCGAGAAATTACGTCGGCCAGTACTGGGCCTATACTATGGCATCTATTACATAGGCTGAATGGGTCTTTATTTAAAAATTGGGCTAATGCTACCTTCTACAGTCAATCTGATTGCTTGAACGTTTTTCTGGTATTTTATCGAGGAATTACATAGGCCTGGACTAGGCCTATACTATGGCATCTATTACATAGGGTGAATGGGTCTTTATTTAAAAATTGGGCTAATTCTACCATGCACAGTTAATTTATTTGTTTGAACGTTTTTCTGGTATTTTATCGAGGAATTACGTAGGCCAGAACTGGGCCTATACTATGGCATCTATTACATAGGCTGAATGGTTCTTCATTTAAAAATTGGGCTGACGGTATCTGCTACAGTCAATGTGATTGAACGTTTTTCTGGTATTTTATAGAGGAATTACATAGGCCAGGAGTGGGTCTATACTATGGCATCTATTACATAGGCTGAATGGTTCTTCATTTGAAAATTGGGCTAATGCTACCCTGTACAGTTAATTTATTTGTTTGTACTTTTTTCTGCTATGTTATCGAGGAATTACGTAGGCCAGGACTGGGCCTACACTATGGCATTTATTACATAGCCTGAATGGTTCTTCATTTAAAAATTACACAAATGATACCCGCTACAGTCAATCCGATTCATTGAACTTTTTTCTGGTTTTTTATCGAGGAATTACGTAGGCCAGGACTGGGCCTATACTATGGCATCTATTACATAGGCTGAATGGTCCATCATATAAAAATTGGGCTAATGCTACCCTGTACGGTTAATTTATTTGTTTGGACGTTTTTCTGTTATTTTATCGAGGAATTACATAGGCCAGGACTGGGCCTATACTATGGCATCTATTACATAGGCTGAATGGTTCATCAATTAAAAATTGGGCTAATGCTACCGGCTACAGTCCATCTGATTGTTTGAACGTTTTTCTGGTATTTTATCGAGGAATTACGTAGGCCAGGACTGGGCCTATACTATGGCATCTATTACATAGGCTGAATGGTCCATCATATAAAAATTGGGCTAATGCTACCCTGTACAGTTACTTAATTTGTTTGAACGATATTCTGGTATTTTATCGAGGAATTACTTAGGCCAGGGCTGGGACTATACTATGGCATCTATTACATAGGCTGAAGGGTTCTTCATTTGGAAATTGGGCTAATACTACCCTGTACAGTTAATTTATTTGTTTGTACTTTTTTCTGCTATGTTATCGAGGAATTACGTAGGCCAGGACTGGACCTATACTATGGCATTTATTACATAGCCTGAATGGTTCTTCATTTAAAAATTACACAAATGCTACCCGCTACAGTCAATCCGATTCATTGAACGTTTTTCTGGTTTTTTATCGAGGAATTACGTAGGCCAGGACTGGGCCTATACTATGGCATCTATTACATAGGCTGAATGGTTCTTCATTTAAAAACTGGGCTAATGCTACCCTGTACAGTTAATTTATTTGTTTGTACTTTTTTCTGCTATGTTATCGAGGAAATACGTAGGCCAGGACTGGGCCTATACTATGGCTTCTATTACATAGGCTGAATGGTTCTTCATTTAAAAATTGGGCTAATGCTACCGGCTACAGTCAATCTGATTGTTTGAACGTTTTTCTGGTATTTTATTGAGGAATTACGTAGGCCAGGACTGGGCCTATACTATGGCATCTATTACATAGGCTGAATGGTTCTTCATTTAAAAAATGGGCTAATGCTACCCTGTACAATTAATTTATTTGTTTGAACGTATTTCTGTTATTTTATCGATGAGTTACGTAGGCCAGGACTGGGCCTATACTATGGCAACTATTACATAGGATGAATGGTTCTTCATTTAAAAATTGGGCTAATGCTACCCTGTGCAAATAATTTATTTGTTTGAACGTTTTTCTGGTATTTTATCGAGGAATTACGTAGGCCAGGACTGGGCCTATACTATGGCATCTATTACATAGGCTGAATGGTCCATCATATAAAAATTGGGCTAATGCTACATTCTACAGTCAATCTGATTGCTTGAAGGTTTTTCTGGTATTTTATCGAGGAATTACATAGGCCTGGACTAGGCCTATACTATGGCATCTATTACATAGGCTGAATGGTCCTTCATATAAAAATTGGGCTAATGCTACCCTGTCCAGTTAATTAATTTGTTTAAACGTTTTTCTGGTATTTTATCGAGGAATTACGTAGGCCAGGACTGGGCCTATACTATGGCAACTATTACATAGGCTGAATGGTTCTTCATTTAAAAATTGGGCTAATGCTACCCTGTACAGTTACTTAATTTTTTTGAACGTTTTTCTGGTATTTTATCGAGGAATTACTTAGGCCAGGGCTGGGCCTATACTATGGCATTTATTACATAGGCTGAACGGTTCTTCATTTGAAAATTGGGCTACTGCTACCCTGTGCAGTTAATTTATTTGTTTGTACTTTTTTCTGCTATGTTATCGAGGAATTACGTAGGCCAGGACTGGGCCTATACTATGGCATTTATTACATAGGCTGAATGGTCCTTCATATAAAAATTGGGCTAATGCTACCCTGTCCAGTTAATTAATTTATTTGAACGTTTTTCTGGTATTTTATCAAGGAATTACGTAGGCCAGGACTGGGCCTATACTATGGCATCTATTACATAGGCTGAATGGTTCTTCTTTTAAAAATTGGGCTAATGCTACCCTGTACGGTTAATTTATTTGTTTGAACGTTTTTCTGGTATTTTATCGAGGAATTACATAGGCCAGGACTGGGCCTATACTATGGCATCTATTACATAGGCTGAATGGTCCATCATATAAAAATTGGGCTAATGCTACCTTCTACAGTCAATCTGATTGCTTGAACGTTTTTCTGGTATTTTATCGAGGAATTACATAGGCCTGGACTAGACCTATACTATGGCATCTATTACATAGGCTGAATGGTCCTTCATATAAAAATTGGGCTAATGCTACCCTGTACAGTTACTTAATTTTTTTGAACGTTTTTCTGGTATTTTATCGAGGAATTACGTAGGCCAGGACTGGGCCTATACTATGGCAACTATTACATAGGCTGAATGGTTCTTCATTTAAAAATTGGGCTAATGCTACCCTGTGCAATAAATTTATTTGTTTGAACGTTTTTCTGGTATTTTATCGAGGAATTACGTAGGCCAGGACTGGGCCTATACTACGGCATCTATTAAATAGGCTGAATGGTCCATCATATAAAAATTGGGCTAATGCTACCCTGTACAGTTACTTAATTTTTTTGAACGTTTTTCTGGTATTTTATCAAGGAATTACTTAGGCCAGGGCTGGGCCTATACTATGGCATTTATTACATAGGCTGAACGGTTCTTCATTTGAAAATTGGGCTACTGCTACCCTGTACAGTTAATTTATTTGTTTGTACTTTTTTCTGCTATGTTATCGAGGAATTACGTAGGCCAGGACTGGGCCTATACTATGGCATCTATTACATTGCCTGAATGGTTCTTCATTTAAAAATTACACAAATGATACCCGCTACAGTCAATCCGATTCATTGAACGTTTTTCTTGTTTTTTATCGAGGAATTACGTAGGCCAGGACTGGGCCTATACTATGGCATCTATTACATAGGCTGAATGGTCCTTCATATAAAAATTGGGCTAATGCTACCCTGTCCAGTTAATTAATTTGTTTGAACGTTTTTCTGGTATTTTATCAAGGAATTACGTAGGCCAGGACGGGGCCTATACTATGGCATCTATTACATAGGCTGAATGGTTCTTCTTTTAAAAATTGGGCTAATGCTACCCTGTACGGTTAATTTATTTGTTTGAACGTTTTTCTGGTATTTTATCGAGGAATTACGTAGGCCAGGACTGGGCCTATACTATGGCATCTATTACATAGGCTGAATGGTCCATCATATAAAAATTGGGCTAATGCTACCTTCTACAGTCAATCTGATTGCTTGAACGTTTTTCTGGTATTTTATCGAGGAATTACATAGGCCTGGACTAGGCCTATACTATGGCATCTATTACATAGGCTGAATGGTCCTTCATATAAAAATTGGGCTAATGCTACCCTGTCCAGTTAATTAATTTGTTTGAACGTTTTTCTGGTATTTTATCGAGGAATTACGTAGGCCAGGACTGGGCCTATACTATGGCAACTATTACATAGGCTGAATGGTGCTTCATTTAAAAATTGGGCTAATGCTACCCTGTGCAATTAATTTATTTGTTTGAACGTTTTTCTGGTATTTTATCGAGGAATTACGTAGGCCAGGACTGGGCCTATACTATGGCATCTATTACATAGGCTGAATGGTCCATCATATAAAAATTGGGCTAATGCTACCCTGTACAGTTACTTAATTTGTTTGAACGATATTCTGGTATTTTATCGAGGAATTACTTAGGCCAGGGCTGGGACTATACTATGGCATCTATTACATAGGCTGAAGGGTTCTTCATTTGAAAATTGGGCTAATACTACCCTGTACAGTTAATTTATTTGTTTGTACTTTTTTCTGCTATGTTATCGAGGAATTACGTAGGCCAGGACTGGACCTATACTATGGCATTTATTACATAGCCTGAATGGTTCTTCATTTAAAAATTACACAAATGCTACCCGCTACAGTCAATCCGATTCATTGAACGTTTTTCTGGTTTTTTATCGAGGAATTACGTAGGCCAGGACTGGGCCTATACTATGGCATCTATTACATAGGCTGAATGGTTCTTCATTTAAAAACTGGGCTAATGCTACCCTGTACAGTTAATTTATTTGTTTGAACGTTTTTCTGGTATTTTGTCGAGGAATTACGTAGGCCAGAACTGGGCCTATACTATGGAATCTATTACATAGGCTGAATGGTTCTTCATTTAAAAATTGGGCTGACGCTATCTGCTACAGTCAATCTGATTGAACGTTTTTCTGGTATTTTATCGAGGAATTACATAGGCCAGGAGTGGGCCTATACTATGGCATCTATTACGTAGGCTGAATGGTTCTTCATTTGAAAATTGGGCTAATGCTACCCTGTACAATTAATTTATTTGTATGAACGTATTTCTGTTATTTTATCGATGAGTTACGTAGGCCAGGACTGGGCCTATACTATGGCAACTATTACATAGGCTGAATGGTTCTTCATTTAAAAATTGGGCTAATGCTACCGGCTACAGTCAATCTGATTGTTTGAACGTTTTTCTGGTATTTTATTGAGGAATTACGTAGGCCAGGACTGGGCCTATACTATGGCATCTATTACATAGGCTGAATGGTTCTTCATTTAAAAAATGGGCTAATGCTACCCTGTACAATTAATTTATTTGTTTGAACGTATTTCTGTTATTTTATCGATGAGTTACGTAGGCCAGGACTGGGCCTATACTATGGCAACTATTACATAGGCTGAATGGTTCTTCATTTAAAAATTGGGCTAATGCTACCCTGTGCAATTAATTTATTTGTTTGAACGTTTTTCTGTTATTTTATCGAGGAATTACGTAAGCCAGGACTGGACCTATACTATGGCATCTATTACATAGGCTGAATGGGTCTTCATTTAAATATTGGGCTAATGCTACCGGCTACAGTCAATCTGATTGTTTGAACGTTTTTCTGGTATTTTATCGAGGAATTACGTAGGCCAGGACTGGGCCTATACTATGGCATCTATTACATAGGCTGAATGGTCTATCATATAAAAATTCGGCTAATGCTACCTTCTAGAGTCAATCTGATTGCTTGAACGTTTTTCTGGTATTTTATCGAGCAATTACATAGGCCTGGACTAGGCCTATACTATGGCATCTATTACATAGGCTGAATGGTCCTTCATATAAAAATTGGGCTAATGCTACCCTGTCCAGTTAATTAATTTGTTTAAACGTTTTTCTGGTATTTTATCGAGGAATTACGTAGGCCAGGACTGGGCCTATACTATGGCAACTATTACATAGGATGAATGGTTCTTCATTTAAAAATTGGGCTAATGCTACCCTGTGCAAATAATTTATTTGTTTGAACGTTTTTCTGGTATTTTATCGAGGAATTACGTAGGCCAGGACTGGGCCTATACTATGGCATCTATTACATAGGCTGAATGGTCCATCATATAAAAATTGGGCTAATGCTACCCTGTACAGTTACTTCATTTTTTTGAACGTTTTTCTGGTATTTTATCGAGGAATTACTTAGGCCAGGGCTGGGCCTATACTATGGCATTTATTACATAGGCTGAACGGTTCTTCATTTGAAAATTGGGCTACTGCTACCCTGTACAGTTAATTTATTTGTTTGTACTTTTTTCTGCTATGTTATCGAGGAATTACGTAGGCCAGGACTGGGCCTATACTATGGCATTTATTACATTGCCTGAATGGTTCTTCATTTAAAAATTACACAAATGATACCCGCTACAGTCAATCCGATTCATTGAACGTTTTTCTTGTTTTTTATCGAGGAATTACGTAGGCCAGGACTGGGCCTATACTATGGCATCTATTACATAGGCTGAATGGTCCTTCATATAAAAATTGGGCTAATGCTACCCTGTCCAGTTAATTAATTTGTTTGAACGTTTTTCTGGTATTTTATCAAGGAATTACGTAGGCCAGGATGGGGCCTATACTATGGCATCTATTACATAGGCTGAATGGTTCTTCTTTTAAAAATTGGGCTAATGCTACCCTGTACGGTTAATTTATTTGTTTGAACGTTTTTCTGGTATTTTATCGAGGAATTACGTAGGCCAGGACTGGGCCTATACTATGGCATCTATTACATAGGCTGAATGGTCCATCATATAAAAATTGGGCTAATGCTACATTCTACAGTCAATCTGATTGCTTGAACGTTTTTCTGGTATTTTATCGAGGAATTACATAGGCCTGGACTAGGCCTATACTATGGCATCTATTACATAGGCTGAATGGTCCTTCATATAAAAATTGGGCTAATGCTACCCTGTCCAATTAATTAATTTGTTTGAACGTTTTTCTGGTATTTTATCGAGGAATTACGTAGGCCAGGACTGGGCCTATACTATGGCATCTATTACATAGGCTGAATGGTCCATCATATAAAAATTGGGCTAATGCTACCCTGTACAGTTACTTAATTTTTTTGAACGTTTTTCTGGTATTTTATCGAGGAATTACGTAGGCCAGGACTGGGCCTATACTATGGCATCTATTACATAGGCTGAATGGTCTATCATATAAAAATTGGGCTAATGCTACCTTCTACAGTCAATCTGATTGCTTGAACGTTTTTCTGGTATTTTATCGAGGAATAACATAGGCCTGGACTAGACCTATACTATGGCATCTATTACATAGGCTGAATGGTCCTTCATATAAAAATTGGGCTAATGCTACCCTGTACAGTTACTTAATTTTTTTGAACGTTTTTCTGGTATTTTATCGAGGAATTACGTAGGCCAGGACTGGGCCTATACTATGGCAACTATTACATAGGCTGAATGGTTCTTCATTTAAAAATTGGGCTAATGCTACCCTGTGCAATTAATTTATTTGTTTAAACGTTTTTCTTGTATTTTATCGAGGAATTACGTAGGCCAGGACTGGGCCTATACTATGGCATCTATTAAATAGGCTGAATGGTCCATCATATAAAAATTGGGCTAATGCTACCCTGTACAGTTACTTAATTTTTTTGGACGTTTTTCTGGTATTTTATCGAGGAATTACTTAGGCCAGGGCTGGGCCTATACTATGGCATTTATTACATAGGCTGAACGGTTCTTCATTTGAAAATTGGGCTAATGCTACCCTGTGCAGTTAATTTATTTGTTTGTACTTTTATCTGCTATGTTATCGAGGAATTACGTAGGCCAGGACTGGGCCTATACTATGGCATCTATTACATTGCCTGAATGGTTCTTCATTTAAAAATTACACAAATGATACCCGCTACAGTCAATCCGATTCATTGAACGTTTTTCTTGTTTTTTATCGAGGAATTACGTAGGCCAGGACTGGGCCTATACTATGGCATCTATTACATTGCCTGAATGGTTCTTCATTTAAAAATTACACAAATGATACCCGCTACAGTCAATCCGATTCATTGAACGTTTTTCTTGTTTTTTATCGAGGAATTACGTAGGCCAGGACTGGGCCTATACTATGGCATCTATTACATAGGCTGAATGGTCCTTCATATAAAAATTGGGCTAATGCTACCCTGTCCAGTTAATTAATTTGTTTGAACGTTTTTCTGGTATTTTATCAAGGAATTACGTAGGCCAGGTCGGGGCCTATACTATGGCATCTATTACATAGGCTGAATGGTTCTTCTTTTAAAAATTGGGCTGATGCTACCCTGTACGGTTAATTTATTTGTTTGAACGTTTTTCTGGTATTTTATCGAGGAATTACGTAGGCCAGGACTGGGCCTATACTATGGCATCTATTACATAGGCTGAATGGTCCATCATATAAAAATTGGGCTAATGCTACCTTCTACAGTCAATCTGATTGCTTGAACGTTTTTCTGGTATTTTATCGAGGAATTACATAGGCCTGGACTAGACCTATACTATGGCATCTATTACATAGGCTGAATGGTCCTTCATATAAAAATTGGGCTAATGCTACCCTGTACAGTTACTTAATTTTTTTGAACGTTTTTCTGGTATTTTATCGAGGAATTACGTAGGCCAGGACTGGGCCTATACTATGGCAACTATTACATAGGCTGAATGGTTCTTCATTTAAAAATTGGGCTAATGCTACCCTGTGCAATTAATTTATTTGTTTGAACGTTTTTCTGGTATTTTATCGAGGAATTACGTAGGCCAGGACTGGGCCTATACTACGACATCTATTAAATAGGCTGAATGGTCCATCATATAAAAATTGGGCTAATGCTACCCTGTACAGTTACTTAATTTTTTTGAACGTTTTTCTGGTATTTTATCAAGGAATTACTTAGGCCAGGGCTGGGCCTATACTATGGCATTTATTACATAGGCTGAACGGTTCTTCATTTGAAAATTGGGCTACTGCTACCCTGTACAGTTAATTTATTTGTTTGTACTTTTTTCTGCTATGTTATCGAGGAATTACGTAGGCCAGGACTGGGCCTATACTATGGCATCTATTACATTGCCTGAATGGTTCTTCATTTAAAAATTACACAAATGATACCCGCTACAGTCAATCCGATTCATTGAACGTTTTTCTTGTTTTTTATCGAGGAATTACGTAGGCCAGGACTGGGCCTATACTATGGCATCTATTACATAGGCTGAATGGTCCTTCATATAAAAATTGGGCTAATGCTACCCTGTCCAGTTAATTAATTTGTTTGAACGTTTTTCTGGTATTTTATCAAGGAATTACGTAGGCCAGGACGGGGCCTATACTATGGCATCTATTACATAGGCTGAATGGTTCTTCTTTTAAAAATTGGGCTAATGCTACCCTGTACGGTTAATTTATTTGTTTGAACGTTTTTCTGGTATTTTATCGAGGAATTACGTAGGCCAGGACTGGGCCTATACTATGGCATCTATTACATAGGCTGAATGGTCCATCATATAAAAATTGGGCTAATGCTACCTTCTACAGTCAATCTGATTGCTTGAACGTTTTTCTGGTATTTTATCGAGGAATTACATAGGCCTGGACTAGGCCTATACTATGGCATCTATTACATAGGCTGAATGGTCCTTCATATAAAAATTGGGCTAATGCTACCCTGTCCAGTTAATTAATTTGTTTGAACGTTTTTCTGGTATTTTATCGAGGAATTACGTAGGCCAGGACTGGGCCTATACTATGGCAACTATTACATAGGCTGAATGGTGCTTCATTTAAAAATTGGGCTAATGCTACCCTGTGCAATTAATTTATTTGTTTGAACGTTTTTCTGGTATTTTATCGAGGAATTACGTAGGCCAGGACTGGGCCTATACTATGGCATCTATTACATAGGCTGAATGGTCCATCATATAAAAATTGGGCTAATGCTACCCTGTACAGTTACTTAATTTGTTTGAACGATATTCTGGTATTTTATCGAGGAATTACTTAGGCCAGGGCTGGGACTATACTATGGCATCTATTACATAGGCTGAAGGGTTCTTCATTTGAAAATTGGGCTAATACTACCCTGTACAGTTAATTTATTTGTTTGTACTTTTTTCTGCTATGTTATCGAGGAATTACGTAGGCCAGGACTGGACCTATACTATGGCATTTATTACATAGCCTGAATGGTTCTTCATTTAAAAATTACACAAATGCTACCCGCTACAGTCAATCCGATTCATTGAACGTTTTTCTGGTTTTTTATCGAGGAATTACGTAGGCCAGGACTGGGCCTATACTATGGCATCTATTACATAGGCTGAATGGTTTTTCATTTAAAAACTGGGCTAATGCTACCCTGTACAGTTAATTTATTTGTTTGAACGTTTTTCTGGTATTTTGTCGAGGAATTACGTAGGCCAGAACTGGGCCTATACTATGGAATCTATTACATAGGCTGAATGGTTCTTCATTTAAAAATTGGGCTGACGCTATCTGCTACAGTCAATCTGATTGAACGTTTTTCTGGTATTTTATCGAGGAATTACATAGGCCAGGAGTGGGCCTATACTATGGCATCTATTACGTAGGCTGAATGGTTCTTCATTTGAAAATTGGGCTAATGCTACCCTGTACAATTAATTTATTTGTATGAACGTATTTCTGTTATTTTATCGATGAGTTACGTAGGCCAGGACTGGGCCTATACTATGGCAACTATTACATAGGCTGAATGGTTCTTCATTTAAAAATTGGGCTAATGCTACCGGCTACAGTCAATCTGATTGTTTGAACGTTTTTCTGGTATTTTATTGAGGAATTACGTAGGCCAGGACTGGGCCTATACTATGGCATCTATTACATAGGCTGAATGGTTCTTCATTTAAAAAATGGGCTAATGCTACCCTGTACAATTAATTTATTTGTTTGAACGTATTTCTGTTATTTTATCGATGAGTTACGTAGGCCAGGACTGGGCCTATACTATGGCAACTATTACATAGGCTGAATGGTTCTTCATTTAAAAATTGGGCTAATGCTACCCTGTGCAATTAATTTATTTGTTTGAACGTTTTTCTGTTATTTTATCGAGGAATTACGTAAGCCAGGACTGGACCTATACTATGGCATCTGTTACATAGGCTGAATGGGTCTTCATTTAAATATTGGGCTAATGCTACCGGCTACAGTCAATCTGATTGTTTGAACGTTTTTCTGGTATTTTATCGAGGAATTACGTAGGCCAGGACTGGGCCTATACTATGGCATCTATTACATAGGCTGAATGGTCTATCATATAAAAATTCGGCTAATGCTACCTTCTAGAGTCAATCTGATTGCTTGAACGTTTTTCTGGTATTTTATCGAGCAATTACATAGGCCTGGACTAGGCCTATACTATGGCATCTATTACATAGGCTGAATGGTCCTTCATATAAAAATTGGGCTAATGCTACCCTGTCCAGTTAATTAATTTGTTTAAACGTTTTTCTGGTATTTTATCGAGGAATTACGTAGGCCAGGACTGGGCCTATACTATGGCAACTATTACATAGGATGAATGGTTCTTCATTTAAAAATTGGGCTAATGCTACCCTGTGCAAATAATTTATTTGTTTGAACGTTTTTCTGGTATTTTATCGAGGAATTACGTAGGCCAGGACTGGGCCTATACTATGGCATCTATTACATAGGCTGAATGGTCCATCATATAAAAATTGGGCTAATGCTACCCTGTACAGTTACTTCATTTTTTTGAAGGTTTTTCTGGTATTTTATCGAGGAATTACTTAGGCCAGGGCTGGGCCTATACTATGGCATTTATTACATAGGCTGAACGGTTCTTCATTTGAAAATTGGGCTACTGCTACCCTGTACAGTTAATTTATTTGTTTGTACTTTTTTCTGCTATGTTATCGAGGAATTACGTAGGCCAGGACTGGGCCTATACTATGGCATTTATTACATTGCCTGAATGGTTCTTCATTTAAAAATTACACAAATGATACCCGCTACAGTCAATCCGATTCATTGAACGTTTTTCTTGTTTTTTATCGAGGAATTACGTAGGCCAGGACTGGGCCTATACTATGGCATCTATTACATAGGCTGAATGGTCCTTCATATAAAAATTGGGCTAATGCTACCCTGTCCAGTTAATTAATTTGTTTGAACGTTTTTCTGGTATTTTATCAAGGAATTACGTAGGCCAGGATGGGGCCTATACTATGGCATCTATTACATAGGCTGAATGGTTCTTCTTTTAAAAATTGGGCTAATGCTACCCTGTACGGTTAATTTATTTGTTTGAACGTTTTTCTGGTATTTTATCGAGGAATTACGTAGGCCAGGACTGGGCCTATACTATGGCATCTATTACATAGGCTGAATGGTCCATCATATAAAAATTGGGCTAATGCTACATTCTACAGTCAATCTGATTGCTTGAACGTTTTTCTGGTATTTTATCGAGGAATTACATAGGCCTGGACTAGGCCTATACTATGGCATCTATTACATAGGCTGAATGGTCCTTCATATAAAAATTGGGCTAATGCTACCCTGTCCAGTTAATTAATTTGTTTGAACGTTTTTCTGGTATTTTATCGAGGAATTACGTAGGCCAGGACTGGGCCTATACTATGGCATCTATTACATAGGCTGAATGGTCCATCATATAAAAATTGGGCTAATGCTACCCTGTACAGTTACTTAATTTTTTTGAACGTTTTTCTGGTATTTTATCGAGGAATTACGTAGGCCAGGACTGGGCCTATACTATGGCATCTATTACATAGGCTGAATGGTCCATCATATAAAAATTGGGCTAATGCTACCCTGTACAGTTACTTCATTTTTTTGAAGGTTTTTCTGGTATTTTATCGAGGAATTACTTAGGCCAGGGCTGGGCCTATACTATGGCATTTATTACATAGGCTGAACGGTTCTTCATTTGAAAATTGGGCTACTGCTACCCTGTACAGTTAATTTATTTGTTTGTACTTTTTTCTGCTATGTTATCGAGGAATTACGTAGGCCAGGACTGGGCCTATACTATGGCATTTATTACATTGCCTGAATGGTTCTTCATTTAAAAATTACACAAATGATACCCGCTACAGTCAATCCGATTCATTGAACGTTTTTCTTGTTTTTTATCGAGGAATTACGTAGGCCAGGACTGGGCCTATACTATGGCATCTATTACATAGGCTGAATGGTCCTTCATATAAAAATTGGGCTAATGCTACCCTGTCCAGTTAATTAATTTGTTTGAACGTTTTTCTGGTATTTTATCAAGGAATTACGTAGGCCAGGATGGGGCCTATACTATGGCATCTATTACATAGGCTGAATGGTTCTTCTTTTAAAAATTGGGCTAATGCTACCCTGTACGGTTAATTTATTTGTTTGAACGTTTTTCTGGTATTTTTTCGAGGAATTACGTAGGCCAGGACTGGGCCTATACTATGGCATCTATTACATAGGCTGAATGGTCCATCATATAAAAATTGGGCTAATGCTACATTCTACAGTCAATCTGATTGCTTGAACGTTTTTCTGGTATTTTATCGAGGAATTACATAGGCCTGGACTAGGCCTATACTATGGCATCTATTACATAGGCTGAATGGTCCTTCATATAAAAATTGGGCTAATGCTACCCTGTCCAGTTAATTAATTTGTTTGAACGTTTTTCTGGTATTTTATCGAGGAATTACGTAGGCCAGGACTGGGCCTATACTATGGCATCTATTACATAGGCTGAATGGTCCATCATATAAAAATTGGGCTAATGCTACCCTGTACAGTTACTTAATTTTTTTGAACGTTTTTCTGGTATTTTATCGAGGAATTACGTAGGCCAGGACTGGGCCTATACTATGGCATCTATTACATAGGCTGAATGGTCTATCATATAAAAATTGGGCTAATGCTACCTTCTACAGTCAATCTGATTGCTTGAACGTTTTTCTGGTATTTTATCGAGGAATAACATAGGCCTGGACTAGACCTATACTATGGCATCTATTACATAGGCTGAATGGTCCTTCATATAAAAATTGGGCTAATGCTACCCTGTACAGTTACTTAATTTTTTTGAACGTTTTTCTGGTATTTTATCGAGGAATTACGTAGGCCAGGACTGGGCCTATACTATGGCAACTATTACATAGGCTGAATGGTTCTTCATTTAAAAATTGGGCTAATGCTACCCTGTGCAATTAATTTATTTGTTTAAACGTTTTTCTTGTATTTTATCGAGGAATTACGTAGGCCAGGACTGGGCCTATACTATGGCATCTATTAAATAGGCTGAATGGTCCATCATATAAAAATTGGGCTAATGCTACCCTGTACAGTTACTTAATTTTTTTGGACGTTTTTCTGGTATTTTATCGAGGAATTACTTAGGCCAGGGCTGGGCCTATACTATGGCATTTATTACATAGGCTGAACGGTTCTTCATTTGAAAATTGGGCTAATGCTACCCTGTGCAGTTAATTTATTTGTTTGTACTTTTATCTGCTATGTTATCGAGGAATTACGTAGGCCAGGACTGGGCCTATACTATGGCATCTATTACATTGCCTGAATGGTTCTTCATTTAAAAATTACACAAATGATACCCGCTACAGTCAATCCGATTCATTGAACGTTTTTCTTGTTTTTTATCGAGGAATTACGTAGGCCAGGACTGGGCCTATACTATGGCATCTATTACATTGCCTGAATGGTTCTTCATTTAAAAATTACACAAATGATACCCGCTACAGTCAATCCGATTCATTGAACGTTTTTCTTGTTTTTTATCGAGGAATTACGTAGGCCAGGACTGGGCCTATACTATGGCATCTATTACATAGGCTGAATGGTCCTTCATATAAAAATTGGGCTAATGCTACCCTGTCCAGTTAATTAATTTGTTTGAACGTTTTTCTGGTATTTTATCAAGGAATTACGTAGGCCAGGACGGGGCCTATACTATGGCATCTATTACATAGGCTGAATGGTTCTTCTTTTAAAAATTGGGCTGATGCTACCCTGTACGGTTAATTTATTTGTTTGAACGTTTTTCTGGTATTTTATCGAGGAATTACGTAGGCCAGGACTGGGCCTATACTATGGTATCTATTACATAGGCTGAATGGTCCATCATATAAAAATTGGGCTAATGCTACCTTCTACAGTCAATCTGATTGCTTGAACGTTTTTCTGGTATTTTATCGAGGAATTACATAGGCCTGGACTAGGCCTATACTATGGCATCTATTACATAGGCTGAATGGTCCTTCATATAAAAATTGGGCTAATGCTACCCTGTCCAGTTAATTAATTTGTTTGAACGTTTTTCTGGTATTTTATCGAGGAATTACGTAGGCCAGGACTGGGCCTATACTATGGCAACTATTACATAGGCTGAATGGTGCTTCATTTAAAAATTGGGCTAATGCTACCCTGTGCAATTAATTTATTTGTTTGAACGTTTTTCTGGTATTTTATCGAGGAATTACGTAGGCCAGGACTGGGCCTATACTATGGCATCTATTACATAGGCTGAATGGTCCATCATATAAAAATTGGGCTAATGCTACCCTGTACAGTTACTTAATTTGTTTGAACGATATTCTGGTATTTTATCGAGGAATTACTTAGGCCAGGGCTGGGACTATACTATGGCATCTATTACATAGGCTGAAGGGTTCTTCATTTGAAAATTGGGCTAATAATACCCTGTACAGTTAATTTATTTGTTTGTACTTTTTTCTGCTATGTTATCGAGGAATTACGTAGGCCAGGACTGGACCTATACTATGGCATTTATTACATACCCTGAATGGTTCTTCATTTAAAAATTACACAAATGCTACCCGCTACAGTCAATCCGATTCATTGAACGTTTTTCTGGTTTTTTATCGAGGAATTACGTAGGCCAGGACTGGGCCTATACTATGGCATCTATTACATAGGCTGAATGGTTCTTCATTTAAAAACTGGGCTAATGCTACCCTGTACAGTTAATTTATTTGTTTGAACGTTTTTCTGGTATTTTGTCGAGGAATTACGTAGGCCACAACTGGGCCTATACTATGGAATCTAGTACATAGGCTGAATGGTTCTTCATTTAAAAATTGGGCTGACGCTATCTGCTACAGTCAATCTGTTTGAACGTTTTTCTGGTATTTTATCGAGGAATTACGTAGGCCAGGACTGGGCCTATACTATGGCATCTATTACATAGGCTGAATGGTCTATCATATAAAAATTCGGCTAATGCTACCTTCTAGAGTCAATCTGATTGCTTGAACGTTTTTCTGGTATTTTATCGAGCAATTACATAGGTCTGGACTAGGCCTATACTATGGCATCTATTACATAGGCTGAATGGTCCTTCATATAAAAATTGGGCTAATGCTACCCTGTCCAGTTAATTAATTTGTTTAAACGTTTTTCTGGTATTTTATCGAGGAATTACGTAGGCCAGGACTGGGCCTATACTATGGCAACTATTACATACGCTGAATGGTTCTTCATTTAAAAATTGGGCTAATGCTACCCTGTGCAAATAATTTATTTGTTTGAACGTTTTTCTGGTATTTTATCGAGGAATTACGTAGGCCAGGACTGGGCCTATACTATGGCATTTATTACATTGCCTGAATGGTTCTTCATTTAAAAATTACACAAATGATACCCGCTACAGTCAATCCGATTCATTGAACGTTTTTCTTGTTTTTTATCGAGGAATTACGTAGGCCAGGACTGGGCCTATACTATGGCATCTATTACATAGGCTGAATGGTCCTTCATATAAAAATTGGGCTAATGCTACCCTGTCCAGTTAATTAATTTGTTTGAACGTTTTTCTGGTATTTTATCAAGGAATTACGTAGGCCAGGACGGGGCCTATACTATGGCATCTATTACATAGGCTGAATGGTTCTTCTTTTAAAAATTGGGCTAATGCTACCCTGTACGGTTAATTTATTTGTTTGAACGTTTTTCTGGTATTTTATCGAGGAATTACGTAGGCCAGGACTGGGCCTATACTATGGCATCTATTACATAGGCTGAATGGTCCATCATATAAAAATTCGGCTAATGCTACATTCTACAGTCAATCTGATTGCTTGAACGTTTTTCTGGTATTTTATCGAGGAATTACATAGGCCTGGACTAGGCCTATACTATGGCATCTATTACATAGGCTGAATGGTCCTTCATATAAAAATTGGGCTAATGCTACCCTGTCCAGTTAATTAATTTGTTTGAACGTTTTTCTGGTATTTTATCGAGGAATTACGTAGGCCAGGACGGGGCCTATACTATGGCATCTATTACATAGGCTGAATGGTTCTTCTTTTAAAAATTGGGCTAATGCTACCCTGTACGGTTAATTTATTTGTTTGAACGTTTTTCTGGTATTTTATCGAGGAATTACGTAGGCCAGGACTGGGCCTATACTATGGCATCTATTACATAGGCTGAATGGTCCATCATATAAAAATTGGGCTAATGCTACATTCTACAGTCAATCTGATTGCTTGAACGTTTTTCTGGTATTTTATCGAGGAATTACATAGGCCTGGACTAGGCCTATACTATGGCATCTATTACATAGGCTGAATGGTCCTTCATATAAAAATTGGGCTAATGCTACCCTGTCCAGTTAATTAATTTGTTTGAACGTTTTTCTGGTATTTTATCGAGGAATTACGTAGGCCAGGACTGGGCCTATACTATGGCAACTATTACATAGGCTGAATGGTGCTTCATTTAAAAATTGGGCTAATGCTACCCTGTGCAATTAATTTATTTGTTTGAACGTTTTTCTGGTATTTTATCTAGGAATTACGTAGGCCAGGACTGGGCCTATACTATGGCATCTATTACATAGGCTGAATGGTCCATCATATAAAAATTGGGCTAATGCTACCCTGTACAGTTACTTAATTTTTTTGAACGTTTTTCTGGTATTTTATCGAGGAATTACTTAGGCCAGGGCTGGGCCTATACTATGGCATTTATTACATAGGCTGAACGGTTCTTCATTTGAAAATTGGGCTAATGCTACCCTGTGCAGTTAATTTATTTGTTTGTACTTTTATCTGCTATGTTATCGAGGAATTACGTAGGCCAGGACTGGGCCTATACTATGGCATCTATTACATTGCCTGAATGGTTCTTCATTTAAAAATTACACAAATGATACCCGCTACAGTCAATCCGATTCATTGAACGTTTTTCTTGTTTTTTATCGAGGAATTACGTAGGCCAGGACTGGGCCTATACTATGGCATCTATTACATAGGCTGAATGGTCCTTCATATAAAAATTGGGCTAATGCTACCCTGTCCAGTTAATTAATTTGTTTGAACGTTTTTCTGGTATTTTATCAAGGAATTACGTAGGCCAGGACGGGGCCTATACTATGGCATCTATTACATAGGCTGAATGGTTCTTCTTTTAAAAATTGGGCTGATGCTACCCTGTACGGTTAATTTATTTGTTTGAACGTTTTTCTGGTATTTTATCGAGGAATTACGTAGGCCAGGACTGGGCCTATACTATGGCATCTATTACATAGGCTGAATGGTCCATCATATAAAAATTGGGCTAATGCTACCTTCTACAGTCAATCTGATTGCTTGAACGTTTTTCTGGTATTTTATCGAGGAATTACATAGGCCTGGACTAGGCCTATACTATGGCATCTATTACATAGGCTGAATGGTCCTTCATATAAAAATTGGGCTAATGCTACCCTGTCCAGTTAATTAATTTGTTTGAACGTTTTTCTGGTATTTTATCGAGGAATTACGTAGGCCAGGACTGGGCCTATACTATGGCAACTATTACATAGGCTGAATGGTGCTTCATTTAAAAATTGGGCTAATGCTACCCTGTGCAATTAATTTATTTGTTTGAACGTTTTTCTGGTATTTTATCGAGGAATTACGTAGGCCAGGACTGGGCCTATACTATGGCATCTATTACATAGGCTGAATGGTCCATCATATAAAAATTGGGCTAATGCTACCCTGTACAGTTACTTAATTTGTTTGAACGATATTCTGGTATTTTATCGAGGAATTACTTAGGCCAGGGCTGGGACTATACTATGGCATCTATTACATAGGCTGAAGGGTTCTTCATTTGAAAATTGGGCTAATAATACCCTGTACAGTTAATTTATTTGTTTGTACTTTTTTCTGCTATGTTATCGAGGAATTACGTAGGCCAGGACTGGACCTATACTATGGCATTTATTACATACCCTGAATGGTTCTTCATTTAAAAATTACACAAATGCTACCCGCTACAGTCAATCCGATTCATTGAACGTTTTTCTGGTTTTTTATCGAGGAATTACGTAGGCCAGGACTGGGCCTATACTATGGCATCTATTACATAGGCTGAATGGTTCTTCATTTAAAAACTGGGCTAATGCTACCCTGTACAGTTAATTTATTTGTTTGAACGTTTTTCTGGTATTTTGTCGAGGAATTACGTAGGCCAGAACTGGGCCTATACTATGGAATCTAGTACATAGGCTGAATGGTTCTTCATTTAAAAATTGGGCTGACGCTATCTGCTACAGTCAATCTGTTTGAACGTTTTTCTGGTATTTTATCGAGGAATTACGTAGGCCAGGACTGGGCCTATACTATGGCATCTATTACATAGGCTGAATGGTCTATCATATAAAAATTCGGCTAATGCTACCTTCTAGAGTCAATCTGATTGCTTGAACGTTTTTCTGGTATTTTATCGAGCAATTACATAGGCCTGGACTAGGCCTATACTATGGCATCTATTACATAGGCTGAATGGTCCTTCATATAAAAATTGGGCTAATGCTACCCTGTCCAGTTAATTAATTTGTTTAAACGTTTTTCTGGTATTTTATCGAGGAATTACGTAGGCCAGGACTGGGCCTATACTATGGCAACTATTACATACGCTGAATGGTTCTTCATTTAAAAATTGGGCTAATGCTACCCTGTGCAAATAATTTATTTGTTTGAACGTTTTTCTGGTATTTTATCGAGGAATTACGTAGGCCAGGACTGGGCCTATACTATGGCATTTATTACATTGCCTGAATGGTTCTTCATTTAAAAATTACACAAATGATACCCGCTACAGTCAATCCGATTCATTGAACGTTTTTCTTGTTTTTTATCGAGGAATTACGTAGGCCAGGACTGGGCCTATACTATGGCATCTATTACATAGGCTGAATGGTCCTTCATATAAAAATTGGGCTAATGCTACCCTGTCCAGTTAATTAATTTGTTTGAACGTTTTTCTGGTATTTTATCAAGGAATTACGTAGGCCAGGACGGGGCCTATACTATGGCATCTATTACATAGGCTGAATGGTTCTTCTTTTAAAAATTGGGCTAATGCTACCCTGTACGGTTAATTTATTTGTTTGAACGTTTTTCTGGTATTTTATCGAGGAATTACGTAGGCCAGGACTGGGCCTATACTATGGCATCTATTACATAGGCTGAACGGTCCATCATATAAAAATTCGGCTAATGCTACATTCTACAGTCAATCTGATTGCTTGAACGTTTTTCTGGTATTTTATCGAGGAATTACATAGGCCTGGACTAGGCCTATACTATGGCATCTATTACATAGGCTGAATGGTCCTTCATATAAAAATTGGGCTAATGCTACCCTGTCCAGTTAATTAATTTGTTTGAACGTTTTTCTGGTATTTTATCGAGGAATTACGTAGGCCAGGACGGGGCCTATACTATGGCATCTATTACATAGGCTGAATGGTTCTTCTTTTAAAAATTGGGCTAATGCTACCCTGTACGGTTAATTTATTTGTTTGAACGTTTTTCTGGTATTTTATCGAGGAATTACGTAGGCCAGGACTGGGCCTATACTATGGCATCTATTACATAGGCTGAATGGTCCATCATATAAAAATTGGGCTAATGCTACATTCTACAGTCAATCTGATTGCTTGAACGTTTTTCTGGTATTTTATCGAGGAATTACATAGGCCTGGACTAGGCCTATACTATGGCATCTATTACATAGGCTGAATGGTCCTTCATATAAAAATTGGGCTAATGCTACCCTGTCCAGTTAATTAATTTGTTTGAACGTTTTTCTGGTATTTTATCGAGGAATTACGTAGGCCAGGACTGGGCCTATACTATGGCAACTATTACATAGGCTGAATGGTGCTTCATTTAAAAATTGGGCTAATGCTACCCTGTGCAATTAATTTATTTGTTTGAACGTTTTTCTGGTATTTTATCTAGGAATTACGTAGGCCAGGACTGGGCCTATACTATGGCATCTATTACATAGGCTGAATGGTCCATCATATAAAAATTGGGCTAATGCTACCCTGTACAGTTACTTAATTTTTTTGAACGTTTTTCTGGTATTTTATCGAGGAATTACTTAGGCCAGGGCTGGGCCTATACTATGGCATTTATTACATAGGCTGAACGGTTCTTCATTTGAAAATTGGGCTAATGCTACCCTGTGCAGTTAATTTATTTGTTTGTACTTTTATCTGCTATGTTATCGAGGAATTACGTAGGCCAGGACTGGGCCTATACTATGGCATCTATTACATTGCCTGAATGGTTCTTCATTTAAAAATTACACAAATGATACCCGCTACAGTCAATCCGATTCATTGAACGTTTTTCTTGTTTTTTATCGAGGAATTACGTAGGCCAGGACTGGGCCTATACTATGGCATCTATTACATTGCCTGAATGGTTCTTCATTTAAAAATTACACAAATGATACCCGCTACAGTCATTCCGATTCATTGAACGTTTTTCTTGTTTTTTATCGAGGAATTACGTAGGCCAGGACTGGGCCTATACTATGGCATCTATTACATAGGCTGAATGGTCCTTCATATAAAAATTGGGCTAATGCTACCCTGTCCAGTTAATTAATTTGTTTGAACGTTTTTCTGGTATTTTATCAAGGAATTACGTAGGCCAGGACGGGGCCTATACTATGGCATCTATTACATAGGCTGAATGGTTCTTCTTTTAAAAATTGGGCTGATGCTACCCTGTACGGTTAATTTATTTGTTTGAACGTTTTTCTGGTATTTTATCGAGGAATTACGTAGGCCAGGACTGGGCCTATACTATGGCATCTATTACATAGGCTGAATGGTCCATCATATAAAAATTGGGCTAATGCTACCTTCTACAGTCAATCTGATTGCTTGAACGTTTTTCTGGTATTTTATCGAGGAATTACATAGGCCTGGACTAGGCCTATACTATGGCATCTATTACATAGGCTGAATGGTCCTTCATATAAAAATTGGGCTAATGCTACCCTGTCCAGTTAATTAATTTGTTTGAACGTTTTTCTGGTATTTTATCGAGGAATTACGTAGGCCAGGACTGGGCCTATACTATGGCAACTATTACATAGGCTGAATGGTGCTTCATTTAAAAATTGGGCTAATGCTACCCTGTGCAATTAATTTATTTGTTTGAACGTTTTTCTGGTATTTTATCGAGGAATTACGTAGGCCAGGACTGGGCCTATACTATGGCATCTATTACATAGGCTGAATGGTCCATCATATAAAAATTGGGCTAATGCTACCCTGTACAGTTACTTAATTTGTTTGAACGATATTCTGGTATTTTATCGAGGAATTACTTAGGCCAGGGCTGGGACTATACTATGGCATCTATTACATAGGCTGAAGGGTTCTTCATTTGAAAATTGGGCTAATAATACCCTGTACAGTTAATTTATTTGTTTGTACTTTTTTCTGCTATGTTATCGAGGAATTACGTAGGCCAGGACTGGACCTATACTATGGCATTTATTACATACCCTAAATGGTTCTTCATTTAAAAATTACACAAATGCTACCCGCTACAGTCAATCCGATTCATTGAACGTTTTTCTGGTTTTTTATCGAGGAATTACGTAGGCCAGGACTGAGCCTATACTATGGCATCTATTACATAGGCTGAATGGTTCTTCATTTAAAAACTGGGCTAATGCTACCCTGTACAGTTAATTTATTTGTTTGAACGTTTTTCTGGTATTTTGTCGAGGAATTACGTAGGCCAGAACTGGGCCTATACTATGGAATCTAGTACATAGGCTGAATGGTTCTTCATTTAAAAATTGGGCTGACGCTATCTGCTACAGTCAATCTGTTTGAACGTTTTTCTGGTATTTTATCGAGGAATTACGTAGGCCAGGACTGGGCCTATACTATGGCATCTATTACATAGGCTGAATGGTCTATCATATAAAAATTCGGCTAATGCTACCTTCTAGAGTCAATCTGATTGCTTGAACGTTTTTCTGGTATTTTATCGAGCAATTACATAGGCCTGGACTAGGCCTATACTATGGCATCTATTACATAGGCTGAATGGTCCTTCATATAAAAATTGGGCTAATGCTACCCTGTCCAGTTAATTAATTTGTTTAAACGTTTTTCTGGTATTTTATCGAGGAATTACGTAGGCCAGGACTGGGCCTATACTATGGCAACTATTACATACGCTGAATGGTTCTTCATTTAAAAATTGGGCTAATGCTACCCTGTGCAAATAATTTATTTGTTTGAACGTTTTTCTGGTATTTTATCGAGGAATTACGTAGGCCAGGACTGGGCCTATACTATGGCATTTATTACATTGCCTGAATGGTTCTTCATTTAAAAATTACACAAATGATACCCGCTACAGTCAATCCGATTCATTGAACGTTTTTCTTGTTTTTTATCGAGGAATTACGTAGGCCAGGACTGGGCCTATACTATGGCATCTATTACATAGGCTGAATGGTCCTTCATATAAAAATTGGGCTAATGCTACCCTGTCCAGTTAATTAATTTGTTTGAACGTTTTTCTGGTATTTTATCAAGGAATTACGTAGGCCAGGACGGGGCCTATACTATGGCATCTATTACATAGGCTGAATGGTTCTTCTTTTAAAAATTGGGCTAATGCTACCCTGTACGGTTAATTTATTTGTTTGAACGTTTTTCTGGTATTTTATCGAGGAATTACGTAGGCCAGGACTGGGCCTATACTATGGCATCTATTACATAGGCTGAATGGTCCATCATATAAAAATTCGGCTAATGCTACATTCTACAGTTAATCTGATTGCTTGAACGTTTTTCTGGTATTTTATCGAGGAATTACATAGGCCTGGACTAGGCCTATACTATGGCATCTATTACATAGGCTGAATGGTCCTTCATATAAAAATTGGGCTAATGCTACCCTGTCCAGTTAATTAATTTGTTTGAACGTTTTTCTGGTATTTTATCGAGGAATTACGTAGGCCAGGACGGGGCCTATACTATGGCATCTATTACATAGGCTGAATGGTTCTTCTTTTAAAAATTGGGCTAATGCTACCCTGTACGGTTAATTTATTTGTTTGAACGTTTTTCTGGTATTTTATCGAGGAATTACGTAGGCCAGGACTGGGCCTATACTATGGCATCTATTACATAGGCTGAATGGTCCATCATATAAAAATTGGGCTAATGCTACATTCTACAGTCAATCTGATTGCTTGAACGTTTTTCTGGTATTTTATCGAGGAATTACATAGGCCTGGACTAGGCCTATACTATGGCATCTATTACATAGGCTGAATGGTCCTTCATATAAAAATTGGGCTAATGCTACCCTGTCCAGTTAATTAATTTGTTTGAACGTTTTTCTGGTATTTTATCGAGGAATTACGTAGGCCAGGACTGGGCCTATACTATGGCAACTATTACATAGGCTGAATGGTGCTTCATTTAAAAATTGGGCTAATGCTACCCTGTGCAATTAATTTATTTGTTTGAACGTTTTTCTGGTATTTTATCTAGGAATTACGTAGGCCAGGACTGGGCCTATACTATGGCATCTATTACATAGGCTGAATGGTCCATCATATAAAAATTGGGCTAATGCTACCCTGTACAGTTACTTAATTTTTTTGAACGTTTTTCTGGTATTTTATCGAGGAATTACTTAGGCCAGGGCTGGGCCTATACTATGGCATTTATTACATAGGCTGAACGGTTCTTCATTTGAAAATTGGGCTAATGCTACCCTGTGCAGTTAATTTATTTGTTTGTACTTTTATCTGCTATGTTATCGAGGAATTACGTAGGCCAGGACTGGGCCTATACTATGGCATCTATTACATTGCCTGAATGGTTCTTCATTTAAAAATTACACAAATGATACCCGCTACAGTCAATCCGATTCATTGAACGTTTTTCTTGTTTTTTATCGAGGAATTACGTAGGCCAGGACTGGGCCTATACTATGGCATCTATTACATAGGCTGAATGGTCCTTCATATAAAAATTGGGCTAATGCTACCCTGTCCAGTTAATTAATTTGTTTGAACGTTTTTCTGGTATTTTATCAAGGAATTACGTAGGCCAGGACGGGGCCTATACTATGGCATCTATTACATAGGCTGAATGGTTCTTCTTTTAAAAATTGGGCTGATGCTACCCTGTACGGTTAATTTATTTGTTTGAACGTTTTTCTGGTATTTTATCGAGGAATTACGTAGGCCAGGACTGGGCCTATACTATGGCATCTATTACATAGGCTGAATGGTCCATCATATAAAAATTGGGCTAATGCTACCTTCTACAGTCAATCTGATTGCTTGAACGTTTTTCTGGTATTTTATCGAGGAATTACATAGGCCTGGACTAGGCCTATACTATGGCATCTATTACATAGGCTGAATGGTCCTTCATATAAAAATTGGGCTAATGCTACCCTGTCCAGTTAATTAATTTGTTTGAACGTTTTTCTGGTATTTTATCGAGGAATTACGTAGGCCAGGACTGGGCCTATACTATGGCAACTATTACATAGGCTGAATGGTGCTTCATTTAAAAATTGGGCTAATGCTACCCTGTGCAATTAATTTATTTGTTTGAACGTTTTTCTGGTATTTTATCGAGGAATTACGTAGGCCAGGACTGGGCCTATACTATGGCATCTATTACATAGGCTGAATGGTCCATCATATAAAAATTGGGCTAATGCTACCCTGTACAGTTACTTAATTTGTTTGAACGATATTCTGGTATTTTATCGAGGAATTACTTAGGCCAGGGCTGGGACTATACTATGGCATCTATTACATAGGCTGAAGGGTTCTTCATTTGAAAATTGGGCTAATAATACCCTGTACAGTTAATTTATTTGTTTGTACTTTTTTCTGCTATGTTATCGAGGAATTACGTAGGCCAGGACTGGACCTATACTATGGCATTTATTACATACCCTGAATGGTTCTTCATTTAAAAATTACACAAATGCTACCCGCTACAGTCAATCCGATTCATTGAACGTTTTTCTGGTTTTTTATCGAGGAATTACGTAGGCCAGGACTGGGCCTATACTATGGCATCTATTACATAGGCTGAATGGTTCTTCATTTAAAAACTGGGCTAATGCTACCCTGTACAGTTAATTTATTTGTTTGAACGTTTTTCTGGTATTTTGTCGAGGAATTACGTAGGCCAGAACTGGGCCTATACTATGGAATCTAGTACATAGGCTGAATGGTTCTTCATTTAAAAATTGGGCTGACGCTATCTGCTACAGTCAATCTGTTTGAACGTTTTTCTGGTATTTTATCGAGGAATTACGTAGGCCAGGACTGGGCCTATACTATGGCATCTATTACATAGGCTGAATGGTCTATCATATAAAAATTCGGCTAATGCTACCTTCTAGAGTCAATCTGATTGCTTGAACGTTTTTCTGGTATTTTATCGAGCAATTACATAGGCCTGGACTAGGCCTATACTATGGCATCTATTACATAGGCTGAATGGTCCTTCATATAAAAATTGGGCTAATGCTACCCTGTCCAGTTAATTAATTTGTTTAAACGTTTTTCTGGTATTTTATCGAGGAATTACGTAGGCCAGGACTGGGCCTATACTATGGCAACTATTACATACGCTGAATGGTTCTTCATTTAAAAATTGGGCTAATGCTACCCTGTGCAAATAATTTATTTGTTTGAACGTTTTTCTGGTATTTTATCGAGGAATTACGTAGGCCAGGACTGGGCCTATACTATGGCATTTATTACATTGCCTGAATGGTTCTTCATTTAAAAATTACACAAATGATACCCGCTACAGTCAATCCGATTCATTGAACGTTTTTCTTGTTTTTTATCGAGGAATTACGTAGGCCAGGACTGGGCCTATACTATGGCATCTATTACATAGGCTGAATGGTCCTTCATATAAAAATTGGGCTAATGCTACCCTGTCCAGTTAATTAATTTGTTTGAACGTTTTTCTGGTATTTTATCAAGGAATTACGTAGGCCAGGACGGGGCCTATACTATGGCATCTATTACATAGGCTGAATGGTTCTTCTTTTAAAAATTGGGCTAATGCTACCCTGTACGGTTAATTTATTTGTTTGAACGTTTTTCTGGTATTTTATCGAGGAATTACGTAGGCCAGGACTGGGCCTATACTATGGCATCTATTACATAGGCTGAACGGTCCATCATATAAAAATTCGGCTAATGCTACATTCTACAGTCAATCTGATTGCTTGAACGTTTTTCTGGTATTTTATCGAGGAATTACATAGGCCTGGACTAGGCCTATACTATGGCATCTATTACATAGGCTGAATGGTCCTTCATATAAAAATTGGGCTAATGCTACCCTGTCCAGTTAATTAATTTGTTTGAACGTTTTTCTGGTATTTTATCGAGGAATTACGTAGGCCAGGACGGGGCCTATACTATGGCATCTATTACATAGGCTGAATGGTTCTTCTTTTAAAAATTGGGCTAATGCTACCCTGTACGGTTAATTTATTTGTTTGAACGTTTTTCTGGTATTTTATCGAGGAATTACGTAGGCCAGGACTGGGCCTATACTATGGCATCTATTACATAGGCTGAATGGTCCATCATATAAAAATTGGGCTAATGCTACATTCTACAGTCAATCTGATTGCTTGAACGTTTTTCTGGTATTTTATCGAGGAATTACATAGGCCTGGACTAGGCCTATACTATGGCATCTATTACATAGGCTGAATGGTCCTTCATATAAAAATTGGGCTAATGCTACCCTGTCCAGTTAATTAATTTGTTTGAACGTTTTTCTGGTATTTTATCGAGGAATTACGTAGGCCAGGACTGGGCCTATACTATGGCAACTATTACATAGGCTGAATGGTGCTTCATTTAAAAATTGGGCTAATGCTACCCTGTGCAATTAATTTATTTGTTTGAACGTTTTTCTGGTATTTTATCTAGGAATTACGTAGGCCAGGACTGGGCCTATACTATGGCATCTATTACATAGGCTGAATGGTCCATCATATAAAAATTGGGCTAATGCTACCCTGTACAGTTACTTAATTTTTTTGAACGTTTTTCTGGTATTTTATCGAGGAATTACTTAGGCCAGGGCTGGGCCTATACTATGGCATTTATTACATAGGCTGAACGGTTCTTCATTTGAAAATTGGGCTAATGCTACCCTGTGCAGTTAATTTATTTGTTTGTACTTTTATCTGCTATGTTATCGAGGAATTACGTAGGCCAGGACTGGGCCTATACTATGGCATCTATTACATTGCCTGAATGGTTCTTCATTTAAAAATTACACAAATGATACCCGCTACAGTCAATCCGATTCATTGAACGTTTTTCTTGTTTTTTATCGAGGAATTACGTAGGCCAGGACTGGGCCTATACTATGGCATCTATTACATTGCCTGAATGGTTCTTCATTTAAAAATTACACAAATGATACCCGCTACAGTCAATCCGATTCATTGAACGTTTTTCTTGTTTTTTATCGAGGAATTACGTAGGCCAGGACTGGGCCTATACTATGGCATCTATTACATAGGCTGAATGGTCCTTCATATAAAAATTGGGCTAATGCTACCCTGTCCAGTTAATTAATTTGTTTGAACGTTTTTCTGGTATTTTATCAAGGAATTACGTAGGCCAGGACGGGGCCTATACTATGGCATCTATTACATAGGCTGAATGGTTCTTCTTTTAAAAATTGGGCTGATGCTACCCTGTACGGTTAATTTATTTGTTTGAACGTTTTTCTGGTATTTTATCGAGGAATTACGTAGGCCAGGACTGGGCCTATACTATGGCATCTATTACATAGGCTGAATGGTCCATCATATAAAAATTGGGCTAATGCTACCTTCTACAGTCAATCTGATTGCTTGAACGTTTTTCTGGTATTTTATCGAGGAATTACATAGGCCTGGACTAGGCCTATACTATGGCATCTATTACATAGGCTGAATGGTCCTTCATATAAAAATTGGGCTAATGCTACCCTGTCCAGTTAATTAATTTGTTTGAACGTTTTTCTGGTATTTTATCGAGGAATTACGTAGGCCAGGACTGGGCCTATACTATGGCAACTATTACATAGGCTGAATGGTGCTTCATTTAAAAATTGGGCTAATGCTACCCTGTGCAATTAATTTATTTGTTTGAACGTTTTTCTGGTATTTTATCGAGGAATTACGTAGGCCAGGACTGGGCCTATACTATGGCATCTATTACATAGGCTGAATGGTCCATCATATAAAAATTGGGCTAATGCTACCCTGTACAGTTACTTAATTTGTTTGAACGATATTCTGGTATTTTATCGAGGAATTACTTAGGCCAGGGCTGGGACTATACTATGGCATCTATTACATAGGCTGAAGGGTTCTTCATTTGAAAATTGGGCTAATAATACCCTGTACAGTTAATTTATTTGTTTGTACTTTTTTCTGCTATGTTATCGAGGAATTACGTAGGCCAGGACTGGACCTATACTATGGCATTTATTACATACCCTGAATGGTTCTTCATTTAAAAATTACACAAATGCTACCCGCTACAGTCAATCCGATTCATTGAACGTTTTTCTGGTTTTTTATCGAGGAATTACGTAGGCCAGGACTGAGCCTATACTATGGCATCTATTACATAGGCTGAATGGTTCTTCATTTAAAAACTGGGCTAATGCTACCCTGTACAGTTAATTTATTTGTTTGAACGTTTTTCTGGTATTTTGTCGAGGAATTACGTAGGCCAGAACTGGGCCTATACTATGGAATCTAGTACATAGGCTGAATGGTTCTTCATTTAAAAATTGGGCTGACGCTATCTGCTACAGTCAATCTGTTTGAACGTTTTTCTGGTATTTTATCGAGGAATTACGTAGGCCAGGACTGGGCCTATACTATGGCATCTATTACATAGGCTGAATGGTCTATCATATAAAAATTCGGCTAATGCTACCTTCTAGAGTCAATCTGATTGCTTGAACGTTTTTCTGGTATTTTATCGAGCAATTACATAGGCCTGGACTAGGCCTATACTATGGCATCTATTACATAGGCTGAATGGTCCTTCATATAAAAATTGGGCTAATGCTACCCTGTCCAGTTAATTAATTTGTTTAAACGTTTTTCTGGTATTTTATCGAGGAATTACGTAGGCCAGGACTGGGCCTATACTATGGCAACTATTACATACGCTGAATGGTTCTTCATTTAAAAATTGGGCTAATGCTACCCTGTGCAAATAATTTATTTGTTTGAACGTTTTTCTGGTATTTTATCGAGGAATTACGTAGGCCAGGACTGGGCCTATACTATGGCATTTATTACATTGCCTGAATGGTTCTTCATTTAAAAATTACACAAATGATACCCGCTACAGTCAATCCGATTCATTGAACGTTTTTCTTGTTTTTTATCGAGGAATTACGTAGGCCAGGACTGGGCCTATACTATGGCATCTATTACATAGGCTGAATGGTCCTTCATATAAAAATTGGGCTAATGCTACCCTGTCCAGTTAATTAATTTGTTTGAACGTTTTTCTGGTATTTTATCAAGGAATTACGTAGGCCAGGACGGGGCCTATACTATGGCATCTATTACATAGGCTGAATGGTTCTTCTTTTAAAAATTGGGCTAATGCTACCCTGTACGGTTAATTTATTTGTTTGAACGTTTTTCTGGTATTTTATCGAGGAATTACGTAGGCCAGGACTGGGCCTATACTATGGCATCTATTACATAGGCTGAATGGTCCATCATATAAAAATTCGGCTAATGCTACATTCTACAGTCAATCTGATTGCTTGAACGTTTTTCTGGTATTTTATCGAGGAATTACATAGGCCTGGACTAGGCCTATACTATGGCATCTATTACATAGGCTGAATGGTCCTTCATATAAAAATTGGGCTAATGCTACCCTGTCCAGTTAATTAATTTGTTTGAACGTTTTTCTGGTATTTTATCGAGGAATTACGTAGGCCAGGACGGGGCCTATACTATGGCATCTATTACATAGGCTGAATGGTTCTTCTTTTAAAAATTGGGCTAATGCTACCCTGTACAGTTAATTTATTTGTTTGAACGTTTTTCTGGTATTTTATCGAGGAATTACGTAGGCCAGGACTGGGCCTATACTATGGCATCTATTACATAGGCTGAATGGTCCATCATATAAAAATTGGGCTAATGCTACATTCTACAGTCAATCTGATTGCTTGAACGTTTTTCTGGTATTTTATCGAGGAATTACATAGGCCTGGACTAGGCCTATACTATGGCATCTATTACATAGGCTGAATGGTCCTTCATATAAAAATTGGGCTAATGCTACCCTGTCCAGTTAATTAATTTGTTTGAACGTTTTTCTGGTATTTTATCGAGGAATTACGTAGGCCAGGACTGGGCCTATACTATGGCAACTATTACATAGGCTGAATGGTGCTTCATTTAAAAATTGGGCTAATGCTACCCTGTGCAATTAATTTATTTGTTTGAACGTTTTTCTGGTATTTTATCTAGGAATTACGTAGGCCAGGACTGGGCCTATACTATGGCATCTATTACATAGGCTGAATGGTCCATCATATAAAAATTGGGCTAATGCTACCCTGTACAGTTACTTAATTTTTTTGAACGTTTTTCTGGTATTTTATCGAGGAATTACTTAGGCCAGGGCTGGGCCTATACTATGGCATTTATTACATAGGCTGAACGGTTCTTCATTTGAAAATTGGGCTACTGCTACCCTGTACAGTTAATTTATTTGTTTGTATTTTTTTCTGCTATGTTATCGAGGAATTACGTAGGCCAGGACTGGGCCTATACTATGGCATTTATTACATTGCCTGAATGGTTCTTCATTTAAAAATTACACAAATGATACCCGCTACAGTCAATCCGATTCATTGAACGTTTTTCTTGTTTTTTATCGAGGAATTACGTAGGCCAGGACTGGGCCTATACTATGGCATCTATTACATAGGCTGAATGGTCCTTCATATAAAAATTGGGCTAATGCTACCCTGTCCAGTTAATTAATTTGTTTGAACGTTTTTCTGGTATTTTATCGAGGAATTACGTAGGCCAGGACTGGGCCTATACTATGGCAACTATTACATAGGCTGAATGGTGCTTCATTTAAAAATTGGGATAATGCTACCCTGTGCAATTAATTTATTTGTTTGAACGTTTTTCTGGTATTTTATCGAGGAATTACGTAGGCCAGGACTGGGCCTATACTATGGCATCTATTACATTGGCTGAATGGTCCATCATATAAAAATTGGGCTAATGCTACCCTGTACAGTTACTTAATTTGTTTGAACGATATTCTGGTATTTTATCGAGGAATTACTTAGGCCAGGGCTGGGACTATACTATGGCATCTATTACATAGGCTGAAGGGTTCTTCATTTGAAAATTGGGCTAATACTACCCTGTACAGTTAATTTATTTGTTTGTACTTTTTTCTGCTATGTTATCGAGGAATTACGTAGGCCAGGACTGGACCTATACTATGGCATTTATTACATAGCCTGAATGGTTCTTCATTTAAAAATTACACAAATGCTACCCGCTACAGTCAATCCGATTCATTGAACGTTTTTCTGGTTTTTTATCGAGGAATTACGTAGGCCAGGACTGGGCCTATACTATGGCATCTATTACATAGGCTGAATGGTTCTTCATTTAAAAACTGGGCTAATGCTACCCTGTACAGTTAATTTATTTGTTTGAACGTTTTTCTGGTATTTTGTCGAGGAATTACGTAGGCCAGAACTGGGCCTATACTATGGAATCTATTACATAGGCTGAATGGTTCTTCATTTAAAAATTGGGCTGACGCTATCTGCTACAGTCAATCTGATTGAACGTTTTTCTGGTATTTTATCGAGGAATTACATAGGCCAGGAGTGGGCCTATACTATGGCATCTATTACGTAGGCTGAATGGTTCTTCATTTGAAAATTGGGCTAATGCTACCCTGTACAATTAATTTATTTGTTTGAACGTATTTCTGTTATTTTATCGATGAGTTACGTAGGCCAGGACTGGGCCTATACTATGGCAACTATTACATAGGCTGAATGGTTCTTCATTTAAAAATTGGGCTAATGCTACCGGCTACAGTCAATCTGATTGTTTGAACGTTTTTCTGGTATTTTATTGAGGAATTACGTAGGCCAGGACTGGGCCTATACTATGGCATCTATTACATAGGCTGAATGGTTCTTCATTTAAAAAATGGGCTAATGCTACCCTGTACAATTAATTTATTTGTTTGAACGTATTTCTGTTATTTTATCGATGAGTTACGTAGGCCAGGACTGGGCCTATACTATGGCAACTATTACATAGGCTGAATGGTTCTTCATTTAAAAATTGGGCTAATGCTACCCTGTGCAATTAATTTATTTGTTTGAACGTTTTTCTGTTATTTTATCGAGGAATTACGTAAGCCAGGACTGGACCTATACTATGGCATCTATTACATAGGCTGAATGGGTCTTCATTTAAATATTGGGCTAATGCTACCGGCTACAGTCAATCTGATTGTTTGAACGTTTTTCTGGTATTTTATCGAGGAATTACGTAGGCCAGGACTGGGCCTATACTATGGCATCTATTACATAGGCTGAATGGTCTATCATATAAAAATTCGGCTAATGCTACCTTCTAGAGTCAATCTGATTGCTTGAACGTTTTTCTGGTATTTTATCGAGCAATTACATAGGCCTGGACTAGGCCTATACTATGGCATCTATTACATAGGCTGAATGGTCCTTCATATAAAAATTGGGCTAATGCTACCCTGTCCAGTTAATTAATTTGTTTAAACGTTTTTCTGGTATTTTATCGAGGAATTACGTAGGCCAGGACTGGGCCTATACTATGGCCACTATTACATAGGATGAATGGTTCTTCATTTAAAAATTGGGCTAATGCTACCCTGTGCAAATAATTTATTTGTTTGAACGTTTTTCTGGTATTTTATCGAGGAATTACGTAGGCCAGGACTGGGCCTATACTATGGCATATATTACATAGGCTGAATGGTCCATCATATAAAAATTGGGCTAATGCTACCCTGTACAGTTACTTCATTTTTTTGAACGTTTTTCTGGTATTTTATCGAGGAATTACTTAGGCCAGGGCTGGGCCTATACTATGGCATTTATTACATAGGCTGAACGGTTCTTCATTTGAAAATTGGGCTACTGCTACCCTGTACAGTTAATTTATTTGTTTGTACTTTTTTCTGCTATGTTATCAAGGAATTACGTAGGCCAGGACTGGGCCTATACTATGGCATTTATTACATTGCCTGAATGGTTCTTCATTTAAAAATTACACAAATGATACCCGCTACAGTCAATCCGATTCATTGAACGTTTTTCTTGTTTTTTATCGAGGAATTACGTAGGCCAGGACTGGGCCTATACTATGGCATCTATTACATAGGCTGAATGGTCCTTCATATAAAAATTGGGCTAATGCTACCCTGTCCAGTTAATTAATTTGTTTGAACGTTTTTCTGGTATTTTATCAAGGAATTACGTAGGCCAGGACGGGGCCTATACTATGGCATCTATTACATAGGCTGAATGGTTCTTCTTTTAAAAATTGGGCTAATGCTACCCTGTACGGTTAATTTATTTGTTTGAACGTTTTTCTGGTATTTTATCGAGGAATTACGTAGGCCAGGACTGGGCCTATACTATGGCATCTATTACATAGGCTGAATGGTCCATCATATAAAAATTGGGCTAATGCTACATTCTACAGTCAATCTGATTGCTTGAACGTTTTTCTGGTATTTTATCGAGGAATTACATAGGCCTGGACTAGGCCTATACTATGGCATCTATTACATAGGCTGAATGGTCCTTCATATAAAAATTGGGCTAATGCTACCCTGTCCAGTTAATTAATTTGTTTGAACGTTTTTCTGGTATTTTATCGAGGAATTACGTAGGCCAGGACTGGGCCTATACTATGGCATCTATTACATAGGCTGAATGGTCCTTCATATAAAAATTGGGCTAATGCTACCCTGTACAGTTACTTAATTTTTTTGAACGTTTTTCTGGTATTTTATCGAGGAATTACGTAGGCCAGGACTGGGCCTATACTATGGCAACTATTACATAGGCTGAATGGTTCTTCATTTAAAAATTGGGCTAATGCTACCCTGTGCAATTAATTTATTTGTTTGAACGTTTTTCTTGTATTTTATCGAGGAATTACGTAGGCCAGGACTGGGCCTATACTATGGCATCTATTAAATAGGCTGAATGGTCCATCATATAAAAATTGGGCTAATGCTACCCTGTACAGTTACTTAATTTTTTTGGACGTTTTTCTGGTATTTTATCGAGGAATTACTTAGGCCAGGGCTGGGCCTATACTATGGCATTTATTACATAGGCTGAATGGTCCTTCATATAAAAATTGGGCTAATGCTACCCTGTCCAGTTAATTAATTTGTTTGAACGTTTTTCTGGTATTTTATCAAGGAATTACGTAGGCCAGGACGGGGCCTATACTATGGCATCTATTACATAGGCTGAATGGTTCTTCTTTTAAAAATTGGGCTAATGCTACCCTGTACGGTTAATTTATTTGTTTGAACGTTTTTCTGGTATTTTATCGAGGAATTACGTAGGCCAGGACTGGGCCTATACTATGGCATCTATTACATAGGCTGAATGGTCCATCATATAAAAATTGGGCTAATGCTACCTTCTACAGTCAATCTGATTGCTTGAACGTTTTTCTGGTATTTTATCGAGGAATTACATAGGCCTGGACTAGGCCTATACTATGGCATCTATTACATAGGCTGAATGGTCCTTCATATAAAAATTGGGCTAATGCTACCCTGTCCAGTTAACTAATTTGTTTGAACGTTTTTCTGGTATTTTATCGAGGAATTACGTAGGCCAGGACTGGGCCTATACTATGGCAACTATTACATAGGCTGAATGGTGCTTCATTTAAAAATTGGGCTAATGCTACCCTGTGCAATTAATTTATTTGTTTGAACGTTTTTCTGGTATTTTATCGAGGAATTACGTAGGCCAGGACTGGGCCTATACTATGGCATCTATTACATAGGCTGAATGGTCCATCATATAAAAATTGGGCTAATGCTACCCTGTACAGTTACTTAATTTGTTTGAACGATATTCTGGTATTTTATCGAGGAATTACTTAGGCCAGGGCTGGGACTATACTATGGCATCTATTACATAGGCTGAAGGGTTCTTCATTTGAAAATTGGGCTAATACTACCCTGTACAGTTAATTTATTTGTTTGTACTTTTTTCTGCTATGTTATCGAGGAATTACGTAGGCCAGGACTGGACCTATACTATGGCATTTATTACATACCCTGAATGGTTCTTCATTTAAAAATTACACAAATGCTACCCGCTACAGTCAATCCGATTCATTGAACGTTTTTCTGGTTTTTTATCGAGGAATTACGTAGGCCAGGACTGGGCCTATACTATGGCATCTATTACATAGGCTGAATGGTTCTTCATTTAAAAACTGGGCTAATGCTACCCTGTACAGTTAATTTATTTGTTTGAACGTTTTTCTGGTATTTTGTCGAGGAATTACGTAGGCCAGAACTGGGCCTATACTATGGAATCTATTACATAGGCTGAATGGTTCTTCATTTAAAAATTGGGCTGACGCTATCTGCTACAGTCAATCTGATTGAACGTTTTTCTGGTATTTTATCGAGGAATTACATAGGCCTGGAGTGGGCCTATACTATGGCATCTATTACGTAGGCTGAATGGTTCTTCATTTGAAAATTGGGCTAATGCTACCATGTACAGTTAATTTATTTGTTTGTACTTTTTTCTGCTATGTTATCGAGGAATTACGTAGGCCAGGACTGGGCCTATACTATGGCATCTATTACATAGGCTGAATGGTCCATCATATAAAAATTGGGCTAATGCTACCCTGTACAGTTACTTAATTTGTTTGAACGTTTTTCGGGTATTTTATCGAGGAATTACTTAGGCCAGGGCTGGGCCTATACTATGGCATCTATTACATAGGCTGAACGGTTCTTCATTTGAAAATTGGGATAATGCTACCCTGTACAGTTAATTTATTTGTTTGTACTTTTTTTCTGCTATGTTATCGAGAAATTATGTCGGCCAGTACTGGGCCTATACTATGGCATCTATTACATAGGCTGAATGGGTCTTTATTTAAAAATTGGGCTAATGCTACCTTCTACAGTCAATCTGATTGCTTGAACGTTTTTCTGGTATTTTATCGAGGAATTAAATAGGCCTGGACTAGGCCTATACTATGGCATCTATTACATAGGCTGAATGGGTCTTTATTTAAAAATTGGGCTAATTCTACCATGCACAGTTAATTTATTTGTTTGAACGTTTTTCTGGTATTTTATCGAGGAATTACGTAGGCCAGAACTGGGCTTATACTATGGCATCTATTCCATAGGCTGAATGGTTCTTCATTTAAAAATTGGGCCGATGCTACCAGCTACAGTCAATCTGATTGTTTAAACGTTTTTCTGGTATTTTATCGAGGAATTACGTAGGCCAGGACTAGGCCTATACTATGGCATCGATTACATAGGCTGAACGGTTGTTCATTTGAAAATTGGGCTAATGCTGCCCTGTACAGTTAATTTATTTGTTTGTACTTTTTTCTGCTATGTTATCGAGAAATTACGTCGGCCAGTACTGGGCCTATACTATGGCATCTATTACATAGGCTGAATGGGTCTTTATTTAAAAATTGGGCTAATGCTACCTTCTACAGTCAATCTGATTGCTTGAACGTTTTTCTGGTATTTTATCGAGGAATTACATAGGCCTGGACTAGGCCTATACTATGGCATCTATTACATAGGCTGAATGGGTCTTTATTTAAAAATTGGACTAATTCTACCATGCACAGTTAATTTATTTGTTTGAACGTTTTTCTGGTATTTTATCGAGGAATTACGTAGGCCAGAACTGGGCCTATACTATGGCATCTATTACATAGGCTGAATGGTTCTTCATTTAAAAATTGGGCTGACGCTATCTGCTACAGTCAATGTGATTGAACGTTTTTCTGGTATTTTATAGAGGAATTACATAGGCCAGGAGTGGGTCTATACTATGGCATCTATTACATAGGCTGAATGGTTCTTCATTTGAAAATTGGGCTAATGCTACCCTGTACAGTTAATTTATTTGTTTGTACTTTTTTCTGCTATGTTATCGAGGAATTACGTAGGCCAGGACTGGGCCTACACTATGGCATTTATTACATAGCCTGAATGGTTCTTCATTTAAAAATTACACAAATGATACCCGCTACAGTCAATCCGATTCATTGAACTTTTTTCTGGTTTTTTATCGAGGAATTACGTAGGCCAGGACTGGGCCTATACTATGGCATCTATTACATAGGCTGAATGGTCCATCATATAAAAATTGGGCTAATGCTACCCTGTACGGTTAATTTATTTGTTTGAACGTTTTTCTGTTATTTTATCGAGGAATTACATAGGCCAGGACTGGGCCTATACTATGGCATCTATTACATAGGCTGAATGGTTCATCAATTAAAAATTGGGCTAATGCTACCGGCTACAGTCAATCTGATTGTTTGAACGTTTTTCTGGTATTTTATCGAGGAATTACGTAGGCCAGGACTGGGCCTATACTATGGCATCTATTACATAGGCTGAATGGTCCATCATATAAAAATTGGGCTAATGCTACCCTGTACAGTTACTTAATTTGTTTGAACGATATTCTGGTATTTTATCGAGGAATTACTTAGGCCAGGGCTGGGACTATACTATGGCATCTATTACATAGGCTGAAGGGTTCTTCATTTGGAAATTGGGCTAATACTACCCTGTACAGTTAATTTATTTGTTTGTACTTTTTTCTGCTATGTTATCGAGGAATTACGTAGGCCAGGACTGGACCTATACTATGGCATTTATTACATAGCCTGAATGGTTCTTCATTTAAAAATTACACAAATGCTACCCGCTACAGTCAATCCGATTCATTGAACGTTTTTCTGGTTTTTTATCGAGGAATTACGTAGGCCAGGACTGGGCCTATACTATGGCATGTATTACATAGGCTGAATGGGTCTTTATTTAAAAATTGGGCTAATTCTACCATGCACAGTTAATTTATTTGTTTGAACGTTTTTCTGGTATTTTATCGAGGAATTACATAGGCCAGGAGTGGGTCTATACTATGGCATCTATTACATAGGCTGAATGGTTCTTCATTTGAAAATTGGGCTAATGCTACCCTGTACAGTTAATTTATTTGTTTGTACTTTTTTCTGCTATGTTATCGAGGAATTACGTAGGCCAGGACTGGGCCTATACTATGGCATTTATTACATAGCCTGAATGGTTCTTCATTTAAAAATTACACAAATGCTACCGGCTACAGTCAATCTGATTGTTTGAACGTTTTTCTGGTACTTTATCGAGGAATTACGTAGGCCAGGACTGGGCCTATACTATGACATCTATTACATAGGCTGAATGGTCCATCATATAAAAATTGGGCTAATGCTACCCTGTACAGTTAATTTATTTGTTTGAACGTTTTTCTGTTATTTTATCGAGGAATTACGTAAGCCAGGCCTGGGCCTATACTATGGCATCTATTACATAGGCTGAATGGTTCTTCATTTAAAAATTGGGCTAATGCTACCCTGTGCAATTAATTTATTTGTTTGAACGTTTTTCTGTTATTTTATCGAGGAATTACGTAGGCCAGGACTGGGCCTATACTATGGCATCTATTACATAGGCTGAATGGTTCATCAATTAAAAATTGGGCTAATGCTACCGGCTACAGTCAATCTGATTGTTTGAACGTTTTTCTGGTATTTTATCGAGGAATTACGTAGGCCAGGACTGGGCCTATACTATGGCATCTATTACATAGGCTGAATGGTCCATCATATAAAAATTGGGCTAATGCTACCCTGTACAGTTACTTAATTTGTTTGAACGATATTCTGGTATTTTATCGAGGAATTACTTAGGCCAGGGCTGGGACTATACTATGGCATCTATTACATAGGCTGAAGGGTTCTTCATTTGAAAATTGGGCTAATGCTACCCTGTACAGTTAATTTATTTGTTTGTACTTTTTTCTGCTATGTTATCGAGGAATTACGTAGGCCAGGACTGGACCTATACTATGGCATTTATTACATAGCCTGAATGGTTCTTCATTTAAAAATTACACAAATGCTACCCGCTACAGTCAATCCGATACATTGAACGTTTTTCTGGTTTTTTATCGAGGAATTACGTAGGCCAGGACTGGGCCTATACTATGGCATCGATTACATAGGCTGACCGGTTCTTCATTTGAAAATTGGGCTAATGGTACCCTGTACAGTTAATTTATTTGCTTGTACTTTTTTCTGCTATGTTATCGAGGAATTACGTAGGCCAGGACTGGGCCTATACTATGGCATTTATTACATAGCCTGAATGGTTCTTCATTTAAAAATTACACAAATGCTACCCGCTACAGTCAATCCGATTCATTGAACGTTTTTCTGGTATTTTATCGAGGAATTACGTAGGCCAGGACTGGGCCTATACTATGGCATCTATTACATAGGCTGAATGGTTCTTCATTTAAAAACTGGGCTACTGCTACCCTGTACAGTTAATTTATTTGTTTGAACGTTTTTCTGGTATTTTGTCGAGGAATTACGTAGGCCAGAACTGGGCCTATACTATGGCATCTATTACATAGGCTGAATGGTTCTTCATTTAAAAATTGGGCTGACGCTATCTGCTACAGTCAATCTGATTGAACGTTTTTCTGGTATTTTATCGAGGAATTACATAGGCCTGGAGTGGGCCTATACTATGGCATCTATTACGTAGGCTGAATGGTTCTTCATTTGAAAATTGGGCTAATGCTACGATGTACAGTTAATTTATTTGTTTGTACTTTTTTCTGCTATGTTATCGAGGAATTACGTAGGCCAGGACTGGGCCTATACTATGGCATCTATTACATAGGCTGAATGGTCCATCATATAAAAATTGGGCTAATGCTACCCTGTACAGTTACTTAATTTGTTTGAACGTTTTTCGGGTATTTTATCGAGGAATTACTTAGGCCAGGGCTGGGCCTATACTATGGCATCTATTACATAGGCTGAACGGTTCTTCATTTGAAAATTGGGATAATGCTACCCTGTACAGTTAATTTATTTGTTTGTACTTTTTTTCTGCTATGTTATCGAGAAATTATGTCGGCCAGTACTGGGCCTATACTATGGCATCTATTACATAGGCTGAATGGGTCTTTATTTAAAAATTGGGCTAATGCTACCTTCTACAGTCAATCTGATTGCTTGAACGTTTTTCTGGTATTTTATCGAGGAATTAAATAGGCCTGGACTAGGCCTATACTATGGCATCTATTACATAGGCTGAATGGGTCTTTATTTAAAAATTGGGCTAATTCTACCATGCACAGTTAATTTATTTGTTTGAACGTTTTTCTGGTATTTTATCGAGGAATTACGTAGGCCAGAACTGGGCCTATACTATGGCATCTATTCCATAGGCTGAATGGTTCTTCATTTAAAAATTGGGCCGATGCTACCAGCTACAGTCAATCTGATTGTTTAAACGTTTTTCTGGTATTTTATCGAGGAATTACGTAGGCCAGGACTAGGCCTATACTATGGCATCGATTACATAGGCTGAACGGTTGTTCATTTGAAAATTGGGCTAATGCTGCCCTGTACAGTTAATTTATTTGTTTGTACTTTTTTCTGCTATGTTATCGAGAAATTACGTCGGCCAGTACTGGGCCTATACTATGGCATCTATTACATAGGCTGAATGGGTCTTTATTTAAAAATTGGGCTAATGCTACCTTCTACAGTCAATCTGATTGCTTGAACGTTTTTCTGGTATTTTATCGAGGAATTACATAGGCCTGGACTAGGCCTATACTATGGCATCTATTACATAGGGTGAATGGGTCTTTATTTAAAAATTGGGCTAATTCTACCATGCACAGTTAATTTATTTGTTTGAACGTTTTTCTGGTATTTTATCGTGGAATTACGTAGGCCAGAACTGGGCCTATACTATGGCATCTATTACATAGGCTGAATGGTTCTTCATTTAAAAATTGGGCTGACGCTATCTGCTACAGTCAATGTGATTGAACGTTTTTCTGGTATTTTATAGAGGAATTACATAGGCCAGGAGTGGGTCTATACTATGGCATCTATTACATAGGCTGAATGGTTCTTCATTTGAAAATTGGGCTAATGCTACCCTGTACAGTTAATTTATTTGTTTGTACTTTTTTCTGCTATGTTATCGAGGAATTACGTAGGCCAGGACTGGGCCTACACTATGGCATTTATTACATAGCCTGAATGGTTCTTCATTTAAAAATTACACAAATGATACCCGCTACAGTCAATCCGATTCATTGAACTTTTTTCTGGTTTTTTATCGAGGAATTACGTAGGCCAGGACTGGGCCTATACTATGGCATCTATTACATAGGCTGAATGGTCCATCATATAAAAATTGGGCTAATGCTACCCTGTACGGTTAATTTATTTGTTTGAACGTTTTTCTGGTATTTTATCGAGGAATTACATAGGCCAGGACTGGGCCTATACTATGGCATCTATTACATAGGCTGAATGGTCCATCATATAAAAATTGGGCTAATGCTACCTTCTACAGTCAATCTGATTGCTTGAACGTTTTTCTGGTATTTTATCGAGGAATTACGTAGGCCAGGACTGGGCCTATACTATGGCAACTATTACATAGGCTGAATGGTTCTTCATTTAAAAATTGGGCTAATGCTACCCTGTGCAATTAATTTATTTGTTTGAACGTTTTTCTGGTATTTTATCGAGGAATTACGTAGGCCAGGACTGGGCCTATACTACGGCATCTATTAAATAGGCTGAATGGTCCATCATATAAAAATTGGGCTAATGCTACCCTGTACAGTTACTTAATTTTTTTGAACGTTTTTCTGGTATTTTATCGAGGAATTACTTAGGCCAGGGCTGGGCCTATACTATGGCATTTATTACATAGGCTGAACGGTTCTTCATTTGAAAATTGGGCTACTGCTACCCTGTACATTTAATTTATTTGTTTGTACTTTTTTCTGCTATGTTATCGAGGAATTACGTAGGCCAGGACTGGGCCTATACTATGGCATCTATTACATTGCCTGAATGGTTCTTCATATAAAAATTACACAAATGATACCCGCTACAGTCAATCCGATTCATTGAACGTTTTTCTGGTTTTTTATCGAGGAATTACGTAGGCCAGGACTGGGCCTATACTATGGCATGTATTACATAGGCTGAATGGGTCTTTATTTAAAAATTGGGCTAATTCTACCATGCACAGTTAATTTATTTGTTTGAACGTTTTTCTGGTATTTTATCGAGGAATTACATAGGCCAGGAGTGGGTCTATACTATGGCATCTATTACATAGGCTGAATGGTTCTTCATTTAAAAATTACACAAATGATACCCGCTACAGTCAATCCGATTCATTGAACTTTTTTCTGGTTTTTTATCGAGGAATTACGTAGGCCAGGACTGGGCCTATACTATGGCATCTATTACATAGGCTGAATGGTCCATCATATAAAAATTGGGCTAATGCTACCCTGTACGGTTAATTTATTTGTTTGAACGTTTTTCTGTTATTTTATCGAGGAATTACATAGGCCAGGACTGGGCCTATACTATGGCATCTATTACATAGGCTGAATGGTTCATCAATTAAAAATTGGGCTAATGCTACCGGCTACAGTCAATCTGATTGTTTGAACGTTTTTCTGGTATTTTATCGAGGAATTACGTAGGCCAGGACTGGGCCTATACTATGGCATCTATTACATAGGCTGAATGGTCCATCATATAAAAATTGGGCTAATGCTACCCTGTACAGTTACTTAATTTGTTTGAACGATATTCTGGTATTTTATCGAGGAATTACTTAGGCCAGGGCTGGGACTATACTATGGCATCTATTACATAGGCTGAATGGTTCTTCATTTGAAAATTGGGCTAATGCTACCCTGTACAGTTAATTTATTTGTTTGTACTTTTTTCTGCTATGTTATCGAGGAATTACGTAGGCCAGGACTGGGCCTACACTATGGCATTTATTACATAGCCTGAATGGTTCTTCATTTAAAAATTACACAAATGATACCCGCTACAGTCAATCCGATTCATTGAACTTTTTTCTGGTTTTTTATCGAGGAATTACGTAGGCCAGGACTGGGCCTATACTATGGCATCTATTACATAGGCTGAATGGTCCATCATATAAAAATTGGGCTAATGCTACCCTGTACGGTTAATTTATTTGTTTGAACGTTTTTCTGTTATTTTATCGAGGAATTACATAGGCCAGGACTGGGCCTATACTATGGCATCTATTACATAGGCTGAATGGTTCATCAATTAAAAATTGGGCTAATGCTACCGGCTACAGTCAATCTGATTGTTTGAACGTTTTTCTGGTATTTTATCGAGGAATTACGTAGGCCAGGACTGGGCCTATACTATGGCATCTATTACATAGGCTGAATGGTCCATCATATAAAAATTGGGCTAATGCTACCCTGTACAGTTACTTAATTTGTTTGAACGATATTCTGGTATTTTATCGAGGAATTACTTAGGCCAGGGCTGGGACTATACTATGGCATCTATTACATAGGCTGAAGGGTTCTTCATTTGGAAATTGGGCTAATACTACCCTGTACAGTTAATTTATTTGTTTGTACTTTTTTCTGCTATGTTATCGAGGAATTACGTAGGCCAGGACTGGACCTATACTATGGCATTTATTACATAGCCTGAATGGTTCTTCATTTAAAAATTACACAAATGCTACCCGCTACAGTCAATCCGATTCATTGAACGTTTTTCTGGTTTTTTATCGAGGAATTACGTAGGCCAGGACTGGGCCTATACTATGGCATGTATTACATAGGCTGAATGGGTCTTTATTTAAAAATTGGGCTAATTCTACCATGCACAGTTAATTTATTTGTTTGAACGTTTTTCTGGTATTTTATCGAGGAATTACGTAGGCCAGAACTGGGCTTATACTATGGCATCTATTCCATAGGCTGAATGGTTCTTCATTTAAAAATTGGGCCGATGCTACCAGCTACAGTCAATCTGATTGTTTAAACGTTTTTCTGGTATTTTATCGAGGAATTACGTAGGCCAGGACTAGGCCTATACTATGGCATCGATTACATAGGCTGAACGGTTGTTCATTTGAAAATTGGGCTAATGCTGCCCTGTACAGTTAATTTATTTGTTTGTACTTTTTTCTGCTATGTTATCGAGAAATTACGTCGGCCAGTACTGGGCCTATACTATGGCATCTATTACATAGGCTGAATGGGTCTTTATTTAAAAATTGGGCTAATGCTACCTTCTACAGTCAATCTGATTGCTTGAACGTTTTTCTGGTATTTTATCGAGGAATTACATAGGCCTGGACTAGGCCTATACTATGGCATCTATTACATAGGCTGAATGGGTCTTTATTTAAAAATTGGACTAATTCTACCATGCACAGTTAATTTATTTGTTTGAACGTTTTTCTGGTATTTTATCGAGGAATTACGTAGGCCAGAACTGGGCCTATACTATGGCATCTATTACATAGGCTGAATGGTTCTTCATTTAAAAATTGGGCTGACGCTATCTGCTACAGTCAATGTGATTGAACGTTTTTCTGGTATTTTATAGAGGAATTACATAGGCCAGGAGTGGGTCTATACTATGGCATCTATTACATAGGCTGAATGGTTCTTCATTTGAAAATTGGGCTAATGCTACCCTGTACAGTTAATTTATTTGTTTGTACTTTTTTCTGCTATGTTATCGAGGAATTACGTAGGCCAGGACTGGGCCTACACTATGGCATTTATTACATAGCCTGAATGGTTCTTCATTTAAAAATTACACAAATGATACCCGCTACAGTCAATCCGATTCATTGAACTTTTTTCTGGTTTTTTATCGAGGAATTACGTAGGCCAGGACTGGGCCTATACTATGGCATCTATTACATAGGCTGAATGGTCCATCATATAAAAATTGGGCTAATGCTACCCTGTACGGTTAATTTATTTGTTTGAACGTTTTTCTGGTATTTTATCGAGGAATTACATAGGCCAGGACTGGGCCTATACTATGGCATCTATTACATAGGCTGAATGGTCCATCATATAAAAATTGGGCTAATGCTACCTTCTACAGTCAATCTGATTGCTTGAACGTTTTTCTGGTATTTTATCGAGGAATTACGTAGGCCAGGACTGGGCCTATACTATGGCAACTATTACATAGGCTGAATGGTTCTTCATTTAAAAATTGGGCTAATGCTACCCTGTGCAATTAATTTATTTGTTTGAACGTTTTTCTGGTATTTTATCGAGGAATTACGTAGGCCAGGACTGGGCCTATACTACGGCATCTATTAAATAGGCTGAATGGTCCATCATATAAAAATTGGGCTAATGCTACCCTGTACAGTTACTTAATTTTTTTGAACGTTTTTCTGGTATTTTATCGAGGAATTACTTAGGCCAGGGCTGGGCCTATACTATGGCATTTATTACATAGGCTGAACGGTTCTTCATTTGAAAATTGGGCTACTGCTACCCTGTACATTTAATTTATTTGTTTGTACTTTTTTCTGCTATGTTATCGAGGAATTACGTAGGCCAGGACTGGGCCTATACTATGGCATCTATTACATTGCCTGAATGGTTCTTCATATAAAAATTACACAAATGATACCCGCTACAGTCAATCCGATTCATTGAACGTTTTTCTGGTTTTTTATCGAGGAATTACGTAGGCCAGGACTGGGCCTATACTATGGCATGTATTACATAGGCTGAATGGGTCTTTATTTAAAAATTGGGCTAATTCTACCATGCACAGTTAATTTATTTGTTTGAACGTTTTTCTGGTATTTTATCGAGGAATTACATAGGCCAGGAGTGGGTCTATACTATGGCATCTATTACATAGGCTGAATGGTTCTTCATTTAAAAATTACACAAATGATACCCGCTACAGTCAATCCGATTCATTGAACTTTTTTCTGGTTTTTTATCGAGGAATTACGTAGGCCAGGACTGGGCCTATACTATGGCATCTATTACATAGGCTGAATGGTCCATCATATAAAAATTGGGCTAATGCTACCCTGTACGGTTAATTTATTTGTTTGAACGTTTTTCTGTTATTTTATCGAGGAATTACATAGGCCAGGACTGGGCCTATACTATGGCATCTATTACATAGGCTGAATGGTTCATCAATTAAAAATTGGGCTAATGCTACCGGCTACAGTCAATCTGATTGTTTGAACGTTTTTCTGGTATTTTATCGAGGAATTACGTAGGCCAGGACTGGGCCTATACTATGGCATCTATTACATAGGCTGAATGGTCCATCATATAAAAATTGGGCTAATGCTACCCTGTACAGTTACTTAATTTGTTTGAACGATATTCTGGTATTTTATCGAGGAATTACTTAGGCCAGGGCTGGGACTATACTATGGCATCTATTACATAGGCTGAATGGTTCTTCATTTGAAAATTGGGCTAATGCTACCCTGTACAGTTAATTTATTTGTTTGTACTTTTTTCTGCTATGTTATCGAGGAATTACGTAGGCCAGGACTGGGCCTACACTATGGCATTTATTACATAGCCTGAATGGTTCTTCATTTAAAAATTACACAAATGATACCCGCTACAGTCAATCCGATTCATTGAACTTTTTTCTGGTTTTTTATCGAGGAATTACGTAGGCCAGGACTGGGCCTATACTATGGCATCTATTACATAGGCTGAATGGTCCATCATATAAAAATTGGGCTAATGCTACCCTGTACGGTTAATTTATTTGTTTGAACGTTTTTCTGTTATTTTATCGAGGAATTACATAGGCCAGGACTGGGCCTATACTATGGCATCTATTACATAGGCTGAATGGTTCATCAATTAAAAATTGGGCTAATGCTACCGGCTACAGTCAATCTGATTGTTTGAACGTTTTTCTGGTATTTTATCGAGGAATTACGTAGGCCAGGACTGGGCCTATACTATGGCATCTATTACATAGGCTGAATGGTCCATCATATAAAAATTGGGCTAATGCTACCCTGTACAGTTACTTAATTTGTTTGAACGATATTCTGGTATTTTATCGAGGAATTACTTAGGCCAGGGCTGGGACTATACTATGGCATCTATTACATAGGCTGAAGGGTTCTTCATTTGGAAATTGGGCTAATACTACCCTGTACAGTTAATTTATTTGTTTGTACTTTTTTCTGCTATGTTATCGAGGAATTACGTAGGCCAGGACTGGACCTATACTATGGCATTTATTACATAGCCTGAATGGTTCTTCATTTAAAAATTACACAAATGCTACCCGCTACAGTCAATCCGATTCATTGAACGTTTTTCTGGTTTTTTATCGAGGAATTACGTAGGCCAGGACTGGGCCTATACTATGGCATGTATTACATAGGCTGAATGGGTCTTTATTTAAAAATTGGGCTAATTCTACCATGCACAGTTAATTTATTTGTTTGAACGTTTTTCTGGTATTTTATCGAGGAATTACGTAGGCCAGAACTGGGCTTATACTATGGCATCTATTCCATAGGCTGAATGGTTCTTCATTTAAAAATTGGGCCGATGCTACCAGCTACAGTCAATCTGATTGTTTAAACGTTTTTCTGGTATTTTATCGAGGAATTACGTAGGCCAGGACTAGGCCTATACTATGGCATCGATTACATAGGCTGAACGGTTGTTCATTTGAAAATTGGGCTAATGCTGCCCTGTACAGTTAATTTATTTGTTTGTACTTTTTTCTGCTATGTTATCGAGAAATTACGTCGGCCAGTACTGGGCCTATACTATGGCATCTATTACATAGGCTGAATGGGTCTTTATTTAAAAATTGGGCTAATGCTACCTTCTACAGTCAATCTGATTGCTTGAACGTTTTTCTGGTATTTTATCGAGGAATTACATAGGCCTGGACTAGGCCTATACTATGGCATCTATTACATAGGCTGAATGGGTCTTTATTTAAAAATTGGACTAATTCTACCATGCACAGTTAATTTATTTGTTTGAACGTTTTTCTGGTATTTTATCGAGGAATTACGTAGGCCAGAACTGGGCCTATACTATGGCATCTATTACATAGGCTGAATGGTTCTTCATTTAAAAATTGGGCTGACGCTATCTGCTACAGTCAATGTGATTGAACGTTTTTCTGGTATTTTATAGAGGAATTACATAGGCCAGGAGTGGGTCTATACTATGGCATCTATTACATAGGCTGAATGGTTCTTCATTTGAAAATGGGGCTAATGCTACCCTGTACAGTTAATTTATTTGTTTGTACTTTTTTCTGCTATGTTATCGAGGAATTACGTAGGCCAGGACTGGGCCTACACTATGGCATTTATTACATAGCCTGAATGGTTCTTCATTTAAAAATTACACAAATGATACCCGCTACAGTCAATCCGATTCATTGAACTTTTTTCTGGTTTTTTATCGAGGAATTACGTAGGCCAGGACTGGGCCTATACTATGGCATCTATTACATAGGCTGAATGGTCCATCATATAAAAATTGGGCTAATGCTACCCTGTACGGTTAATTTATTTGTTTGAACGTTTTTCTGTTATTTTATCGAGGAATTACATAGGCCAGGACTGGGCCTATACTATGGCATCTATTACATAGGCTGAATGGTTCATCAATTAAAAATTGGGCTAATGCTACCGGCTACAGTCAATCTGATTGTTTGAACGTTTTTCTGGTATTTTATCGAGGAATTACGTAGGCCAGGACTGGGCCTATACTATGGCATCTATTACATAGGCTGAATGGTCCATCATATAAAAATTGGGCTAATGCTACCCTGTACAGTTACTTAATTTGTTTGAACGATATTCTGGTATTTTATCGAGGAATTACTTAGGCCAGGGCTGGGACTATACTATGGCATCTATTACATAGGCTGAAGGGTTCTTCATTTGGAAATTGGGCTAATACTACCCTGTACAGTTAATTTATTTGTTTGTACTTTTTTCTGCTATGTTATCGAGGAATTACGTAGGCCAGGACTGGACCTATACTATGGCATTTATTACATAGCCTGAATGGTTCTTCATTTAAAAATTACACAAATGCTACCCGCTACAGTCAATCCGATTCATTGAACGTTTTTCTGGTTTTTTATCGAGGAATTACGTAGGCCAGGACTGGGCCTATACTATGGCATGTATTACATAGGCTGAATGGGTCTTTATTTAAAAATTGGGCTAATTCTACCATGCACAGTTAATTTATTTGTTTGAACGTTTTTCTGGTATTTTATCGAGGAATTACATAGGCCAGGAGTGGGTCTATACTATGGCATCTATTACATAGGCTGAATGGTTCTTCATTTGAAAATTGGGCTAATGCTACCCTGTACAGTTAATTTATTTGTTTGTACTTTTTTCTGCTATGTTATCGAGGAATTACGTAGGCCAGGACTGGGCCTATACTATGGCATTTATTACATAGCCTGAATGGTTCTTCATTTAAAAATTCCACAAATGCTACCGGCTACAGTCAATCTGATTGTTTGAACGTTTTTCTGGTACTTTATCGAGGAATTACGTAGGCCAGGACTGGGCCTATACTATGACATCTATTACATAGGCTGAATGGTCCATCATATAAAAATTGGGCTAATGCTACCCTGTACAGTTAATTTATTTGTTTGAACGTTTTTCTGTTATTTTATCGAGGAATTACGTAAGCCAGGCCTGGGCCTATACTATGGCATCTATTACATAGGCTGAATGGTTCTTCATTTAAAAATTGGGCTAATGCTACCCTGTGCAATTAATTTATTTGTTTGAACGTTTTTCTGTTATTTTATCGAGGAATTACGTAGGCCAGGACTGGGCCTATACTATGGCATCTATTACATAGGCTGAATGGTTCATCAATTAAAAATTGGGCTAATGCTACCGGCTACAGTCAATCTGATTGTTTGAACGTTTTTCTGGTATTTTATCGAGGAATTACGTAGGCCAGGACTGGGCCTATACTATGGCATCTATTACATAGGCTGAATGGTCCATCATATAAAAATTGGGCTAATGCTACCCTGTACAGTTACTTAATTTGTTTGAACGATATTCTGGTATTTTATCGAGGAATTACTTAGGCCAGGGCTGGGACTATACTATGGCATCTATTACATAGGCTGAAGGGTTCTTCATTTGAAAATTGGGCTAATGCTACCCTGTACAGTTAATTTATTTGTTTGTACTTTTTTCTGCTATGTTATCGAGGAATTACGTAGGCCAGGACTGGACCTATACTATGGCATTTATTACATAGCCTGAATGGTTCTTCATTTAAAAATTACACAAATGCTACCCGCTACAGTCAATCCGATACATTGAACGTTTTTCTGGTTTTTTATCGAGGAATTACGTAGGCCAGGACTGGGCCTATACTATGGCATCGATTACATAGGCTGACCGGTTCTTCATTTGAAAATTGGGCTAATGGTACCCTGTACAGTTAATTTATTTGCTTGTACTTTTTTCTGCTATGTTATCGAGGAATTACGTAGGCCAGGACTGGGCCTATACTATGGCATTTATTACATAGCCTGAATGGTTCTTCATTTAAAAATTACACAAATGCTACCCGCTACAGTCAATCCGATTCATTGAACGTTTTTCTGGTATTTTATCGAGGAATTACGTAGGCCAGGACTGGGCCTATACTATGGCATCTATTACATAGGCTGAATGGTTCTTCATTTAAAAACTGGGCTACTGCTACCCTGTACAGTTAATTTATTTGTTTGAACGTTTTTCTGGTATTTTGTCGAGGAATTACGTAGGCCAGAACTGGGCCTATACTATGGCATCTATTACATAGGCTGAATGGTTCTTCATTTAAAAATTGGGCTGACGCTATCTGCTACAGTCAATCTGATTGAACGTTTTTCTGGTATTTTATCGAGGAATTACATAGGCCTGGAGTGGGCCTATACTATGGCATCTATTACGTAGGCTGAATGGTTCTTCATTTGAAAATTGGGCTAATGCTACCATGTACAGTTAATTTATTTGTTTGTACTTTTTTCTGCTATGTTATCGAGGAATTACGTAGGCCAGGACTGGGCCTATACTATGGCATCTATTACATAGGCTGAATGGTCCATCATATAAAAATTGGGCTAATGCTACCCTGTACAGTTACTTAATTTGTTTGAACGTTTTTCGGGTATTTTATCGAGGAATTACTTAGGCCAGGGCTGGGCCTATACTATGGCATCTATTACATAGGCTGAACGGTTCTTCATTTGAAAATTGGGATAATGCTACCCTGTACAGTTAATTTATTTGTTTGTACTTTTTTTCTGCTATGTTATCGAGAAATTATGTCGGCCAGTACTGGGCCTATACTATGGCATCTATTACATAGGCTGAATGGGTCTTTATTTAAAAATTGGGCTAATGCTACCTTCTACAGTCAATCTGATTGCTTGAACGTTTTTCTGGTATTTTATCGAGGAATTAAATAGGCCTGGACTAGGCCTATACTATGGCATCTATTACATAGGCTGAATGGGTCTTTATTTAAAAATTGGGCTAATTCTACCATGCACAGTTAATTTATTTGTTTGAACGTTTTTCTGGTATTTTATCGAGGAATTACGTAGGCCAGAACTGGGCCTATACTATGGCATCTATTCCATAGGCTGAATGGTTCTTCATTTAAAAATTGGGCCGATGCTACCAGCTACAGTCAATCTGATTGTTTAAACGTTTTTCTTGTATTTTATCGAGGAATTACGTAGGCCAGGACTAGGCCTATACTATGGCATCGATTACATAGGCTGAACGGTTGTTCATTTGAAAATTGGGCTAATGCTGCCCTGTACAGTTAATTTATTTGTTTGTACTTTTTTCTGCTATGTTATCGAGGAATTACGTAGGCCAGGACTGGGCCTACACTATGGCATTTATTACATAGCCTGAATGGTTCTTCATTTAAAAATTACACAAATGATACCCGCTACAGTCAATCCGATTCATTGAACTTTTTTCTGGTTTTTTATCGAGGAATTACGTAGGCCAGGACTGGGCCTATACTATGGCATCTATTACATAGGCTGAATGGTCCATCATATAAAAATTGGGCTAATGCTACCCTGTACGGTTAATTTATTTGTTTGAACGTTTTTCTGTTATTTTATCGAGGAATTACATAGGCCAGGACTGGGCCTATACTATGGCATCTATTACATAGGCTGAATGGTTCATCAATTAAAAATTGGGCTAATGCTACCGGCTACAGTCAATCTGATTGTTTGAACGTTTTTCTGGTATTTTATCGAGGAATTACGTAGGCCAGGACTGGGCCTATACTATGGCATCTATTACATAGGCTGAATGGTCCATCATATAAAAATTGGGCTAATGCTACCCTGTACAGTTACTTAATTTGTTTGAACGATATTCTGGTATTTTATCGAGGAATTACTTAGGCCAGGGCTGGGACTATACTATGGCATCTATTACATAGGCTGAAGGGTTCTTCATTTGGAAATTGGGCTAATACTACCCTGTACAGTTAATTTATTTGTTTGTACTTTTTTCTGCTATGTTATCGAGGAATTACGTAGGCCAGGACTGGACCTATACTATGGCATTTATTACATAGCCTGAATGGTTCTTCATTTAAAAATTACACAAATGCTACCCGCTACAGTCAATCCGATTCATTGAACGTTTTTCTGGTTTTTTATCGAGGAATTACGTAGGCCAGGACTGGGCCTATACTATGGCATGTATTACATAGGCTGAATGGGTCTTTATTTAAAAATTGGGCTAATTCTACCATGCACAGTTAATTTATTTGTTTGAACGTTTTTCTGGTATTTTATCGAGGAATTACGTAGGCCAGAACTGGGCTTATACTATGGCATCTATTCCATAGGCTGAATGGTTCTTCATTTAAAAATTGGGCCGATGCTACCAGCTACAGTCAATCTGATTGTTTAAACGTTTTTCTGGTATTTTATCGAGGAATTACGTAGGCCAGGACTAGGCCTATACTATGGCATCGATTACATAGGCTGAACGGTTGTTCATTTGAAAATTGGGCTAATGCTGCCCTGTACAGTTAATTTATTTGTTTGTACTTTTTTCTGCTATGTTATCGAGAAATTACGTCGGCCAGTACTGGGCCTATACTATGGCATCTATTACATAGGCTGAATGGGTCTTTATTTAAAAATTGGGCTAATGCTACCTTCTACAGTCAATCTGATTGCTTGAACGTTTTTCTGGTATTTTATCGAGGAATTACATAGGCCTGGACTAGGCCTATACTATGGCATCTATTACATAGGCTGAATGGGTCTTTATTTAAAAATTGGACTAATTCTACCATGCACAGTTAATTTATTTGTTTGAACGTTTTTCTGGTATTTTATCGAGGAATTACGTAGGCCAGAACTGGGCCTATACTATGGCATCTATTACATAGGCTGAATGGTTCTTCATTTAAAAATTGGGCTGACGCTATCTGCTACAGTCAATGTGATTGAACGTTTTTCTGGTATTTTATAGAGGAATTACATAGGCCAGGAGTGGGTCTATACTATGGCATCTATTACATAGGCTGAATGGTTCTTCATTTGAAAATTGGGCTAATGCTACCCTGTACAGTTAATTTATTTGTTTGTACTTTTTTCTGCTATGTTATCGAGGAATTACGTAGGCCAGGACTGGGCCTACACTATGGCATTTATTACATAGCCTGAATGGTTCTTCATTTAAAAATTACACAAATGATACCCGCTACAGTCAATCCGATTCATTGAACTTTTTTCTGGTTTTTTATCGAGGAATTACGTAGGCCAGGACTGGGCCTATACTATGGCATCTATTACATAGGCTGAATGGTCCATCATATAAAAATTGGGCTAATGCTACCCTGTACGGTTAATTTATTTGTTTGAACGTTTTTCTGGTATTTTATCGAGGAATTACATAGGCCAGGACTGGGCCTATACTATGGCATCTATTACATAGGCTGAATGGTCCATCATATAAAAATTGGGCTAATGCTACCTTCTACAGTCAATCTGATTGCTTGAACGTTTTTCTGGTATTTTATCGAGGAATTACGTAGGCCAGGACTGGGCCTATACTATGGCAACTATTACATAGGCTGAATGGTTCTTCATTTAAAAATTGGGCTAATGCTACCCTGTGCAATTAATTTATTTGTTTGAACGTTTTTCTGGTATTTTATCGAGGAATTACGTAGGCCAGGACTGGGCCTATACTACGGCATCTATTAAATAGGCTGAATGGTCCATCATATAAAAATTGGGCTAATGCTACCCTGTACAGTTACTTAATTTTTTTGAACGTTTTTCTGGTATTTTATCGAGGAATTACTTAGGCCAGGGCTGGGCCTATACTATGGCATTTATTACATAGGCTGAACGGTTCTTCATTTGAAAATTGGGCTACTGCTACCCTGTACATTTAATTTATTTGTTTGTACTTTTTTCTGCTATGTTATCGAGGAATTACGTAGGCCAGGACTGGGCCTATACTATGGCATCTATTACATTGCCTGAATGGTTCTTCATATAAAAATTACACAAATGATACCCGCTACAGTCAATCCGATTCATTGAACGTTTTTCTGGTTTTTTATCGAGGAATTACGTAGGCCAGGACTGGGCCTATACTATGGCATGTATTACATAGGCTGAATGGGTCTTTATTTAAAAATTGGGCTAATTCTACCATGCACAGTTAATTTATTTGTTTGAACGTTTTTCTGGTATTTTATCGAGGAATTACATAGGCCAGGAGTGGGTCTATACTATGGCATCTATTACATAGGCTGAATGGTTCTTCATTTAAAAATTACACAAATGATACCCGCTACAGTCAATCCGATTCATTGAACTTTTTTCTGGTTTTTTATCGAGGAATTACGTAGGCCAGGACTGGGCCTATACTATGGCATCTATTACATAGGCTGAATGGTCCATCATATAAAAATTGGGCTAATGCTACCCTGTACGGTTAATTTATTTGTTTGAACGTTTTTCTGTTATTTTATCGAGGAATTACATAGGCCAGGACTGGGCCTATACTATGGCATCTATTACATAGGCTGAATGGTTCATCAATTAAAAATTGGGCTAATGCTACCGGCTACAGTCAATCTGATTGTTTGAACGTTTTTCTGGTATTTTATCGAGGAATTACGTAGGCCAGGACTGGGCCTATACTATGGCATCTATTACATAGGCTGAATGGTCCATCATATAAAAATTGGGCTAATGCTACCCTGTACAGTTACTTAATTTGTTTGAACGATATTCTGGTATTTTATCGAGGAATTACTTAGGCCAGGGCTGGGACTATACTATGGCATCTATTACATAGGCTGAATGGTTCTTCATTTGAAAATTGGGCTAATGCTACCCTGTACAGTTAATTTATTTGTTTGTACTTTTTTCTGCTATGTTATCGAGGAATTACGTAGGCCAGGACTGGGCCTACACTATGGCATTTATTACATAGCCTGAATGGTTCTTCATTTAAAAATTACACAAATGATACCCGCTACAGTCAATCCGATTCATTGAACTTTTTTCTGGTTTTTTATCGAGGAATTACGTAGGCCAGGACTGGGCCTATACTATGGCATCTATTACATAGGCTGAATGGTCCATCATATAAAAATTGGGCTAATGCTACCCTGTACGGTTAATTTATTTGTTTGAACGTTTTTCTGTTATTTTATCGAGGAATTACATAGGCCAGGACTGGGCCTATACTATGGCATCTATTACATAGGCTGAATGGTTCATCAATTAAAAATTGGGCTAATGCTACCGGCTACAGTCAATCTGATTGTTTGAACGTTTTTCTGGTATTTTATCGAGGAATTACGTAGGCCAGGACTGGGCCTATACTATGGCATCTATTACATAGGCTGAATGGTCCATCATATAAAAATTGGGCTAATGCTACCCTGTACAGTTACTTAATTTGTTTGAACGATATTCTGGTATTTTATCGAGGAATTACTTAGGCCAGGGCTGGGACTATACTATGGCATCTATTACATAGGCTGAAGGGTTCTTCATTTGGAAATTGGGCTAATACTACCCTGTACAGTTAATTTATTTGTTTGTACTTTTTTCTGCTATGTTATCGAGGAATTACGTAGGCCAGGACTGGACCTATACTATGGCATTTATTACATAGCCTGAATGGTTCTTCATTTAAAAATTACACAAATGCTACCCGCTACAGTCAATCCGATTCATTGAACGTTTTTCTGGTTTTTTATCGAGGAATTACGTAGGCCAGGACTGGGCCTATACTATGGCATGTATTACATAGGCTGAATGGGTCTTTATTTAAAAATTGGGCTAATTCTACCATGCACAGTTAATTTATTTGTTTGAACGTTTTTCTGGTATTTTATCGAGGAATTACGTAGGCCAGAACTGGGCTTATACTATGGCATCTATTCCATAGGCTGAATGGTTCTTCATTTAAAAATTGGGCCGATGCTACCAGCTACAGTCAATCTGATTGTTTAAACGTTTTTCTGGTATTTTATCGAGGAATTACGTAGGCCAGGACTAGGCCTATACTATGGCATCGATTACATAGGCTGAACGGTTGTTCATTTGAAAATTGGGCTAATGCTGCCCTGTACAGTTAATTTATTTGTTTGTACTTTTTTCTGCTATGTTATCGAGAAATTACGTCGGCCAGTACTGGGCCTATACTATGGCATCTATTACATAGGCTGAATGGGTCTTTATTTAAAAATTGGGCTAATGCTACCTTCTACAGTCAATCTGATTGCTTGAACGTTTTTCTGGTATTTTATCGAGGAATTACATAGGCCTGGACTAGGCCTATACTATGGCATCTATTACATAGGCTGAATGGGTCTTTATTTAAAAATTGGACTAATTCTACCATGCACAGTTAATTTATTTGTTTGAACGTTTTTCTGGTATTTTATCGAGGAATTACGTAGGCCAGAACTGGGCCTATACTATGGCATCTATTACATAGGCTGAATGGTTCTTCATTTAAAAATTGGGCTGACGCTATCTGCTACAGTCAATGTGATTGAACGTTTTTCTGGTATTTTATAGAGGAATTACATAGGCCAGGAGTGGGTCTATACTATGGCATCTATTACATAGGCTGAATGGTTCTTCATTTGAAAATGGGGCTAATGCTACCCTGTACAGTTAATTTATTTGTTTGTACTTTTTTCTGCTATGTTATCGAGGAATTACGTAGGCCAGGACTGGGCCTACACTATGGCATTTATTACATAGCCTGAATGGTTCTTCATTTAAAAATTACACAAATGATACCCGCTACAGTCAATCCGATTCATTGAACTTTTTTCTGGTTTTTTATCGAGGAATTACGTAGGCCAGGACTGGGCCTATACTATGGCATCTATTACATAGGCTGAATGGTCCATCATATAAAAATTGGGCTAATGCTACCCTGTACGGTTAATTTATTTGTTTGAACGTTTTTCTGTTATTTTATCGAGGAATTACATAGGCCAGGACTGGGCCTATACTATGGCATCTATTACATAGGCTGAATGGTTCATCAATTAAAAATTGGGCTAATGCTACCGGCTACAGTCAATCTGATTGTTTGAACGTTTTTCTGGTATTTTATCGAGGAATTACGTAGGCCAGGACTGGGCCTATACTATGGCATCTATTACATAGGCTGAATGGTCCATCATATAAAAATTGGGCTAATGCTACCCTGTACAGTTACTTAATTTGTTTGAACGATATTCTGGTATTTTATCGAGGAATTACTTAGGCCAGGGCTGGGACTATACTATGGCATCTATTACATAGGCTGAAGGGTTCTTCATTTGGAAATTGGGCTAATACTACCCTGTACAGTTAATTTATTTGTTTGTACTTTTTTCTGCTATGTTATCGAGGAATTACGTAGGCCAGGACTGGACCTATACTATGGCATTTATTACATAGCCTGAATGGTTCTTCATTTAAAAATTACACAAATGCTACCCGCTACAGTCAATCCGATTCATTGAACGTTTTTCTGGTTTTTTATCGAGGAATTACGTAGGCCAGGACTGGGCCTATACTATGGCATGTATTACATAGGCTGAATGGGTCTTTATTTAAAAATTGGGCTAATTCTACCATGCACAGTTAATTTATTTGTTTGAACGTTTTTCTGGTATTTTATCGAGGAATTACATAGGCCAGGAGTGGGTCTATACTATGGCATCTATTACATAGGCTGAATGGTTCTTCATTTGAAAATTGGGCTAATGCTACCCTGTACAGTTAATTTATTTGTTTGTACTTTTTTCTGCTATGTTATCGAGGAATTACGTAGGCCAGGACTGGGCCTATACTATGGCATTTATTACATAGCCTGAATGGTTCTTCATTTAAAAATTCCACAAATGCTACCGGCTACAGTCAATCTGATTGTTTGAACGTTTTTCTGGTACTTTATCGAGGAATTACGTAGGCCAGGACTGGGCCTATACTATGACATCTATTACATAGGCTGAATGGTCCATCATATAAAAATTGGGCTAATGCTACCCTGTACAGTTAATTTATTTGTTTGAACGTTTTTCTGTTATTTTATCGAGGAATTACGTAAGCCAGGCCTGGGCCTATACTATGGCATCTATTACATAGGCTGAATGGTTCTTCATTTAAAAATTGGGCTAATGCTACCCTGTGCAATTAATTTATTTGTTTGAACGTTTTTCTGTTATTTTATCGAGGAATTACGTAGGCCAGGACTGGGCCTATACTATGGCATCTATTACATAGGCTGAATGGTTCATCAATTAAAAATTGGGCTAATGCTACCGGCTACAGTCAATCTGATTGTTTGAACGTTTTTCTGGTATTTTATCGAGGAATTACGTAGGCCAGGACTGGGCCTATACTATGGCATCTATTACATAGGCTGAATGGTCCATCATATAAAAATTGGGCTAATGCTACCCTGTACAGTTACTTAATTTGTTTGAACGATATTCTGGTATTTTATCGAGGAATTACTTAGGCCAGGGCTGGGACTATACTATGGCATCTATTACATAGGCTGAAGGGTTCTTCATTTGAAAATTGGGCTAATGCTACCCTGTACAGTTAATTTATTTGTTTGTACTTTTTTCTGCTATGTTATCGAGGAATTACGTAGGCCAGGACTGGACCTATACTATGGCATTTATTACATAGCCTGAATGGTTCTTCATTTAAAAATTACACAAATGCTACCCGCTACAGTCAATCCGATACATTGAACGTTTTTCTGGTTTTTTATCGAGGAATTACGTAGGCCAGGACTGGGCCTATACTATGGCATCGATTACATAGGCTGACCGGTTCTTCATTTGAAAATTGGGCTAATGGTACCCTGTACAGTTAATTTATTTGCTTGTACTTTTTTCTGCTATGTTATCGAGGAATTACGTAGGCCAGGACTGGGCCTATACTATGGCATTTATTACATAGCCTGAATGGTTCTTCATTTAAAAATTACACAAATGCTACCCGCTACAGTCAATCCGATTCATTGAACGTTTTTCTGGTATTTTATCGAGGAATTACGTAGGCCAGGACTGGGCCTATACTATGGCATCTATTACATAGGCTGAATGGTTCTTCATTTAAAAACTGGGCTACTGCTACCCTGTACAGTTAATTTATTTGTTTGAACGTTTTTCTGGTATTTTGTCGAGGAATTACGTAGGCCAGAACTGGGCCTATACTATGGCATCTATTACATAGGCTGAATGGTTCTTCATTTAAAAATTGGGCTGACGCTATCTGCTACAGTCAATCTGATTGAACGTTTTTCTGGTATTTTATCGAGGAATTACATAGGCCTGGAGTGGGCCTATACTATGGCATCTATTACGTAGGCTGAATGGTTCTTCATTTGAAAATTGGGCTAATGCTACCATGTACAGTTAATTTATTTGTTTGTACTTTTTTCTGCTATGTTATCGAGGAATTACGTAGGCCAGGACTGGGCCTATACTATGGCATCTATTACATAGGCTGAATGGTCCATCATATAAAAATTGGGCTAATGCTACCCTGTACAGTTACTTAATTTGTTTGAACGTTTTTCGGGTATTTTATCGAGGAATTACTTAGGCCAGGGCTGGGCCTATACTATGGCATCTATTACATAGGCTGAACGGTTCTTCATTTGAAAATTGGGATAATGCTACCCTGTACAGTTAATTTATTTGTTTGTACTTTTTTTCTGCTATGTTATCGAGAAATTATGTCGGCCAGTACTGGGCCTATACTATGGCATCTATTACATAGGCTGAATGGGTCTTTATTTAAAAATTGGGCTAATGCTACCTTCTACAGTCAATCTGATTGCTTGAACGTTTTTCTGGTATTTTATCGAGGAATTAAATAGGCCTGGACTAGGCCTATACTATGGCATCTATTACATAGGCTGAATGGGTCTTTATTTAAAAATTGGGCTAATTCTACCATGCACAGTTAATTTATTTGTTTGAACGTTTTTCTGGTATTTTATCGAGGAATTACGTAGGCCAGAACTGGGCCTATACTATGGCATCTATTCCATAGGCTGAATGGTTCTTCATTTAAAAATTGGGCCGATGCTACCAGCTACAGTCAATCTGATTGTTTAAACGTTTTTCTTGTATTTTATCGAGGAATTACGTAGGCCAGGACTAGGCCTATACTATGGCATCGATTACATAGGCTGAACGGTTGTTCATTTGAAAATTGGGCTAATGCTGCCCTGTACAGTTAATTTATTTGTTTGTACTTTTTTCTGCTATGTTATCGAGAAATTACGTCGGCCAGTACTGGGCCTATACTATGGCATCTATTACATAGGCTGAATGGGTCTTTATTTAAAAATTGGGCTAATGCTACCTTCTACAGTCAATCTGATTGCTTGAACGTTTTTCTGGTATTTTATCGAGGAATTACATAGGCCTGGACTAGGCCTATACTATGGCATCTATTACATAGGGTGAATGGGTCTTTATTTAAAAATTGGGCTAATTCTACCATGCACAGTTAATTTATTTGTTTGAACGTTTTTCTGGTATTTTATCGTGGAATTACGTAGGCCAGAACTGGGCCTATACTATGGCATCTATTACATAGGCTGAATGGTTCTTCATTTAAAAATTGGGCTGACGCTATCTGCTACAGTCAATGTGATTGAACGTTTTTCTGGTATTTTATAGAGGAATTACATAGGCCAGGAGTGGGTCTATACTATGGCATCTATTACATAGGCTGAATGGTTCTTCATTTGAAAATTGGGCTAATGCTACCCTGTACAGTTAATTTATTTGTTTGTACTTTTTTCTGCTATGTTATCGAGGAATTACGTAGGCCAGGACTGGGCCTACACTATGGCATTTATTACATAGCCTGAATGGTTCTTCATTTAAAAATTACACAAATGATACCCGCTACAGTCAATCCGATTCATTGAACTTTTTTCTGGTTTTTTATCGAGGAATTACGTAGGCCAGGACTGGGCCTATACTATGGCATCTATTACATAGGCTGAATGGTCCATCATATAAAAATTGGGCTAATGCTACCCTGTACGGTTAATTTATTTGTTTGAACGTTTTTCTGGTATTTTATCGAGGAATTACATAGGCCAGGACTGGGCCTATACTATGGCATCTATTACATAGGCTGAATGGTCCATCATATAAAAATTGGGCTAATGCTACCTTCTACAGTCAATCTGATTGCTTGAACGTTTTTCTGGTATTTTATCGAGGAATTACGTAGGCCAGGACTGGGCCTATACTATGGCAACTATTACATAGGCTGAATGGTTCTTCATTTAAAAATTGGGCTAATGCTACCCTGTGCAATTAATTTATTTGTTTGAACGTTTTTCTGGTATTTTATCGAGGAATTACGTAGGCCAGGACTGGGCCTATACTACGGCATCTATTAAATAGGCTGAATGGTCCATCATATAAAAATTGGGCTAATGCTACCCTGTACAGTTACTTAATTTTTTTGAACGTTTTTCTGGTATTTTATCGAGGAATTACTTAGGCCAGGGCTGGGCCTATACTATGGCATTTATTACATAGGCTGAACGGTTCTTCATTTGAAAATTGGGCTACTGCTACCCTGTACATTTAATTTATTTGTTTGTACTTTTTTCTGCTATGTTATCGAGGAATTACGTAGGCCAGGACTGGGCCTATACTATGGCATCTATTACATTGCCTGAATGGTTCTTCATATAAAAATTACACAAATGATACCCGCTACAGTCAATCCGATTCATTGAACGTTTTTCTTGTTTTTTATCGAGGAATTACGTAGGCCAGGACTGGGCCTATACTATGGCATCTATTACATAGGCTGAATGGTCCTTCATATAAAAATTGGGCTAATGCTACCCTGTCCAGTTAATTAATTTGTTTGAACGTTTTTCTGGTATTTTATCAAGGAATTACGTAGGCCAGGACGGGGCCTATACTATGGCATCTATTACATAGGCTGAATGGTTCTTCTTTTAAAAATTGGGCTAATGCTACCCTGTACGGTTAATTTATTTATTTGAACGTTTTTCTGGTATTTTATCGAGGAATTACGTAGGCCAGGACTGGGCCTATACTATGGCATCTATTACATAGGCTGAATGGTCCATCATATAAAAATTGGGCTAATGCTACCTTCTACAGTCAATCTGATTGCTTGAACGTTTTTCTGGTATTTTATCGAGGAATTACATAGGCCTGGACTAGGCCTATACTATGGCATCTATTACATAGGCTGAATGGTCCTTCATATAAAAATTGGGCTAATGCTACCCTGTCCAGTTAATTAATTTGTTTGAACGTTTTTCTGGTATTTTATCGAGGAATTACGTAGGCCAGGACTGGGCCTATACTATGGCAACTATTACATAGGCTGAATGGTGCTTCATTTAAAAATTGGGCTAATGCTACCCTGTGCAATTAATTTATTTGTTTGAACGTTTTTCTGGTATTTTATCGAGGAATTACGTAGGCCAGGACTGGGCCTATACTATGGCATCTATTACATAGGCTGAATGGTCCATCATATAAAAATTGGGCTAATGCTACCCTGTACAGTTACTTAATTTTTTTGAACGTTTTTCTGGTATTTTATCGAGGAATTACGTAGGCCAGGACTGGGCCTATACTATGGCATCTATTACATAGGCTGAATGGTCTATCATATAAAAATTGGGCTAATGCTACCTTCTACAGTCAATCTGATTGCTTGAACGTTTTTCTGGTATTTTATCGAGGAATAACATAGGCCTGGACTAGACCTATACTATGGCATCTATTACATAGGCTGAATGGTCCTTCATATAAAAATTGGGCTAATGCTACCCTGTACAGTTACTTAATTTTTTTGAACGTTTTTCTGGTATTTTATCGAGGAATTACGTAGGCCAGGACTGGGCCTATACTATGGCAACTATTACATAGGCTGAATGGTTCTTCATTTAAAAATTGGGCTAATGCTACCCTGTGCAATTAATTTATTTGTTTGAACGTTTTTCTTGTATTTTATCGAGGAATTACGTAGGCCAGGACTGGGCCTATACTATGGCATCTATTAAATAGGCTGAATGGTCCATCATATAAAAATTGGGCTAATGCTACCCTGTACAGTTACTTAATTTTTTTGGACGTTTTTCTGGTATTTTATCGAGGAATTACTTAGGCCAGGGCTGGGCCTATACTATGGCATTTATTACATAGGCTGAACGGTTCTTCATTTGAAAATTGGGCTAATGCTACCCTGTGCAGTTAATTTATTTGTTTGTACTTTTTTCTGCTATGTTATCGAGGAATTACGTAGGCCAGGACTGGGCCTATACTATGGCATCTATTACATAGGCTGAATGGTCCATCATATAAAAATTGGGCTAATGCTACCCTGTACAGTTACTTAATTTGTTTGAACGATATTCTGGTATTTTATCGAGGAATTACTTAGGCCAGGGCTGGGACTATACTATGGCATCTATTACATAGGCTGAAGGGTTCTTCATTTGAAAATTGGGCTAATACTACCCTGTACAGTTAATTTATTTGTTTGTACTTTTTTCTGCTATGTTATCGAGGAATTACGTAGGCCAGGACTGGACCTATACTATGGCATTTATTACATACCCTGAATGGTTCTTCATTTAAAAATTACACAAATGCTACCCGCTACAGTCAATCCGATTCATTGAACGTTTTTCTGGTTTTTTATCGAGGAATTACGTAGGCCAGGACTGGGCCTATACTATGGCATCTATTACATAGGCTGAATGGTTCTTCATTTAAAAACTGGGCTAATGCTACCCTGTACAGTTAATTTATTTGTTTGAACGTTTTTCTGGTATTTTGTCGAGGAATTACGTAGGCCAGAACTGGGCCTATACTATGGAATCTATTACATAGGCTGAATGGTTCTTCATTTAAAAATTGGGCTGACGCTATCTGCTACAGTCAATCTGATTGAACGTTTTTCTGGTATTTTATCGAGCAATTACATAGGCCTGGACTAGGCCTATACTATGGCATCTATTACATAGGCTGAATGGTCCTTCATATAAAAATTGGGCTAATGCTACCCTGTCCAGTTAATTAATTTGTTTAAACGTTTTTCTGGTATTTTATCGAGGAATTACGTAGGCCAGGACTGGGCCTATACTATGGCAACTATTACATACGCTGAATGGTTCTTCATTTAAAAATTGGGCTAATGCTACCCTGTGCAAATAATTTATTTGTTTGAACGTTTTTCTGGTATTTTATCGAGGAATTACGTAGGCCAGGACTGGGCCTATACTATGGCATCTATTACATAGGCTGAATGGTCCATCATATAAAAATTGGGCTAATGCTACCCTGTACAGTTACTTCATTTTTTTGAACGTTTTTCTGGTATTTTATCGAGGAATTACTTAGGCCAGGGCTGGGCCTATACTATGGCATTTATTACATAGGCTGAACGGTTCTTCATTTGAAAATTGGGCTACTGCTACCCTGTACAGTTAATTTATTTGTTTGTACTTTTTTCTGCTATGTTATCGAGGAATTACGTAGGCCAGGACTGGGCCTATACTATGGCATTTATTACATTGCCTGAATGGTTCTTCATTTAAAAATTACACAAATGATACCCGCTACAGTCAATCCGATTCATTGAACGTTTTTCTTGTTTTTTATCGAGGAATTACGTAGGCCAGGACTGGGCCTATACTATGGCATCTATTACATAGGCTGAATGGTCCTTCATATAAAAATTGGGCTAATGCTACCCTGTCCAGTTAATTAATTTGTTTGAACGTTTTTCTGGTATTTTATCAAGGAATTACGTAGGCCAGGACGGGGCCTATACTATGGCATCTATTACATAGGCTGAATGGTTCTTCTTTTAAAAATTGGGCTAATGCTACCCTGTACGGTTAATTTATTTGTTTGAACGTTTTTCTGGTATTTTATCGAGGAATTACGTAGGCCAGGACTGGGCCTATACTATGGCATCTATTACATAGGCTGAATGGTCCTTCATATAAAAATTGGGCTAATGCTACCCTGTCCAGTTAATTAATTTGTTTGAACGTTTTTCTGGTATTTTATCAAGGAATTACGTAGGCCAGGACGGGGCCTATACTATGGCATCTATTACATAGGCTGAATGGTTCTTCTTTTAAAAATTGGGCTAATGCTACCCTGTACGGTTAATTTATTTGTTTGAACGTTTTTCTGGTATTTTATCGAGGAATTACGTAGGCCAGGACTGGGCCTATACTATGGCATCTATTACATAGGCTGAATGGTCCATCATATAAAAATTGGGCTAATGCTACATTCTACAGTCAATCTGATTGCTTGAACGTTTTTCTGGTATTTTATCGAGGAATTACATAGGCCTGGACTAGGCCTATACTATGGCATCTATTACATAGGCTGAATGGTCCTTCATATAAAAATTGGGCTAATGCTACCCTGTCCAGTTAATTAATTTGTTTGAAGGTTTTTCTGGTATTTTATCGAGGAATTACGTAGGCCAGGACGGGGCCTATACTATGGCATCTATTACATAGGCTGAATGGTTCTTCTTTTAAAAATTGGGCTAATGCTACCCTGTACGGTTAATTTATTTGTTTGAACGTTTTTCTGGTATTTTATCGAGGAATTACGTAGGCCAGGACTGGGCCTATACTATGGCATCTATTACATAGGCTGAATGGTCCATCATATAAAAATTGGGCTAATGCTACATTCTACAGTCAATCTGATTGCTTGAACGTTTTTCTGGTATTTTATCGAGGAATTACATAGGCCTGGACTAGGCCTATACTATGGCATCTATTACATAGGCTGAATGGTCCTTCATATAAAAATTGGGCTAATGCTACCCTGTCCAGTTAATTAATTTGTTTGAACGTTTTTCTGGTAGTTTATCGAGGAATTACGTAGGCCAGGACTGGGCCTATACTATGGCAACTATTACATAGGCTGAATGGTGCTTCATTTAAAAATTGGGCTAATGCTACCCTGTGCAATTAATTTATTTGTTTGAACGTTTTTCTGGTATTTTATCGAGGAATTACGTAGGCCAGGACTGGGCCTATACTATGGCATCTATTACATAGGCTGAATGGTCCATCATATAAAAATTGGGCTAATGCTACCCTGTACAGTTACTTAATTTTTTTGAACGTTTTTCTGGTATTTTATCGAGGAATTACTTAGGCCAGGGCTGGGCCTATACTATGGCATTTATTACATAGGCTGAACGGTTCTTCATTTGAAAATTGGGCTACTGCTACCCTGTACAGTTAATTTATTTGTTTGTACTTTTTTCTGCTATGTTATCGAGGAATTACGTAGGCCAGGACTGGGCCTATACTATGGCATTTATTACATTGCCTGAATGGTTCTTCATTTAAAAATTACACAAATGCTACCCGCTACAGTCAATCCGATTCATTGAACGTTTTTCTGGTTTTTTATCGAGGAATTACGTAGGCCAGGACTGGGCCTATACTATGGCATCTATTACATAGGCTGAATGGTTCTTCATTTAAAAACTGGGCTAATGCTACCCTGTACAGTTAATTTATTTGTTTGAACGTTTTTCTGGTATTTTGTCGAGGAATTACGTAGGCCAGAACTGGGCCTATACTATGGAATCTATTACATAGGCTGAATGGTTCTTTATTTAAAAATTGGGCTGACGCTATCTGCTACAGTCAATCTGATTGAACGTTTTTCTGGTATTTTATCGAGGAATTACATAGGCCAGGAGTGGGCCTATACTATGGCATCTATTACGTAGGCTGAATGGTTCTTCATTTGAAAATTGGGCTAATGCTACCCTGTACAATTAATTTATTTGTTTGAACGTATTTCTGTTATTTTATCGATGAGTTACGTAGGCCAGGACTGGGCCTATACTATGGCAACTATTACATAGGCTGAATGGTTCTTCATTTAAAAATTGGGCTAATGCTACCGGCTACAGTCAATCTGATTGTTTGAACGTTTTTCTGGTATTTTATTGAGGAATTACGTAGGCCAGGACTGGGCCTATACTATGGCATCTATTACATAGGCTGAATGGTTCTTCATTTAAAAAATGGGCTAATGCTACCCTGTACAATTAATTTATTTGTTTGAACGTATTTCTGTTATTTTATCGATGAGTTACGTAGGCCAGGACTGGGCCTATACTATGGCAACTATTACATAGGCTGAATGGTTCTTCATTTAAAAATTGGGCTAATGCTACCCTGTGCAATTAATTTATTTGTTTGAACGTTTTTCTGTTATTTTATCGAGGAATTACGTAAGCCAGGACTGGACCTATACTATGGCATCTATTACATAGGCTGAATGGGTCTTCATTTAAATATTGGGCTAATGCTACCGGCTACAGTCAATCTGATTGTTTGAACGTTTTTCTGGTATTTTATCGAGGAATTACGTAGGCCAGGACTGGGCCTATACTATGGCATCTATTACATAGGCTGAATGGTCTATCATATAAAAATTCGGCTAATGCTACCTTCTAGAGTCAATCTGATTGCTTGAACGTTTTTCTGGTATTTTATCGAGCAATTACATAGGCCTGGACTAGGCCTATACTATGGCATCTATTACATAGGCTGAATGGTCCTTCATATAAAAATTGGGCTAATGCTACCCTGTCCAGTTAATTAATTTGTTTAAACGTTTTTCTGGTATTTTATCGAGGAATTACGTAGGCCAGGACTGGGCCTATACTATGGCCACTATTACATAGGATGGATGGTTCTTCATTTAAAAATTGGGCTAATGCTACCCTGTGCAAATAATTTATTTGTTTGAACGTTTTTCTGGTATTTTATCGAGGAATTACGTAGGCCAGGACTGGGCCTATACTATGGCATCTATTACATAGGCTGAATGGTCCATCATATAAAAATTGGGCTAATGCTACCCTGTACAGTTACTTCATTTTTTTGAACGTTTTTCTGGTATTTTATCGAGGAATTACTTAGGCCAGGGCTGGGCCTATACTATGGCATTTATTACATAGGCTGAACGGTTCTTCATTTGAAAATTGGGCTACTGCTACCCTGTACAGTTAATTTATTTGTTTGTACTTTTTTCTGCTATGTTATCGAGGAATTACGTAGGCCAGGACTGGGCCTATACTATGGCATTTATTACATTGCCTGAATGGTTCTTCATTTAAAAATTACACAAATGATACCCGCTACAGTCAATCCGATTCATTGAACGTTTTTCTTGTTTTTTATCGAGGAATTACGTAGGCCAGGACTGGGCCTATACTATGGCATCTATTACATAGGCTGAATGGTCCTTCATATAAAAATTGGGCTAATGCTACCCTGTCCAGTTAATTAATTTGTTTGAACGTTTTTCTGGTATTTTATCAAGGAATTACGTAGGCCAGGACGGGGCCTATACTATGGCATCTATTACATAGGCTGAATGGTTCTTCTTTTAAAAATTGGGCTAATGCTACCCTGTACGGTTAATTTATTTGTTTGAACGTTTTTCTGGTATTTTATCGAGGAATTACGTAGGCCAGGACTGGGCCTATACTATGGCATCTATTACATAGGCTGAATGGTCCATCATATAAAAATTGGGCTAATGCTACATTCTACAGTCAATCTGATTGCTTGAACGTTTTTCTGGTATTTTATCGAGGAATTACATAGGCCTGGACTAGGCCTATACTATGGCATCTATTACATAGGCTGAATGGTCCTTCATATTAAAATTGGGCTAATGCTACCCTGTCCAGTTAATTAATTTGTTTGAACGTTTTTCTGGTATTTTATCGAGGAATTACGTAGGCCAGGACTGGGCCTATACTATGGCATCTATTACATAGGCTGAATGGTCCATCATATAAAAATTGGGCTAATGCTACCCTGTACAGTTACTTAATTTTTTTGAACGTTTTTCTGGTATTTTATCGAGGAATTACGTAGGCCAGGACTGGGCCTATACTATGGCATCTATTACATAGGCTGAATGGTCTATCATATAAAAATTGGGCTAATGCTACCTTCTACAGTCAATCTGATTGCTTGAACGTTTTTCTGGTATTTTATCGAGGAATAACATAGGCCTGGACTAGACCTATACTATGGCATCTATTACATAGGCTGAATGGTCCTTCATATAAAAATTGGGCTAATGCTACCCTGTCCAGTTAATTAATTTGTTTAAACGTTTTTCTGGTATTTTATCGAGGAATTACGTAGGCCAGGACTGGGCCTATACTATGGCCACTATTACATAGGATGAATGGTTCTTCATTTAAAAATTGGGCTAATGCTACCCTGTGCAAATAATTTATTTGTTTGAACGTTTTTCTGGTATTTTATCGAGGAATTACGTAGGCCAGGACTGGGCCTATACTATGGCATCTATTACATAGGCTGAATGGTCCTTCATATAAAAATTGGGCTAATGCAACCCTGTCCAGTTAATTAATTTGTTTGAACGTTTTTCTGGTATTTTATCGAGGAATTACGTAGGCCAGGACTGGGCCTATACTATGGCAACTATTACATAGGCTGAATGGTGCTTCATTTAAAAATTGGGCTAATGCTACCCTGTGCAATTAATTTATTTGTTTGAACGTTTTTCTGGTATTTTATCGAGGAATTACGTAGGCCAGGACTGGGCCTATACTATGGCATCTATTACATAGGCTGAATGGTCCATCATATAAAAATTGGGCTAATGCTACCCTGTACAGTTACTTAATTTGTTTGAACGATATTCTGGTATTTTATCGAGGAATTACTTAGGCCAGGGCTGGGACTATACTATGGCATCTATTACATAGGCTGAAGGGTTCTTCATTTGAAAATTGGGCTAATACTACCCTGTACAGTTAATTTATTTGTTTGTACTTTTTTCTGCTATGTTATCGAGGAATTACGTAGGCCAGGACTGGACCTATACTATGGCATTTATTACATAGCCTGAATGGTTCTTCATTTAAAAATTACACAAATGCTACCCGCTACAGTCAATCCGATTCATTGAACGTTTTTCTGGTTTTTTATCGAGGAATTACGTAGGCCAGGACTGGGCCTATACTATGGCATCTATTACATAGGCTGAATGGTTCTTCATTTAAAAACTGGGCTAATGCTACCCTGTACAGTTAATTTATTTGTTTGAACGTTTTTCTGGTATTTTGTCGAGGAATTACGTAGGCCAGAACTGGGCCTATACTATGGAATCTATTACATAGGCTGAATGGTTCTTCATTTAAAAATTGGGCTGACGCTATCTGCTACAGTCAATCTGATTGAACGTTTTTCTGGTATTTTATCGAGGAATTACATAGGCCAGGAGTGGGCCTATACTATGGCATCTATTACGTAGGCTGAATGGTTCTTCATTTGAAAATTGGGCTAATGCTACCCTGTACAATTAATTTATTTGTTTGAACGTATTTCTGTTATTTTATCGATGAGTTACGTAGGCCAGGACTGGGCCTATACTATGGCAACTATTACATAGGCTGAATGGTTCTTCATTTAAAAATTCGGCTAATGCTACCGGCTACAGTCAATCTGATTGTTTGAACGTTTTTCTGGTATTTTATTGAGGAATTACGTAGGCCAGGACTGGGCCTATACTATGGCATCTATTACATAGGCTGAATGGTTCTTCATTTAAAAAATGGGCTAATGCTACCCTGTACAATTAATTTATTTGTTTGAACGTATTTCTGTTATTTTATCGATGAGTTACGTAGGCCAGGACTGGGCCTATACTATGGCAACTATTACATAGGCTGAATGGTTCTTCATTTAAAAATTGGGCTAATGCTACCCTGTGCAATTAATTTATTTGTTTGAACGTTTTTCTGTTATTTTATCGAGGAATTACGTAAGCCAGGACTGGACCTATACTATGGCATCTATTACATAGGCTGAATGGGTCTTCATTTAAATATTGGGCTAATGCTACCGGCTACAGTCAATCTGATTGTTTGAACGTTTTTCTGGTATTTTATCGAGGAATTACGTAGGCCAGGACTGGGCCTATACTATGGCATCTATTACATAGGCTGAATGGTCTATCATATAAAAATTGGGCTAATGCTACCTTCTACAGTCAATCTGATTGCTTGAACGTTTTTCTGGTATTTTATCGAGGAATTACATAGGCCTGGACTAGGCCTATACTATGGCATCTATTACATAGGCTGAATGGTCCTTCATATAAAAATTGGGCTAATGCTACCCTGTCCAGTTAATTAATTTGTTTGAACGTTTTTCTGGTATTTTATCGAGGAATTACGTAGGCCAGGACTGGGCCTATACTATGGCAACTATTACATAGGCTGAATGGTGCTTCATTTAAAAATTGGGCTAATGCTACCCTGTGCAATTAATTTATTTGTTTGAACGTTTTTCTGGTATTTTATCGAGGAATTACGTAGGCCAGGACTGGGCCTATACTATGGCATCTATTACATAGGCTGAATGGTCTATCATATAAAAATTGGGCTAATGCTACCTTCTACAGTCAATCTGATTGCTTGAACGTTTTTCTGGTATTTTATCGAGGAATAACATAGGCCTGGACTAGACCTATACTATGGCATCTATTACATAGGCTGAATGGTCCTTCATATAAAAATTGGGCTAATGCTACCCTGTACAGTTACTTAATTTTTTTGAACGTTTTTCTGGTATTTTATCGAGGAATTACGTAGGCCAGGACTGGGCCTATACTATGGCAACTATTACATAGGCTGAATGGTTCTTCATTTAAAAATTGGGCTAATGCTACCCTGTGCAATTAATTTATTTGTTTGAACGTTTTTCTTGTATTTTATCGAGGAATTACGTAGGCCAGGACTGGGCCTATACTATGGCATCTATTAAATAGGCTGAATGGTCCATCATATAAAAATTGGGCTAATGCTACCCTGTACAGTTACTTAATTTTTTTGGACGTTTTTCTGGTATTTTATCGAGGAATTACTTAGGCCAGGGCTGGGCCTATACTATGGCATTTATTACATAGGCTGAACGGTTCTTCATTTGAAAATTGGGCTAATGCTACCCTGTGCAGTTAATTTATTTGTTTGTACTTTTTTCTGCTATGTTATCGAGGAATTACGTAGGCCAGGACTGGGCCTATACTATGGCATCTATTACATAGGCTGAATGGTCCATCATATAAAAATTGGGCTAATGCTACCCTGTACAGTTACTTAATTTGTTTGAACGATATTCTGGTATTTTATCGAGGAATTACTTAGGCCAGGGCTGGGACTATACTATGGCATCTATTACATAGGCTGAAGGGTTCTTCATTTGAAAATTGGGCTAATACTACCCTGTACAGTTAATTTATTTGTTTGTACTTTTTTCTGCTATGTTATCGAGGAATTACGTAGGCCAGGACTGGACCTATACTATGGCATTTATTACATACCCTGAATGGTTCTTCATTTAAAAATTACACAAATGCTACCCGCTACAGTCAATCCGATTCATTGAACGTTTTTCTGGTTTTTTATCGAGGAATTACGTAGGCCAGGACTGGGCCTATACTATGGCATCTATTACATAGGCTGAATGGTTCTTCATTTAAAAACTGGGCTAATGCTACCCTGTACAGTTAATTTATTTGTTTGAACGTTTTTCTGGTATTTTGTCGAGGAATTACGTAGGCCAGAACTGGGCCTATACTATGGAATCTATTACATAGGCTGAATGGTTCTTCATTTAAAAATTGGGCTGACGCTATCTGCTACAGTCAATCTGATTGAACGTTTTTCTGGTATTTTATCGAGCAATTACATAGGCCTGGACTAGGCCTATACTATGGCATCTATTACATAGGCTGAATGGTCCTTCATATAAAAATTGGGCTAATGCTACCCTGTCCAGTTAATTAATTTGTTTAAACGTTTTTCTGGTATTTTATCGAGGAATTACGTAGGCCAGGACTGGGCCTATACTATGGCAACTATTACATACGCTGAATGGTTCTTCATTTAAAAATTGGGCTAATGCTACCCTGTGCAAATAATTTATTTGTTTGAACGTTTTTCTGGTATTTTATCGAGGAATTACGTAGGCCAGGACTGGGCCTATACTATGGCATCTATTACATAGGCTGAATGGTCCATCATATAAAAATTGGGCTAATGCTACCCTGTACAGTTACTTCATTTTTTTGAACGTTTTTCTGGTATTTTATCGAGGAATTACTTAGGCCAGGGCTGGGCCTATACTATGGCATTTATTACATAGGCTGAACGGTTCTTCATTTGAAAATTGGGCTACTGCTACCCTGTACAGTTAATTTATTTGTTTGTACTTTTTTCTGCTATGTTATCGAGGAATTACGTAGGCCAGGACTGGGCCTATACTATGGCATTTATTACATTGCCTGAATGGTTCTTCATTTAAAAATTACACAAATGATACCCGCTACAGTCAATCCGATTCATTGAACGTTTTTCTTGTTTTTTATCGAGGAATTACGTAGGCCAGGACTGGGCCTATACTATGGCATCTATTACATAGGCTGAATGGTCCTTCATATAAAAATTGGGCTAATGCTACCCTGTCCAGTTAATTAATTTGTTTGAACGTTTTTCTGGTATTTTATCAAGGAATTACGTAGGCCAGGACGGGGCCTATACTATGGCATCTATTACATAGGCTGAATGGTTCTTCTTTTAAAAATTGGGCTAATGCTACCCTGTACGGTTAATTTATTTGTTTGAACGTTTTTCTGGTATTTTATCGAGGAATTACGTAGGCCAGGACTGGGCCTATACTATGGCATCTATTACATAGGCTGAATGGTCCTTCATATAAAAATTGGGCTAATGCTACCCTGTCCAGTTAATTAATTTGTTTGAACGTTTTTCTGGTATTTTATCAAGGAATTACGTAGGCCAGGACGGGGCCTATACTATGGCATCTATTACATAGGCTGAATGGTTCTTCTTTTAAAAATTGGGCTAATGCTACCCTGTACGGTTAATTTATTTGTTTGAACGTTTTTCTGGTATTTTATCGAGGAATTACGTAGGCCAGGACTGGGCCTATACTATGGCATCTATTACATAGGCTGAATGGTCCATCATATAAAAATTGGGCTAATGCTACATTCTACAGTCAATCTGATTGCTTGAACGTTTTTCTGGTATTTTATCGAGGAATTACATAGGCCTGGACTAGGCCTATACTATGGCATCTATTACATAGGCTGAATGGTCCTTCATATAAAAATTGGGCTAATGCTACCCTGTCCAGTTAATTAATTTGTTTAAACGTTTTTCTGGTATTTTATCGAGGAATTACGTAGGCCAGGACTGGGCCTATACTATGGCCACTATTACATAGGATGAATGGTTCTTCATTTAAAAATTGGGCTAATGCTACCCTGTGCAAATAATTTATTTGTTTGAACGTTTTTCTGGTATTTTATCGAGGAATTACGTAGGCCAGGACTGGGCCTATACTATGGCATCTATTACATAGGCTGAATGGTCCTTCATATAAAAATTGGGCTAATGCAACCCTGTCCAGTTAATTAATTTGTTTGAACGTTTTTCTGGTATTTTATCGAGGAATTACGTAGGCCAGGACTGGGCCTATACTATGGCAACTATTACATAGGCTGAATGGTGCTTCATTTAAAAATTGGGCTAATGCTACCCTGTGCAATTAATTTATTTGTTTGAACGTTTTTCTGGTATTTTATCGAGGAATTACGTAGGCCAGGACTGGGCCTATACTATGGCATCTATTACATAGGCTGAATGGTCCATCATATAAAAATTGGGCTAATGCTACCCTGTACAGTTACTTAATTTGTTTGAACGATATTCTGGTATTTTATCGAGGAATTACTTAGGCCAGGGCTGGGACTATACTATGGCATCTATTACATAGGCTGAAGGGTTCTTCATTTGAAAATTGGGCTAATACTACCCTGTACAGTTAATTTATTTGTTTGTACTTTTTTCTGCTATGTTATCGAGGAATTACGTAGGCCAGGACTGGACCTATACTATGGCATTTATTACATAGCCTGAATGGTTCTTCATTTAAAAATTACACAAATGCTACCCGCTACAGTCAATCCGATTCATTGAACGTTTTTCTGGTTTTTTATCGAGGAATTACGTAGGCCAGGACTGGGCCTATACTATGGCATCTATTACATAGGCTGAATGGTTCTTCATTTAAAAACTGGGCTAATGCTACCCTGTACAGTTAATTTATTTGTTTGAACGTTTTTCTGGTATTTTGTCGAGGAATTACGTAGGCCAGAACTGGGCCTATACTATGGAATCTATTACATAGGCTGAATGGTTCTTCATTTAAAAATTGGGCTGACGCTATCTGCTACAGTCAATCTGATTGAACGTTTTTCTGGTATTTTATCGAGGAATTACATAGGCCAGGAGTGGGCCTATACTATGGCATCTATTACGTAGGCTGAATGGTTCTTCATTTGAAAATTGGGCTAATGCTACCCTGTACAATTAATTTATTTGTTTGAACGTATTTCTGTTATTTTATCGATGAGTTACGTAGGCCAGGACTGGGCCTATACTATGGCAACTATTACATAGGCTGAATGGTTCTTCATTTAAAAATTCGGCTAATGCTACCGGCTACAGTCAATCTGATTGTTTGAACGTTTTTCTGGTATTTTATTGAGGAATTACGTAGGCCAGGACTGGGCCTATACTATGGCATCTATTACATAGGCTGAATGGTTCTTCATTTAAAAAATGGGCTAATGCTACCCTGTACAATTAATTTATTTGTTTGAACGTATTTCTGTTATTTTATCGATGAGTTACGTAGGCCAGGACTGGGCCTATACTATGGCAACTATTACATAGGCTGAATGGTTCTTCATTTAAAAATTGGGCTAATGCTACCCTGTGCAATTAATTTATTTGTTTGAACGTTTTTCTGTTATTTTATCGAGGAATTACGTAAGCCAGGACTGGACCTATACTATGGCATCTATTACATAGGCTGAATGGGTCTTCATTTAAATATTGGGCTAATGCTACCGGCTACAGTCAATCTGATTGTTTGAACGTTTTTCTGGTATTTTATCGAGGAATTACGTAGGCCAGGACTGGGCCTATACTATGGCATCTATTACATAGGCTGAATGGTCTATCATATAAAAATTGGGCTAATGCTACCTTCTACAGTCAATCTGATTGCTTGAACGTTTTTCTGGTATTTTATCGAGGAATTACATAGGCCTGGACTAGGCCTATACTATGGCATCTATTACATAGGCTGAATGGTCCTTCATATAAAAATTGGGCTAATGCTACCCTGTCCAGTTAATTAATTTGTTTGAACGTTTTTCTGGTATTTTATCGAGGAATTACGTAGGCCAGGACTGGGCCTATACTATGGCAACTATTACATAGGCTGAATGGTGCTTCATTTAAAAATTGGGCTAATGCTACCCTGTGCAATTAATTTATTTGTTTGAACGTTTTTCTGGTATTTTATCGAGGAATTACGTAGGCCAGGACTGGGCCTATACTATGGCATCTATTACATAGGCTGAATGGTCTATCATATAAAAATTGGGCTAATGCTACCTTCTACAGTCAATCTGATTGCTTGAACGTTTTTCTGGTATTTTATCGAGGAATAACATAGGCCTGGACTAGACCTATACTATGGCATCTATTACATAGGCTGAATGGTCCTTCATATAAAAATTGGGCTAATGCTACCCTGTACAGTTACTTAATTTTTTTGAACGTTTTTCTGGTATTTTATCGAGGAATTACGTAGGCCAGGACTGGGCCTATACTATGGCAACTATTACATAGGCTGAATGGTTCTTCATTTAAAAATTGGGCTAATGCTACCCTGTGCAATTAATTTATTTGTTTGAACGTTTTTCTTGTATTTTATCGAGGAATTACGTAGGCCAGGACTGGGCCTATACTATGGCATCTATTAAATAGGCTGAATGGTCCATCATATAAAAATTGGGCTAATGCTACCCTGTACAGTTACTTAATTTTTTTGGACGTTTTTCTGGTATTTTATCGAGGAATTACTTAGGCCAGGGCTGGGCCTATACTATGGCATTTATTACATAGGCTGAACGGTTCTTCATTTGAAAATTGGGCTAATGCTACCCTGTGCAGTTAATTTATTTGTTTGTACTTTTTTCTGCTATGTTATCGAGGAATTACGTAGGCCAGGACTGGGCCTATACTATGGCATCTATTACATAGGCTGAATGGTCCATCATATAAAAATTGGGCTAATGCTACCCTGTACAGTTACTTAATTTGTTTGAACGATATTCTGGTATTTTATCGAGGAATTACTTAGGCCAGGGCTGGGACTATACTATGGCATCTATTACATAGGCTGAAGGGTTCTTCATTTGAAAATTGGGCTAATACTACCCTGTACAGTTAATTTATTTGTTTGTACTTTTTTCTGCTATGTTATCGAGGAATTACGTAGGCCAGGACTGGACCTATACTATGGCATTTATTACATACCCTGAATGGTTCTTCATTTAAAAATTACACAAATGCTACCCGCTACAGTCAATCCGATTCATTGAACGTTTTTCTGGTTTTTTATCGAGGAATTACGTAGGCCAGGACTGGGCCTATACTATGGCATCTATTACATAGGCTGAATGGTTCTTCATTTAAAAACTGGGCTAATGCTACCCTGTACAGTTAATTTATTTGTTTGAACGTTTTTCTGGTATTTTGTCGAGGAATTACGTAGGCCAGAACTGGGCCTATACTATGGAATCTATTACATAGGCTGAATGGTTCTTCATTTAAAAATTGGGCTGACGCTATCTGCTACAGTCAATCTGATTGAACGTTTTTCTGGTATTTTATCGAGCAATTACATAGGCCTGGACTAGGCCTATACTATGGCATCTATTACATAGGCTGAATGGTCCTTCATATAAAAATTGGGCTAATGCTACCCTGTCCAGTTAATTAATTTGTTTAAACGTTTTTCTGGTATTTTATCGAGGAATTACGTAGGCCAGGACTGGGCCTATACTATGGCAACTATTACATACGCTGAATGGTTCTTCATTTAAAAATTGGGCTAATGCTACCCTGTGCAAATAATTTATTTGTTTGAACGTTTTTCTGGTATTTTATCGAGGAATTACGTAGGCCAGGACTGGGCCTATACTATGGCATCTATTACATAGGCTGAATGGTCCATCATATAAAAATTGGGCTAATGCTACCCTGTACAGTTACTTCATTTTTTTGAACGTTTTTCTGGTATTTTATCGAGGAATTACTTAGGCCAGGGCTGGGCCTATACTATGGCATTTATTACATAGGCTGAACGGTTCTTCATTTGAAAATTGGGCTACTGCTACCCTGTACAGTTAATTTATTTGTTTGTACTTTTTTCTGCTATGTTATCGAGGAATTACGTAGGCCAGGACTGGGCCTATACTATGGCATTTATTACATTGCCTGAATGGTTCTTCATTTAAAAATTACACAAATGATACCCGCTACAGTCAATCCGATTCATTGAACGTTTTTCTTGTTTTTTATCGAGGAATTACGTAGGCCAGGACTGGGCCTATACTATGGCATCTATTACATAGGCTGAATGGTCCTTCATATAAAAATTGGGCTAATGCTACCCTGTCCAGTTAATTAATTTGTTTGAACGTTTTTCTGGTATTTTATCAAGGAATTACGTAGGCCAGGACGGGGCCTATACTATGGCATCTATTACATAGGCTGAATGGTTCTTCTTTTAAAAATTGGGCTAATGCTACCCTGTACGGTTAATTTATTTGTTTGAACGTTTTTCTGGTATTTTATCGAGGAATTACGTAGGCCAGGACTGGGCCTATACTATGGCATCTATTACATAGGCTGAATGGTCCTTCATATAAAAATTGGGCTAATGCTACCCTGTCCAGTTAATTAATTTGTTTGAACGTTTTTCTGGTATTTTATCAAGGAATTACGTAGGCCAGGACGGGGCCTATACTATGGCATCTATTACATAGGCTGAATGGTTCTTCTTTTAAAAATTGGGCTAATGCTACCCTGTACGGTTAATTTATTTGTTTGAACGTTTTTCTGGTATTTTATCGAGGAATTACGTAGGCCAGGACTGGGCCTATACTATGGCATCTATTACATAGGCTGAATGGTCCATCATATAAAAATTGGGCTAATGCTACATTCTACAGTCAATCTGATTGCTTGAACGTTTTTCTGGTATTTTATCGAGGAATTACATAGGCCTGGACTAGGCCTATACTATGGCATCTATTACATAGGCTGAATGGTCCTTCATATAAAAATTGGGCTAATGCTACCCTGTCCAGTTAATTAATTTGTTTGAAGGTTTTTCTGGTATTTTATCGAGGAATTACGTAGGCCAGGACGGGGCCTATACTATGGCATCTATTACATAGGCTGAATGGTTCTTCTTTTAAAAATTGGGCTAATGCTACCCTGTACGGTTAATTTATTTGTTTGAACGTTTTTCTGGTATTTTATCGAGGAATTACGTAGGCCAGGACTGGGCCTATACTATGGCATCTATTACATAGGCTGAATGGTCCATCATATAAAAATTGGGCTAATGCTACATTCTACAGTCAATCTGATTGCTTGAACGTTTTTCTGGTATTTTATCGAGGAATTACATAGGCCTGGACTAGGCCTATACTATGGCATCTATTACATAGGCTGAATGGTCCTTCATATAAAAATTGGGCTAATGCTACCCTGTCCAGTTAATTAATTTGTTTGAACGTTTTTCTGGTAGTTTATCGAGGAATTACGTAGGCCAGGACTGGGCCTATACTATGGCAACTATTACATAGGCTGAATGGTGCTTCATTTAAAAATTGGGCTAATGCTACCCTGTGCAATTAATTTATTTGTTTGAACGTTTTTCTGGTATTTTATCGAGGAATTACGTAGGCCAGGACTGGGCCTATACTATGGCATCTATTACATAGGCTGAATGGTCCATCATATAAAAATTGGGCTAATGCTACCCTGTACAGTTACTTAATTTTTTTGAACGTTTTTCTGGTATTTTATCGAGGAATTACTTAGGCCAGGGCTGGGCCTATACTATGGCATTTATTACATAGGCTGAACGGTTCTTCATTTGAAAATTGGGCTACTGCTACCCTGTACAGTTAATTTATTTGTTTGTACTTTTTTCTGCTATGTTATCGAGGAATTACGTAGGCCAGGACTGGGCCTATACTATGGCATTTATTACATTGCCTGAATGGTTCTTCATTTAAAAATTACACAAATGATACCCGCTACAGTCAATCCGATTCATTGAACGTTTTTCTTGTTTTTTATCGAGGAATTACGTAGGCCAGGACTGGGCCTATACTATGGCATCTATTACATAGGCTGAATGGTCCTTCATATAAAAATTGGGCTAATGCAACCCTGTCCAGTTAATTAATTTGTTTGAACGTTTTTCTGGTATTTTATCGAGGAATTACGTAGGCCAGGACTGGGCCTATACTATGGCAACTATTACATAGGCTGAATGGTGCTTCATTTAAAAATTGGGCTAATGCTACCCTGTGCAATTAATTTATTTGTTTGAACGTTTTTCTGGTATTTTATCGAGGAATTACGTAGGCCAGGACTGGGCCTATACTATGGCATCTATTACATAGGCTGAATGGTCCATCATATAAAAATTGGGCTAATGCTACCCTGTACAGTTACTTAATTTGTTTGAACGATATTCTGGTATTTTATCGAGGAATTACTTAGGCCAGGGCTGGGACTATACTATGGCATCTATTACATAGGCTGAAGGGTTCTTCATTTGAAAATTGGGCTAATACTACCCTGTACAGTTAATTTATTTGTTTGTACTTTTTTCTGCTATGTTATCGAGGAATTACGTAGGCCAGGACTGGACCTATACTATGGCATTTATTACATAGCCTGAATGGTTCTTCATTTAAAAATTACACAAATGCTACCCGCTACAGTCAATCCGATTCATTGAACGTTTTTCTGGTTTTTTATCGAGGAATTACGTAGGCCAGGACTGGGCCTATACTATGGCATCTATTACATAGGCTGAATGGTTCTTCATTTAAAAACTGGGCTAATGCTACCCTGTACAGTTAATTTATTTGTTTGAACGTTTTTCTGGTATTTTGTCGAGGAATTACGTAGGCCAGAACTGGGCCTATACTATGGAATCTATTACATAGGCTGAATGGTTCTTTATTTAAAAATTGGGCTGACGCTATCTGCTACAGTCAATCTGATTGAACGTTTTTCTGGTATTTTATCGAGGAATTACATAGGCCAGGAGTGGGCCTATACTATGGCATCTATTACGTAGGCTGAATGGTTCTTCATTTGAAAATTGGGCTAATGCTACCCTGTACAATTAATTTATTTGTTTGAACGTATTTCTGTTATTTTATCGATGAGTTACGTAGGCCAGGACTGGGCCTATACTATGGCAACTATTACATAGGCTGAATGGTTCTTCATTTAAAAATTGGGCTAATGCTACCGGCTACAGTCAATCTGATTGTTTGAACGTTTTTCTGGTATTTTATTGAGGAATTACGTAGGCCAGGACTGGGCCTATACTATGGCATCTATTACATAGGCTGAATGGTTCTTCATTTAAAAAATGGGCTAATGCTACCCTGTACAATTAATTTATTTGTTTGAACGTATTTCTGTTATTTTATCGATGAGTTACGTAGGCCAGGACTGGGCCTATACTATGGCAACTATTACATAGGCTGAATGGTTCTTCATTTAAAAATTGGGCTAATGCTACCCTGTGCAATTAATTTATTTGTTTGAACGTTTTTCTGTTATTTTATCGAGGAATTACGTAAGCCAGGACTGGACCTATACTATGGCATCTATTACATAGGCTGAATGGGTCTTCATTTAAATATTGGGCTAATGCTACCGGCTACAGTCAATCTGATTGTTTGAACGTTTTTCTGGTATTTTATCGAGGAATTACGTAGGCCAGGACTGGGCCTATACTATGGCATCTATTACATAGGCTGAATGGTCTATCATATAAAAATTCGGCTAATGCTACCTTCTAGAGTCAATCTGATTGCTTGAACGTTTTTCTGGTATTTTATCGAGCAATTACATAGGCCTGGACTAGGCCTATACTATGGCATCTATTACATAGGCTGAATGGTCCTTCATATAAAAATTGGGCTAATGCTACCCTGTCCAGTTAATTAATTTGTTTAAACGTTTTTCTGGTATTTTATCGAGGAATTACGTAGGCCAGGACTGGGCCTATACTATGGCCACTATTACATAGGATGGATGGTTCTTCATTTAAAAATTGGGCTAATGCTACCCTGTGCAAATAATTTATTTGTTTGAACGTTTTTCTGGTATTTTATCGAGGAATTACGTAGGCCAGGACTGGGCCTATACTATGGCATCTATTACATAGGCTGAATGGTCCATCATATAAAAATTGGGCTAATGCTACCCTGTACAGTTACTTCATTTTTTTGAACGTTTTTCTGGTATTTTATCGAGGAATTACTAAGGCCAGGGCTGGGCCTATACTATGGCATTTATTACATAGGCTGAACGGTTCTTCATTTGAAAATTGGGCTACTGCTACCCTGTACAGTTAATTTATTTGTTTGTACTTTTTTCTGCTATGTTATCGAGGAATTACGTAGGCCAGGACTGGGCCTATACTATGGCATTTATTACATTGCCTGAATGGTTCTTCATTTAAAAATTACACAAATGATACCCGCTACAGTCAATCCGATTCATTGAACGTTTTTCTTGTTTTTTATCGAGGAATTACGTAGGCCAGGACTGGGCCTATACTATGGCATCTATTACATAGGCTGAATGGTCCTTCATATAAAAATTGGGCTAATGCTACCCTGTCCAGTTAATTAATTTGTTTGAACGTTTTTCTGGTATTTTATCAAGGAATTACGTAGGCCAGGACGGGGCCTATACTATGGCATCTATTACATAGGCTGAATGGTTCTTCTTTTAAAAATTGGGCTAATGCTACCCTGTACGGTTAATTTATTTGTTTGAACGTTTTTCTGGTATTTTATCGAGGAATTACGTAGGCCAGGACTGGGCCTATACTATGGCATCTATTACATAGGCTGAATGGTCCATCATATAAAAATTGGGCTAATGCTACATTCTACAGTCAATCTGATTGCTTGAACGTTTTTCTGGTATTTTATCGAGGAATTACATAGGCCTGGACTAGGCCTATACTATGGCATCTATTACATAGGCTGAATGGTCCTTCATATTAAAATTGGGCTAATGCTACCCTGTCCAGTTAATTAATTTGTTTGAACGTTTTTCTGGTATTTTATCGAGGAATTACGTAGGCCAGGACTGGGCCTATACTATGGCATCTATTACATAGGCTGAATGGTCCATCATATAAAAATTGGGCTAATGCTACCCTGTACAGTTACTTAATTTTTTTGAACGTTTTTCTGGTATTTTATCGAGGAATTACGTAGGCCAGGACTGGGCCTATACTATGGCATCTATTACATAGGCTGAATGGTCTATCATATAAAAATTGGGCTAATGCTACCTTCTACAGTCAATCTGATTGCTTGAACGTTTTTCTGGTATTTTATCGAGGAATAACATAGGCCTGGACTAGACCTATACTATGGCATCTATTACATAGGCTGAATGGTCCTTCATATAAAAATTGGGCTAATGCTACCCTGTCCAGTTAATTAATTTGTTTAAACGTTTTTCTGGTATTTTATCGAGGAATTACGTAGGCCAGGACTGGGCCTATACTATGGCCACTATTACATAGGATGAATGGTTCTTCATTTAAAAATTGGGCTAATGCTACCCTGTGCAAATAATTTATTTGTTTGAACGTTTTTCTGGTATTTTATCGAGGAATTACGTAGGCCAGGACTGGGCCTATACTATGGCATCTATTACATAGGCTGAATGGTCCTTCATATAAAAATTGGGCTAATGCAACCCTGTCCAGTTAATTAATTTGTTTGAACGTTTTTCTGGTATTTTATCGAGGAATTACGTAGGCCAGGACTGGGCCTATACTATGGCAACTATTACATAGGCTGAATGGTGCTTCATTTAAAAATTGGGCTAATGCTACCCTGTGCAATTAATTTATTTGTTTGAACGTTTTTCTGGTATTTTATCGAGGAATTACGTAGGCCAGGACTGGGCCTATACTATGGCATCTATTACATAGGCTGAATGGTCCATCATATAAAAATTGGGCTAATGCTACCCTGTACAGTTACTTAATTTGTTTGAACGATATTCTGGTATTTTATCGAGGAATTACTTAGGCCAGGGCTGGGACTATACTATGGCATCTATTACATAGGCTGAAGGGTTCTTCATTTGAAAATTGGGCTAATACTACCCTGTACAGTTAATTTATTTGTTTGTACTTTTTTCTGCTATGTTATCGAGGAATTACGTAGGCCAGGACTGGACCTATACTATGGCATTTATTACATAGCCTGAATGGTTCTTCATTTAAAAATTACACAAATGCTACCCGCTACAGTCAATCCGATTCATTGAACGTTTTTCTGGTTTTTTATCGAGGAATTACGTAGGCCAGGACTGGGCCTATACTATGGCATCTATTACATAGGCTGAATGGTTCTTCATTTAAAAACTGGGCTAATGCTACCCTGTACAGTTAATTTATTTGTTTGAACGTTTTTCTGGTATTTTGTCGAGGAATTACGTAGGCCAGAACTGGGCCTATACTATGGAATCTATTACATAGGCTGAATGGTTCTTCATTTAAAAATTGGGCTGACGCTATCTGCTACAGTCAATCTGATTGAACGTTTTTCTGGTATTTTATCGAGGAATTACATAGGCCAGGAGTGGGCCTATACTATGGCATCTATTACGTAGGCTGAATGGTTCTTCATTTGAAAATTGGGCTAATGCTACCCTGTACAATTAATTTATTTGTTTGAACGTATTTCTGTTATTTTATCGATGAGTTACGTAGGCCAGGACTGGGCCTATACTATGGCAACTATTACATAGGCTGAATGGTTCTTCATTTAAAAATTGGGCTAATGCTACCGGCTACAGTCAATCTGATTGTTTGAACGTTTTTCTGGTATTTTATTGAGGAATTACGTAGGCCAGGACTGGGCCTATACTATGGCATCTATTACATAGGCTGAATGGTTCTTCATTTAAAAAATGGGCTAATGCTACCCTGTACAATTAATTTATTTGTTTGAACGTATTTCTGTTATTTTATCGATGAGTTACGTAGGCCAGGACTGGGCCTATACTATGGCAACTATTACATAGGCTGAATGGTTCTTCATTTAAAAATTGGGCTAATGCTACCCTGTGCAATTAATTTATTTGTTTGAACGTTTTTCTGTTATTTTATCGAGGAATTACGTAAGCCAGGACTGGACCTATACTATGGCATCTATTACATAGGCTGAATGGGTCTTCATTTAAATATTGGGCTAATGCTACCGGCTACAGTCAATCTGATTGTTTGAACGTTTTTCTGGTATTTTATCGAGGAATTACGTAGGCCAGGACTGGGCCTATACTATGGCATCTATTACATAGGCTGAATGGTCTATCATATAAAAATTCGGCTAATGCTACCTTCTAGAGTCAATCTGATTGCTTGAACGTTTTTCTGGTATTTTATCGAGCAATTACATAGGCCTGGACTAGGCCTATACTATGGCATCTATTACATAGGCTGAATGGTCCTTCATATAAAAATTGGGCTAATGCTACCCTGTCCAGTTAATTAATTTGTTTAAACGTTTTTCTGGTATTTTATCGAGGAATTACGTAGGCCAGGACTGGGCCTATACTATGGCCACTATTACATAGGATGAATGGTTCTTCATTTAAAAATTGGGCTAATGCTACCCTGTGCAAATAATTTATTTGTTTGAACGTTTTTCTGGTATTTTATCGAGGAATTACGTAGGCCAGGACTGGGCCTATACTATGGCATCTATTACATAGGCTGAATGGTCCATCATATAAAAATTGGGCTAATGCTACCCTGTACAGTTACTTCATTTTTTTGAACGTTTTTCTGGTATTTTATCGAGGAATTACTTAGGCCAGGGCTGGGCCTATACTATGGCATTTATTACATAGGCTGAACGGTTCTTCATTTGAAAATTGGGCTACTGCTACCCTGTACAGTTAATTTATTTGTTTGTACTTTTTTCTGCTATGTTATCGAGGAATTACGTAGGCCAGGACTGGGCCTATACTATGGCATTTATTACATTGCCTGAATGGTTCTTCATTTAAAAATTACACAAATGATACCCGCTACAGTCAATCCGATTCATTGAACGTTTTTCTTGTTTTTTATCGAGGAATTACGTAGGCCAGGACTGGGCCTATACTATGGCATCTATTACATAGGCTGAATGGTCCTTCATATAAAAATTGGGCTAATGCTACCCTGTCCAGTTAATTAATTTGTTTGAACGTTTTTCTGGTATTTTATCAAGGAATTACGTAGGCCAGGACGGGGCCTATACTATGGCATCTATTACATAGGCTGAATGGTTCTTCTTTTAAAAATTGGGCTAATGCTACCCTGTACGGTTAATTTATTTGTTTGAACGTTTTTCTGGTATTTTATCGAGGAATTACGTAGGCCAGGACTGGGCCTATACTATGGCATCTATTACATAGGCTGAATGGTCCATCATATAAAAATTGGGCTAATGCTACATTCTACAGTCAATCTGATTGCTTGAACGTTTTTCTGGTATTTTATCGAGGAATTACATAGGCCTGGACTAGGCCTATACTATGGCATCTATTACATAGGCTGAATGGTCCTTCATATAAAAATTGGGCTAATGCTACCCTGTCCAGTTAATTAATTTGTTTGAACGTTTTTCTGGTATTTTATCGAGGAATTACGTAGGCCAGGACTGGGCCTATACTATGGCATCTATTACATAGGCTGAATGGTCCATCATATAAAAATTGGGCTAATGCTACCCTGTACAGTTACTTAATTTTTTTGAACGTTTTTCTGGTATTTTATCGAGGAATTACGTAGGCCAGGACTGGGCCTATACTATGGCATCTATTACATAGGCTGAATGGTCTATCATATAAAAATTGGGCTAATGCTACCTTCTACAGTCAATCTGATTGCTTGAACGTTTTTCTGGTATTTTATCGAGGAATAACATAGGCCTGGACTAGACCTATACTATAGCATCTATTACATAGGCTGAATGGTCCTTCATATAAAAATTGGGCTAATGCTACCCTGTCCAGTTAATTAATTTGTTTAAACGTTTTTCTGGTATTTTATCGAGGAATTACGTAGGCCAGGACTGGGCCTATACTATGGCCACTATTACATAGGATGAATGGTTCTTCATTTAAAAATTGGGCTAATGCTACCCTGTGCAAATAATTTATTTGTTTGAACGTTTTTCTGGTATTTTATCGAGGAATTACGTAGGCCAGGACTGGGCCTATACTATGGCATCTATTACATAGGCTGAATGGTCCATCATATAAAAATTGGGCTAATGCTACCCTGTACAGTTACTTCATTTTTTTGAACGTTTTTCTGGTATTTTATCGAGGAATTACTTAGGCCAGGGCTGGGCCTATACTATGGCATTTATTACATAGGCTGAACGGTTCTTCATTTGAAAATTGGGCTACTGCTACCCTGTACAGTTAATTTATTTGTTTGTACTTTTTTCTGCTATGTTATCGAGGAATTACGTAGGCCAGGACTGGGCCTATACTATGGCATTTATTACATTGCCTGAATGGTTCTTCATTTAAAAATTACACAAATGATACCCGCTACAGTCAATCCGATTCATTGAACGTTTTTCTTGTTTTTTATCGAGGAATTACGTAGGCCAGGACTGGGCCTATACTATGGCATCTATTACATAGGCTGAATGGTCCTTCATATAAAAATTGGGCTAATGCTACCCTGTCCCGTTAATTAATTTGTTTGAACGTTTTTCTGGTATTTTATCAAGGAATTACGTAGGCCAGGACGGGGCCTATACTATGGCATCTATTACATAGGCTGAATGGTTCTTCTTTTAAAAATTGGGCTAATGCTACCCTGTACGGTTAATTTATTTGTTTGAACGTTTTTCTGGTATTTTATCGAGGAATTACGTAGGCCAGGACTGGGCCTATACTATGGCATCTATTACATAGGCTGAATGGTCCATCATATAAAAATTGGGCTAATGCTACATTCTACAGTCAATCTGATTGCTTGAACGTTTTTCTGGTATTTTATCGAGGAATTACATAGGCCTGGACTAGGCCTATACTATGGCATCTATTACATAGGCTGAATGGTTCTTCATATAAAAATTGGGCTAATGCTACCCTGTCCAGTTAATTAATTTGTTTGAACGTTTTTCTGGTATTTTATCGAGGAATTACGTAGGCCAGGACTGGGCCTATACTATGGCATCTATTACATAGGCTGAATGGTCCATCATATAAAAATTGGGCTAATGCTACATTCTACAGTCAATCTGATTGCTTGAACGTTTTTCTGGTATTTTATCGAGGAATTACATAGGCCTGGACTAGGCCTATACTATGGCATCTATTACATAGGCTGAATGGTCCTTCATATAAAAATTGGGCTAATGCTACCCTGTCCAGTTAATTAATTTGTTTGAACGTTTTTCTGGTATTTTATCGAGGAATTACGTAGGCCAGGACTGGGCCTATACTATGGCATCTATTACATAGGCTGAATGGTCCATCATATAAAAATTGGGCTAATGCTACCCTGTACAGTTACTTAATTTTTTTGAACGTTTTTCTGGTATTTTATCGAGGAATTACGTAGGCCAGGACTGGGCCTATACTATGGCATCTATTACATAGGCTGAATGGTCTATCATATAAAAATTGGGCTAATGCTACCTTCTACAGTCAATCTGATTGCTTGAACGTTTTTCTGGTATTTTATCGAGGAATAACATAGGCCTGGACTAGACCTATACTATGGCATCTATTACATAGGCTGAATGGTCCTTCATATAAAAATTGGGCTAATGCTACCCTGTACAGTTACTTAATTTTTTTGAACGTTTTTCTGGTATTTTATCGAGGAATTACGTAGGCCAGGACTGGGCCTATACTATGGCAACTATTACATAGGCTGAATGGTTCTTCATTTAAAAATTGGGCTAATGCTACCCTGTGCAATTAATTTATTTGTTTGAACGTTTTTCTTGTATTTTATCGAGGAATTACGTAGGCCAGGACTGGGCCTATACTATGGCATCTATTAAATAGGCTGAATGGTCCATCATATAAAAATTGGGCTAATGCTACCCTGTACAGTTACTTAATTTTTTTGGACGTTTTTCTGGTATTTTATCGAGGAATTACTTAGGCCAGGGCTGGGCCTATACTATGGCATTTATTACATAGGCTGAACGGTTCTTCATTTGAAAATTGGGCTAATGCTACCCTGTGCAGTTAATTTATTTGTTTGTACTTTTTTCTGCTATGTTATCGAGGAATTACGTAGGCCAGGACTGGGCCTATACTATGGCATCTATTACATAGGCTGAATGGTCCATCATATAAAAATTGGGCTAATGCTACCCTGTACAGTTACTTAATTTGTTTGAACGATATTCTGGTATTTTATCGAGGAATTACTTAGGCCAGGGCTGGGACTATACTATGGCATCTATTACATAGGCTGAAGGGTTCTTCATTTGAAAATTGGGCTAATACTACCCTGTACAGTTAATTTATTTGTTTGTACTTTTTTCTGCTATGTTATCGAGGAATTACGTAGGCCAGGACTGGACCTATACTATGGCATTTATTACATACCCTGAATGGTTCTTCATTTAAAAATTACACAAATGCTACCCGCTACAGTCAATCCGATTCATTGAACGTTTTTCTGGTTTTTTATCGAGGAATTACGTAGGCCAGGACTGGGCCTATACTATGGCATCTATTACATAGGCTGAATGGTTCTTCATTTAAAAACTGGGCTAATGCTACCCTGTACAGTTAATTTATTTGTTTGAACGTTTTTCTGGTATTTTGTCGAGGAATTACGTAGGCCAGAACTGGGCCTATACTATGGAATCTATTACATAGGCTGAATGGTTCTTCATTTAAAAATTGGGCTGACGCTATCTGCTACAGTCAATCTGATTGAACGTTTTTCTGGTATTTTATCGAGGAATTACATAGGCCAGGAGTGGGCCTATACTATGGCATCTATTACGTAGGCTGAATGGTTCTTCATTTGAAAATTGGGCTAATGCTACCCTGTACAGTTAATTTATTTGTTTGTACTTTTTTCTGCTATGTTATCGAGGAAATACGTAGGCCAGGACTGGGCCTATACTATGGCATCTATTACATAGGCTGAATGGTTCTTCATTTAAAAATTGGGCTAATGCTACCGGCTACAGACAATCTGATTGTTTGAACGTTTTTCTGGTATTTTATTGAGGAATTACGTAGGCCAGGACTGGGCCTATACTATGGCATCTATTACATAGGCTGAATGGTTCTTCATTTAAAAAATGGGCTAATGCTACCCTGTACAATTAATTTATTTGTTTGAACGTATTTCTGTTATTTTATCGATGAGTTACGTAGGCCAGGACTGGGCCTATACTATGGCAACTATTACATAGGCTGAATGGTTCTTCATTTAAAAATTGGGCTAATGCTACCCTGTGCAATTAATTTATTTGTTTGAACGTTTTTCTGTTATTTTATCGAGGAATTACGTAAGCCAGGACTGGACCTATACTATGGCATCTATTACATAGGCTGAATGGGTCTTCATTTAAATATTGGGCTAATGCTACCGGCTACAGTCAATCTGATTGTTTGAACGTTTTTCTGGTATTTTATCGAGGAATTACGTAGGCCAGGACTGGGCCTATACTATGGCATCTATTACATAGGCTGAATGGTCTATCATATAAAAATTCGGCTAATGCTACCTTCTAGAGTCAATCTGATTGCTTGAACGTTTTTCTGGTATTTTATCGAGCAATTACATAGGCCTGGACTAGGCCTATACTATGGCATCTATTACATAGGCTGAATGGTCCTTCATATAAAAATTGGGCTAATGCTACCCTGTCCAGTTAATTAATTTGTTTAAACGTTTTTCTGGTATTTTATCGAGGAATTACGTAGGCCAGGACTGGGCCTATACTATGGCATCTATTACATAGGCTGAATGGTCTATCATATAAAAATTGGGCTAATGCTACCTTCTAGAGTCAATCTGATTGCTTGAACGTTTTTCTGGTATTTTATCGAGCAATTACATAGGCCTGGACTAGGCCTATACTATGGCATCTATTACATAGGCTGAATGGTCCTTCATATAAAAATTGGGCTAATGCTACCCTGTCCAGTTAATTAATTTGTTTAAACGGTTTTCTGGTATTTTATCGAGGAATTACGTAGGCCAGGACTGGGCCTATACTATGGCAACTATTACATAGGCTGAATGGTTCTTCATTTAAAAATTGGGCTAATGCTACCCTGCGCAAATAATTTATTTGTTTGAACGTTTTTCTGGTATTTTATCGAGGAATTAGGTAGGCCAGGACTGGGCCTATACTATGGCATCTATTACATAGGCTGAATGGTCCATCATATAAAAATTGGGCTAATGCTACCCTGTACAGTTACTTAATTTTTTTGAACGTTTTTCTGGTATTTTATCGAGGAATTACTTAGGCCAGGGCTGGGCCTATACTATGGCATTTATTACATAGGCTGAACGGTTCTTCATTTGAAAATTGGGCTACTGCTACCCTGTACAGTTAATTTATTTGTTTGTACTTTTTTCTGCTATGTTATCGAGGAATTACGTAGGCCAGGACTGGGCCTATACTATGGCATTTATTACATTGCCTGAATGGTTCTTCATTTAAAAATTACACAAATGATACCCGCTACAGTCAATCCGATTCATTGAACGTTTTTCTTGTTTTTTATCGAGGAATTACGTAGGCCAGGACTGGGCCTATACTATGGCATCTATTACATAGGCTGAATGGTCCTTCATATAAAAATTGGGCTAATGCTACCCTGTACAGTTAATTTATTTCTTTGTACTTTTTTCTGCTATGTTATCGAGGAATTACGTAGGCCAGGACTGGGCCTATACTATGGCATTTATTACATAGCCTGAATGGTTCTTCATTTAAAAATTACACAAATGCTACCCGCTACAGTCAATCCGATTCATTGAACGTTTTTCTTGTTTTTTATCGAGGAATTACGTAGGCCAGGACTGGGCCTATACTATGGCATCTATTACATAGGCTGAATGGTCATTCATATAAAAATTGGGCTAATGCTACCCTGTCCAGTTAATTAATTTGTTTAAACGTTTTTCTGGTATTTTATCGAGGAATTACGTAGGCCAGGACTGGGCCTATACTATGGCCACTATTACATAGGATGAATGGTTCTTCATTTAAAAATTGGGCTAATGCTACCCTGTGCAAATAATTTATTTGTTTGAACGTTTTTCTGGTATTTTATCGAGGAATTACGTAGGCCAGGACTGGGCCTATACTATGGCATCTATTACATAGGCTGAATGGTCCATCATATAAAAATTGGGCTAATGCTACCCTGTACAGTTACTTAATTTTTTTGAACGTTTTTCTGGTATTTTATCGAGGAATTACTTAGGCCAGGGCTGGGCCTATACTATGGCATTTATTACATAGGCTGAACGGTTCTTCATTTGAAAATTGGGCTACTGCTACCCTGTACAGTTAATTTATTTGTTTGTACTTTTTTCTGCTATGTTATCGAGGAATTACGTAGGCCAGGACTGGGCCTATACTATGGCATTTATTACATTGCCTGAATGGTTCTTCATTTAAAAATTACACAAATGATACCCGCTACAGTCAATCCGATTCATTGAACGTTTTTCTTGTTTTTTATCGAGGAATTACGTAGGCCAGGACTGGGCCTATACTATGGCATCTATTACATAGGCTGAATGGTCCTTCATATAAAAATTGGGCTAATGCTACCCTGTACAGTTAATTTATTTCTTTGTACTTTTTTCTGCTATGTTATCGAGGAATTACGTAGGCCAGGACTGGGCCTATACTATGGCATTTATTACATAGCCTGAATGGTTCTTCATTTAAAAATTACACAAATGCTACCCGCTACAGTCAATCCGATTCATTGAACGTTTTTCTTGTTTTTTATCGAGGAATTACGTAGGCCAGGACTGGGCCTATACTATGGCATCTATTACATAGGCTGAATGGTCATTCATATAAAAATTGGGCTAATGCTACCCTGTCCAGTTAATTAATTTATTTGAACGTTTTTCTGGTATTTTATCAAGGAATTACGTAGGCCAGGACTGGGCCTATACTATGGCATCTATTACATAGGCTGAATGGATCTTCTTTTAAAAATTGGGCTAATGCTACCCTGTACGGTTAATTTATTTGTTTGAACGTATTTCTGTTATTTTATCGATGAGTTACGTAGGCCAGGACTGGGCCTATACTATGGCAACTATTACATAGGCTGAATGGTTCTTCATTTAAAAATTGGGCTAATGCTACCCTGTGCAATTAATTTATTTGTTTGAACGTTTTTCTGTTATTTTATCGAGGAATTACGTAAGCCAGGACTGGACCTATACTATGGCATCTATTACATAGGCTGAATGGGTCTTCATTTAAATATTGGGCTAATGCTACCGGCTACAGTCAATCTGATTGTTTGAACGTTTTTCTGGTATTTTATCGAGGAATTACGTAGGCCAGGACTGGGCCTATACTATGGCATCTATTACATAGGCTGAATGGTCTATCATATAAAAATTCGGCTAATGCTACCTTCTAGAGTCAATCTGATTGCTTGAACGTTTTTCTGGTATTTTATCGAGCAATTACATAGGCCTGGACTAGGCCTATACTATGGCATCTATTACATAGGCTGAATGGTCCTTCATATAAAAATTGGGCTAATGCTACCCTGTCCAGTTAATTAATTTGTTTAAACGTTTTTCTGGTATTTTATCGAGGAATTACGTAGGCCAGGACTGGGCCTATACTATGGCCACTATTACATAGGATGAATGGTTCTTCATTTAAAAATTGGGCTAATGCTACCCTGTGCAAATAATTTATTTGTTTGAACGTTTTTCTGGTATTTTATCGAGGAATTACGTAGGCCAGGACTGGGCCTATACTATGGCATCTATTACATAGGCTGAATGGTCCATCATATAAAAATTGGGCTAATGCTACCCTGTACAGTTACTTCATTTTTTTGAACGTTTTTCTGGTATTTTATCGAGGAATTACTTAGGCCAGGGCTGGGCCTATACTATGGCATTTATTACATAGGCTGAACGGTTCTTCATTTGAAAATTGGGCTACTGCTACCCTGTACAGTTAATTTATTTGTTTGTACTTTTTTCTGCTATGTTATCGAGGAATTACGTAGGCCAGGACTGGGCCTATACTATGGCATTTATTACATTGCCTGAATGGTTCTTCATTTAAAAATTACACAAATGATACCCGCTACAGTCAATCCGATTCATTGAACGTTTTTCTTGTTTTTTATCGAGGAATTACGTAGGCCAGGACTGGGCCTATACTATGGCATCTATTACATAGGCTGAATGGTCCTTCATATAAAAATTGGGCTAATGCTACCCTGTCCAGTTAATTAATTTGTTTGAACGTTTTTCTGGTATTTTATCAAGGAATTACGTAGGCCAGGACGGGGCCTATACTATGGCATCTATTACATAGGCTGAATGGTTCTTCTTTTAAAAATTGGGCTAATGCTACCCTGTACGGTTAATTTATTTGTTTGAACGTTTTTCTGGTATTTTATCGAGGAATTACGTAGGCCAGGACTGGGCCTATACTATGGCATCTATTACATAGGCTGAATGGTCCATCATATAAAAATTGGGCTAATGCTACATTCTACAGTCAATCTGATTGCTTGAACGTTTTTCTGGTATTTTATCGAGGAATTACATAGGCCTGGACTAGGCCTATACTATGGCATCTATTACATAGGCTGAATGGTCCTTCATATAAAAATTGGGCTAATGCTACCCTGTCCAGTTAATTAATTTGTTTGAACGTTTTTCTGGTATTTTATCGAGGAATTACGTAGGCCAGGACTGGGCCTATACTATGGCATCTATTACATAGGCTGAATGGTCCATCATATAAAAATTGGGCTAATGCTACCCTGTACAGTTACTTAATTTTTTTGAACGTTTTTCTGGTATTTTATCGAGGAATTACGTAGGCCAGGACTGGGCCTATACTATGGCATCTATTACATAGGCTGAATGGTCTATCATATAAAAATTGGGCTAATGCTACCTTCTACAGTCAATCTGATTGCTTGAACGTTTTTCTGGTATTTTATCGAGGAATAACATAGGCCTGGACTAGACCTATACTATGGCATCTATTACATAGGCTGAATGGTCCTTCATATAAAAATTGGGCTAATGCTACCCTGTCCAGTTAATTAATTTGTTTAAACGTTTTTCTGGTATTTTATCGAGGAATTACGTAGGCCAGGACTGGGCCTATACTATGGCCACTATTACATAGGATGAATGGTTCTTCATTTAAAAATTGGGCTAATGCTACCCTGTGCAAATAATTTATTTGTTTGAACGTTTTTCTGGTATTTTATCGAGGAATTACGTAGGCCAGGACTGGGCCTATACTATGGCATCTATTACATAGGCTGAATGGTCCATCATATAAAAATTGGGCTAATGCTACCCTGTACAGTTACTTCATTTTTTTGAACGTTTTTCTGGTATTTTATCGAGGAATTACTTAGGCCAGGGCTGGGCCTATACTATGGCATTTATTACATAGGCTGAACGGTTCTTCATTTGAAAATTGGGCTACTGCTACCCTGTACAGTTAATTTATTTGTTTGTACTTTTTTCTGCTATGTTATCGAGGAATTACGTAGGCCAGGACTGGGCCTATACTATGGCATTTATTACATTGCCTGAATGGTTCTTCATTTAAAAATTACACAAATGATACCCGCTACAGTCAATCCGATTCATTGAACGTTTTTCTTGTTTTTTATCGAGGAATTACGTAGGCCAGGACTGGGCCTATACTATGGCATCTATTACATAGGCTGAATGGTCCTTCATATAAAAATTGGGCTAATGCTACCCTGTCCAGTTAATTAATTTGTTTGAACGTTTTTCTGGTATTTTATCAAGGAATTACGTAGGCCAGGACGGGGCCTATACTATGGCATCTATTACATAGGCTGAATGGTTCTTCTTTTAAAAATTGGGCTAATGCTACCCTGTACGGTTAATTTATTTGTTTGAACGTTTTTCTGGTATTTTATCGAGGAATTACGTAGGCCAGGACTGGGCCTATACTATGGCATCTATTACATAGGCTGAATGGTCCATCATATAAAAATTGGGCTAATGCTACATTCTACAGTCAATCTGATTGCTTGAACGTTTTTCTGGTATTTTATCGAGGAATTACATAGGCCTGGACTAGGCCTATACTATGGCATCTATTACATAGGCTGAATGGTTCTTCATATAAAAATTGGGCTAATGCTACCCTGTCCAGTTAATTAATTTGTTTGAACGTTTTTCTGGTATTTTATCGAGGAATTACGTAGGCCAGGACTGGGCCTATACTATGGCATCTATTACATAGGCTGAATGGTCCATCATATAAAAATTGGGCTAATGCTACATTCTACAGTCAATCTGATTGCTTGAACGTTTTTCTGGTATTTTATCGAGGAATTACATAGGCCTGGACTAGGCCTATACTATGGCATCTATTACATAGGCTGAATGGTCCTTCATATAAAAATTGGGCTAATGCTACCCTGTCCAGTTAATTAATTTGTTTGAACGTTTTTCTGGTATTTTATCGAGGAATTACGTAGGCCAGGACTGGGCCTATACTATGGCATCTATTACATAGGCTGAATGGTCCATCATATAAAAATTGGGCTAATGCTACCCTGTACAGTTACTTAATTTTTTTGAACGTTTTTCTGGTATTTTATCGAGGAATTACGTAGGCCAGGACTGGGCCTATACTATGGCATCTATTACATAGGCTGAATGGTCTATCATATAAAAATTGGGCTAATGCTACCTTCTACAGTCAATCTGATTGCTTGAACGTTTTTCTGGTATTTTATCGAGGAATAACATAGGCCTGGACTAGACCTATACTATGGCATCTATTACATAGGCTGAATGGTCCTTCATATAAAAATTGGGCTAATGCTACCCTGTACAGTTACTTAATTTTTTTGAACGTTTTTCTGGTATTTTATCGAGGAATTACGTAGGCCAGGACTGGGCCTATACTATGGCAACTATTACATAGGCTGAATGGTTCTTCATTTAAAAATTGGGCTAATGCTACCCTGTGCAATTAATTTATTTGTTTGAACGTTTTTCTTGTATTTTATCGAGGAATTACGTAGGCCAGGACTGGGCCTATACTATGGCATCTATTAAATAGGCTGAATGGTCCATCATATAAAAATTGGGCTAATGCTACCCTGTACAGTTACTTAATTTTTTTGGACGTTTTTCTGGTATTTTATCGAGGAATTACTTAGGCCAGGGCTGGGCCTATACTATGGCATTTATTACATAGGCTGAACGGTTCTTCATTTGAAAATTGGGCTAATGCTACCCTGTGCAGTTAATTTATTTGTTTGTACTTTTTTCTGCTATGTTATCGAGGAATTACGTAGGCCAGGACTGGGCCTATACTATGGCATCTATTACATAGGCTGAATGGTCCATCATATAAAAAAAGGGCTAATGCTACCCTGTACAGTTACTTAATTTGTTTGAACGATATTCTGGTATTTTATCGAGGAATTACTTAGGCCAGGGCTGGGACTATACTATGGCATCTATTACATAGGCTGAAGGGTTCTTCATTTGAAAATTGGGCTAATACTACCCTGTACAGTTAATTTATTTGTTTGTACTTTTTTCTGCTATGTTATCGAGGAATTACGTAGGCCAGGACTGGACCTATACTATGGCATTTATTACATACCCTGAATGGTTCTTCATTTAAAAATTACACAAATGCTACCCGCTACAGTCAATCCGATTCATTGAACGTTTTTCTGGTTTTTTATCGAGGAATTACGTAGGCCAGGACTGGGCCTATACTATGGCATCTATTACATAGGCTGAATGGTTCTTCATTTAAAAACTGGGCTAATGCTACCCTGTACAGTTAATTTATTTGTTTGAACGTTTTTCTGGTATTTTGTCGAGGAATTACGTAGGCCAGAACTGGGCCTATACTATGGAATCTATTACATAGGCTGAATGGTTCTTCATTTAAAAATTGGGCTGACGCTATCTGCTACAGTCAATCTGATTGAACGTTTTTCTGGTATTTTATCGAGGAATTACATAGGCCAGGAGTGGGCCTATACTATGGCATCTATTACGTAGGCTGAATGGTTCTTCATTTGAAAATTGGGCTAATGCTACCCTGTACAGTTAATTTATTTGTTTGTACTTTTTTCTGCTATGTTATCGAGGAAATACGTAGGCCAGGACTGGGCCTATACTATGGCATCTATTACATAGGCTGAATGGTTCTTCATTTAAAAATTGGGCTAATGCTACCGGCTACAGACAATCTGATTGTTTGAACGTTTTTCTGGTATTTTATTGAGGAATTACGTAGGCCAGGACTGGGCCTATACTATGGCATCTATTACATAGGCTGAATGGTTCTTCATTTAAAAAATGGGCTAATGCTACCCTGTACAATTAATTTATTTGTTTGAACGTATTTCTGTTATTTTATCGATGAGTTACGTAGGCCAGGACTGGGCCTATACTATGGCAACTATTACATAGGCTGAATGGTTCTTCATTTAAAAATTGGGCTAATGCTACCCTGTGCAATTAATTTATTTGTTTGAACGTTTTTCTGTTATTTTATCGAGGAATTACGTAAGCCAGGACTGGACCTATACTATGGCATCTATTACATAGGCTGAATGGGTCTTCATTTAAATATTGGGCTAATGCTACCGGCTACAGTCAATCTGATTGTTTGAACGTTTTTCTGGTATTTTATCGAGGAATTACGTAGGCCAGGACTGAGCCTATACTATGGCATCTATTACATAGGCTGAATGGTCTATCATATAAAAATTCGGCTAATGCTACCTTCTAGAGTCAATCTGATTGCTTGAACGTTTTTCTGGTATTTTATCGAGCAATTACATAGGCCTGGACTAGGCCTATACTATGGCATCTATTACATAGGCTGAATGGTCCTTCATATAAAAATTGGGCTAATGCTACCCTGTCCAGTTAATTAATTTGTTTAAACGTTTTTCTGGTATTTTATCGAGGAATTACGTAGGCCAGGACTGGGCCTATACTATGGCATCTATTACATAGGCTGAATGGTCTATCATATAAAAATTGGGCTAATGCTACCTTCTAGAGTCAATCTGATTGCTTGAACGTTTTTCTGGTATTTTATCGAGCAATTACATAGGCCTGGACTAGGCCTATACTATGGCATCTATTACATAGGCTGAATGGTCCTTCATATAAAAATTGGGCTAATGCTACCCTGTCCAGTTAATTAATTTGTTTAAACGGTTTTCTGGTATTTTATCGAGGAATTACGTAGGCCAGGACTGGGCCTATACTATGGCAACTATTACATAGGCTGAATGGTTCTTCATTTAAAAATTGGGCTAATGCTACCCTGCGCAAATAATTTATTTGTTTGAACGTTTTTCTGGTATTTTATCGAGGAATTAGGTAGGCCAGGACTGGGCCTATACTATGGCATCTATTACATAGGCTGAATGGTCCATCATATAAAAATTGGGCTAATGCTACCCTGTACAGTTACTTAATTTTTTTGAACGTTTTTCTGGTATTTTATCGAGGAATTACTTAGGCCAGGGCTGGGCCTATACTATGGCATTTATTACATAGGCTGAACGGTTCTTCATTTGAAAATTGGGCTACTGCTACCCTGTACAGTTAATTTATTTGTTTGTACTTTTTTCTGCTATGTTATCGAGGAATTACGTAGGCCAGGACTGGGCCTATACTATGGCATTTATTACATTGCCTGAATGGTTCTTCATTTAAAAATTACACAAATGATACCCGCTACAGTCAATCCGATTCATTGAACGTTTTTCTTGTTTTTTATCGAGGAATTACGTAGGCCAGGACTGGGCCTATACTATGGCATCTATTACATAGGCTGAATGGTCCTTCATATAAAAATTGGGCTAATGCTACCCTGTACAGTTAATTTATTTCTTTGTACTTTTTTCTGCTATGTTATCGAGGAATTACGTAGGCCAGGACTGGGCCTATACTATGGCATTTATTACATAGCCTGAATGGTTCTTCATTTAAAAATTACACAAATGCTACCCGCTACAGTCAATCCGATTCATTGAACGTTTTTCTTGTTTTTTATCGAGGAATTACGTAGGCCAGGACTGGGCCTATACTATGGCATCTATTACATAGGCTGAATGGTCATTCATATAAAAATTGGGCTAATGCTACCCTGTCCAGTTAATTAATTTATTTGAACGTTTTTCTGGTATTTTATCAAGGAATTACGTAGGCCAGGACTGGGCCTATACTATGGCATCTATTACATAGGCTGAATGGATCTTCTTTTAAAAATTGGGCTAATGCTACCCTGTACGGTTAATTTATTTGTTTGAACGTATTTCTGTTATTTTATCGATGAGTTACGTAGGCCAGGACTGGGCCTATACTATGGCAACTATTACATAGGCTGAATGGTTCTTCATTTAAAAATTGGGCTAATGCTACCCTGTGCAATTAATTTATTTGTTTGAACGTTTTTCTGTTATTTTATCGAGGAATTACGTAAGCCAGGACTGGACCTATACTATGGCATCTATTACATAGGCTGAATGGGTCTTCATTTAAATATTGGGCTAATGCTACCGGCTACAGTCAATCTGATTGTTTGAACGTTTTTCTGGTATTTTATCGAGGAATTACGTAGGCCAGGACTGGGCCTATACTATGGCATCTATTACATAGGCTGAATGGTCTATCATATAAAAATTCGGCTAATGCTACCTTCTAGAGTCAATCTGATTGCTTGAACGTTTTTCTGGTATTTTATCGAGCAATTACATAGGCCTGGACTAGGCCTATACTATGGCATCTATTACATAGGCTGAATGGTCCTTCATATAAAAATTGGGCTAATGCTACCCTGTCCAGTTAATTAATTTGTTTAAACGTTTTTCTGGTATTTTATCGAGGAATTACGTAGGCCAGGACTGGGCCTATACTATGGCATCTATTACATAGGCTGAATGGTCTATCATATAAAAATTGGGCTAATGCTACCTTCTAGAGTCAATCTGATTGCTTGAACGTTTTTCTGGTATTTTATCGAGCAATTACATAGGCCTGGACTAGGCCTATACTATGGCATCTATTACATAGGCTGAATGGTCCTTCATATAAAAATTGGGCTAATGCTACCCTGTCCAGTTAATTAATTTGTTTAAACGTTTTTCTGGTATTTTATCGAGGAATTACGTAGGCCAGGACTGGGCCTATACTATGGCAACTATTACATAGGCTGAATGGTTCTTCATTTAAAAATTGGGCTAATGCTACCCTGCGCAAATAATTTATTTGTTTGAACGTTTTTCTGGTATTTTATCGAGGAATTACGTAGGCCAGGACTGGGCCTATACTATGGCATCTATTACATAGGCTGAATGGTCCATCATATAAAAATTGGGCTAATGCTACCCTGTACAGTTACTTAATTTTTTTGAACGTTTTTCTGGTATTTTATCGAGGAATTACTTAGGCCAGGGCTGGGCCTATACTATGGCATTTATTACATAGGCTGAACGGTTCTTCATTTGAAAATTGGGCTACTGCTACCCTGTACAGTTAATTTATTTGTTTGTACTTTTTTCTGCTATGTTATCGAGGAATTACGTAGGCCAGGACTGGGCCTATACTATGGCATTTATTACATTGCCTGAATGGTTCTTCATTTAAAAATTACACAAATGATACCCGCTACAGTCAATCCGATTCATTGAACGTTTTTCTTGTTTTTTATCGAGGAATTACGTAGGCCAGGACTGGGCCTATACTATGGCATCTATTACATAGGCTGAATGGTCCTTCATATAAAAATTGGGCTAATGCTACCCTGTACAGTTAATTTATTTGTTTGTAATTTTTTCTGCTATGTTATCGAGGAATTACGTAGGCCAGGACTGGGCCTATACTATGGCATTTATTACATAGCCTGAATGGTTCTTCATTTAAAAATTACACAAATGCTACCCGCTACAGTCAATCCGATTCATTGAACGTTTTTCTTGTTTTTTATCGAGGAATTACGTAGGCCAGGACTGGGCCTATACTATGGCATCTATTACATAGGCTGAATGGTCATTCATATAAAAATTGGGCTAATGCTACCCTGTCCAGTTAATAAATTTATTTGAACGTTTTTCTGGTATTTTATCAAGGAATTACGTAGGCCAGGACTGGGCCTATACTATGGCATCTATTACATAGGCTGAATGGATCTTCTTTTAAAAATTGGGCTAATGCTACCCTGTACGGTTAATTTATTTGTTTGAACGTTTTTCTGGTATTTTATCGAGGAATAACATAGGCCAGGACTGGGCCTATACTATGGCATCTATTACATAGGCTGAATGGTCCTTCATATAAAAATTGGGCTAATGCTACTCTGTCCAGTTAATTAATTTGTTTGAACGTTTTTCTGGTATTTTATCGAGGAATTACGTAGGCCAGGACTGGGCCTATACTATGGCAACTATTACATAGGCTGAATGGTGCTTCATTTAAAAATTGGGCTAATGCTACCCTGTGCAATTAATTTATTTGTTTGAACGTTTTTCTGGTATTTTATCGAGGAATTACGAAGGCCAGGACTGGGCCTATACTATGGCATCTATTACATAGGCTGAATGGTCCATCATATAAAAATTGGGCTAATGCTACCCTGTACAGTTACTTAATTTTTTTGAACGTTTTTCTGGTATTTTATCGAGGAATTACTTAGGCCACGGCTGGGCCTATACTATGGCATTTATTACATAGGCTGAATGGTTCTTCATTTGAAAATTGGGCTAATGCTACCCTGTACAGTTAATTTATTTGTTTGTACTTTTTTCTGCTATGTTATCGAGGAATTACGTAGGCCAGGACTGGGCCTATACTATGGCATTTATTACATAGCCTGAATGGTTCTTCATTTAAAAATTACACAAATGCTACCCGCTACAGTCAATCCGATTCATTGAACGTTTTTCTTGTTTTTTATCGAGGAATTACGTAGGCCAGGACTGGGCCTATACTATGGCATCTATTACATAGGCTGAATGGTCCTTCATATAAAAATTGGGCTAATGCTACCCTGTCCAGTTAATTAATTTATTTGAACGTTTTTCTCGTATTTTATCAAGGAATTACGTAGGCCAGGACTGGGCCTATACTATGGCATCTATTACATAGGCTGAATGGTTCTTCTTTTAAAAATTGGGCTAATGCTACCCTGTACGGTTAATTTATTTGTTTGAACGTTTTTCTGGTATTTTATCGAGGAATTACGTAGGCCAGGACTGGGCCTATACTATGGCATCTATTACATAGGCTGAATGGTCCATCATATAAAAATTGGGCTAATGCTACCCTGTACAGTTACTTAATTTTTTTGAATGTTTTTCTGGTATTTTATCGAGGAATTACTTAGGCCACGGCTGGGCCTATACTATGGCATTTATTACATAGGCTGAACGGTTCTTCATTTGAAAATTGGGCTAATGCTACCCTGTACAGTTAATTTATTTGTTTGTACTTTTTTCTGCTATGTTATCGAGGAATTACGTAGGCCAGGACTGGGCCTATACTATGGCATTTATTACATAGCCTGAATGGTTCTTCATTTAAAAATTACCGAAATGCTACCCGCTACAGTCAATCCGATTCATTGAACGTTTTTCTTGTTTTTTATCGAGGAATTACGTAGGCCAGGACTGGGCCTATACTATGGCATCTATTACATAGGCTGAATGGTCCTTCATATAAAAATTGGGCTAATGCTACCCTGTCCAGTTAATTAATTTATTTGAACGTTTTTCTGGTATTTTATCAAGGAATTACGTAGGCCAGGACTCGGCCTATACTATGGCATCTATTACATAGGCTGAATGGTTCTTCTTTTAAAAATTGGGCTAATGCTACCCTGTACGGTTAATTTATTTGTTTGAACGTTTTTCTGGTATTTTATCGAGGAATTACGTAGGCCAGGACTGGGCCTATACTATGGCATCTATTACATAGGCTGAATGGTCCATCATATAAAAATTGGGCTAATGCTACATTCTACAGTCAATCTGATTGCTTGAACGTTTTTCTGGTATTTTATCGAGGAATTACATAGGCCTGGACTAGGCCTATACTATGGCATCTATTACATAGGCTGAATGGTCCTTCATATAAAAATTGGGCTAATGCTACCCTGTCCAGTTAATTAATTTGTTTGAACGTTTTTCTGGTATTTTATCGAGGAATTATGTAGGCCAGGACTGGGCCTATACTATGGCAACTATTACATAGGCTGAATGGTGCTTCATTTAAAAATTGGGCTAATGCTACCCTGTGCAATTAATTTATTTGTTTGAACGTTTTTCTGGTATTTTATCGAGCAATTACGTAGGCCAGGACTGGGCCTATACTATGGCATCTATTACATAGGCTGAATGGTCCATCATATAAAAATTGGGCTAATGCTACCCTGTACAGTTACTTAATTTTTTTGAACGTTTTTCTGGTATTTTATCGAGGAATTACTTAGGCCACGGCTGGGCCTATACTATGGCATTTATTACATAGGCTGAATGGTTCTTCATTTGAAAATTGGGCTAATGCTACCCTGTACAGTTAATTTATTTGTTTGTACTTTTTTCTGCTATTTTATCGAGGAATTACGTAGGCCAGGACTGGGCCTATACTATGGCATTTATTACATAGCCTGAATGGTTCTTCATTTAAAAATTACACAAATGCTACCCGCTACAGTCAATCCGATTCATTGAACGTTTTTCTTGTTTTTTATCGAGGAATTACGTAGGCCAGGACTGGGCCTATACTATGGCATCTATTACATAGGCTGAATGGTCCTTCATATAAAAATTGGGCTAATGCTACCCTGTCCAGTTAATTAATTTATTTGAACGTTTTTCTGGTATTTTATCAAGGAATTACGTAGGCCAGGACTGGGCCTATACTATGGCATCTATTACATAGGCTGAATGGTTCTTCTTTTAAAAATTGGGCTAATGCTACCCTGTACGGTTAATTTATTTGTTTGAACGTTTTTCTGATATTTTATCGAGGAATTACATAGGCCAGGACTGGGCCTATACTATGGCATCTATTACATAGGCTGAATGGTCCATCATATAAAAATTGGGCTAATGATACCTTCTACAGTCAATCTGATTGCTTGAACGTTTTTCTGGTATTTTATCGAGGAATTACATAGGCCTGGACTAGACCTATACTATGGCATCTATTACATAGGCTGAATGGTCCTTCATATAAAAATTGGGCTAATGCTACCCTGTACAGTTACTTAATTTTTTTGAACGTTTTTCTGGTATTTTATCGAGGAATTACGTAGGCCAGGACTGGGCCTATACTATGGCAACTATTACATAGGCTGAATGGTTCTTCATTTAAAAATTGGGCTAATGCTACCCGGTGCAATTAATTTATTTGTTTGAACGTTTTTCTGGTATTTTATCGAGGAATTACGTAGGCCAGGACTGGGCCTATACTATGGCATCTATTAAATAGGCTGAATGGTCCATCATATAAAAATTGGGCTAATGCTACCCTGTACAGTTACTTAACTTTTTTGAACGTTTTTCTGGTATTTTATCGAGGAATTACGTAGGCCAGGAGTGGGCCTATACTATGGCATCTATTACGTAGGCTGAATGGTTCTTCATTTGAAAATTGGGCTAATGCTACCCTGTACAGTTAATTTATTTGTTTGTACTTTTTTCTGCTATGTTATCGAGGAAATACGTAGGCCAGGACTGGGCCTATACGATGGCATCTATTACATAGGCTGAATGGTTCTTCATTTAAAAATTGGGCTAATGCTACCGGGTACAGTCAATCTGATTGTTTGAACGTTTTTCTGGTATTTTATTGAGGAATTACGTAGGCCAGGACTGGGCCTATACTATGGCATCTATTACATAGGCTGAATGGTTCTTCATTTAAAAAATGGGCTAATGCTACCCTGTACAATTAATTTATTTGTTTGAACGTATTTCTGTTATTTTATCGATGAGTTACGTAGGCCAGGACTGGGCCTATACTATGGCAACTATTACATAGGCTGAATGGTTCTTCATTTAAAAATTGGGCTAATGCTACCCTGTGCAATTAATTTATTTGTTTGAACGTTTTTCTGTTATTTTATCGAGGAATTACGTAAGCCAGGACTGGACCTATACTATGGCATCTATTACATAGGCTGAATGGGTCTTCATTTAAATATTGGGCTAATGCTACCGGCTACAGTCAATCTGATTGTTTGAACGTTTTTCTGGTATTTTATCGAGGAATTACGTAGGCCAGGACTGGGCCTATACTATGGCATCTATTACATAGGCTGAATGGTCTATCATATAAAAATTGGGCTAATGCTACCTTCTAGAGTCAATCTGATTGCTTGAACGTTTTTCTGGTATTTTATCGAGCAATTACATAGGCCTGGACTAGGCCTATACTATGGCATCTATTACATAGGCTGAATGGTCCTTCATATAAAAATTGGGCTAATGCTACCCTGTCCAGTTAATTAATTTGTTTAAACGTTTTTCTGGTATTTTATCGAGAAATTACGTAGGCCAGGACTGGGCCTATACTATGGCAACTATTACATAGGCTGAATGGTTCTTCATTTAAAAATTGGGCTAATGCTACCCTGTGCAAATAATTTATTTGTTTGAACGTTTTTCTGGTATTTTATCGAGGAATTACGTAGGCCAGGACTGGGCCTATACTATGGCATCTATTACATAGGCTGAATGGTCCATCATATAAAAATTGGGCTAATGCTACCCTGTACAGTTACTTAATTTTTTTGAACGTTTTTCTGGTATTTTATCGAGGAATTACTTAGGCCAGGGCTGGGCCTATACTATGGCATTTATTACATAGGCTGAACGGTTCTTCATTTGAAAATTGGGCTACTGCTACCCTGTACAGTTAATTTATTTGTTTGTACTTTTTTCTGCTATGTTATCGAGGAATTACGTAGGCCAGGACTGGGCCTATACTATGGCATTTATTACATTGCCTGAATGGTTCTTCATTTAAAAATTACACAAATGATACCCGCTACAGTCAATCCGATTCATTGAACGTTTTTCTTGTTTTTTATCGAGGAATTACGTAGGCCAGGACTGGGCCTATACTATGGCATCTATTACATAGGCTGAATGGTCCTTCATATAAAAATTGGGCTAATGCTACCCTGTACAGTTAATTTATTTGTTTGTACTTTTTTCTGCTATGTTATCGAGGAATTACGTAGGCCAGGACTGGGCCTATACTATGGCATTTATTACATAGCCTGAATGGTTCTTCATTTAAAAATTACACAAATGCTACCCGCTACAGTCAATCCGATTCATTGAACGTTTTTCTTGTTTTTTATCGAGGAATTACGTAGGCCAGGACTGGGCCTATACTATGGCATCTATTACATAGGCTGAATGGTCATTCATATAAAAATTGGGCTAATGCTACCCTGTCCAGTTAATTAATTTATTTGAACGTTTTTCTGGTATTTTATCAAGGAATTACGTAGGCCAGGACTGGGCCTATACTATGGCATCTATTACATAGGCTGAATGGATCTTCTTTTAAAAATTGGGCTAATGCTACCCTGTACGGTTAATTTATTTGTTTGAACGTTTTTCTGGTATTTTATCGAGGAATAACATAGGCCAGGACTGGGCCTATACTATGGCATCTATTACATAGGCTGAATGGTCCTTCATATAAAAATTGGGCTAATGCTACTCTGTCCAGTTAATTAATTTGTTTGAACGTTTTTCTGGTATTTTATCGAGGAATTACGTAGGCCAGGACTGGGCCTATACTATGGCAACTATTACATAGGCTGAATGGTGCTTCATTTAAAAATTGGGCTAATGCTACCCTGTGCAATTAATTTATTTGTTTGAACGTTTTTCTGGTATTTTATCGAGGAATTACGAAGGCCAGGACTGGGCCTATACTATGGCATCTATTACATAGGCTGAATGGTCCATCATATAAAAATTGGGCTAATGCTACCCTGTACAGTTACTTAATTTTTTTGAACGTTTTTCTGGTATTTTATCGAGGAATTACTTAGGCCACGGCTGGGCCTATACTATGGCATTTATTACATAGGCTGAATGGTTCTTCATTTGAAAATTGGGCTAATGCTACCCTGTACAGTTAATTTATTTGTTTGTACTTTTTTCTGCTATGTTATCGAGGAATTACGTAGGCCAGGACTGGGCCTATACTATGGCATTTATTACATAGCCTGAATGGTTCTTCATTTAAAAATTACACAAATGCTACCCGCTACAGTCAATCCGATTCATTGAACGTTTTTCTTGTTTTTTATCGAGGAATTACCTAGGCCAGGACTGGGCCTATACTATGGCATCTATTACATAGGCTGAATGGTCCTTCATATAAAAATTGGGCTAATGCTACCCTGTCCAGTTAATTAATTTATTTGAACGTTTTTCTCGTATTTTATCAAGGAATTACGTAGGCCAGGACTGGGCCTATACTATGGCATCTATTACATAGGCTGAATGGTTCTTCTTTTAAAAATTGGGCTAATGCTACCCTGTACGGTTAATTTATTTGTTTGAACGTTTTTCTGGTATTTTATCGAGGAATTACGTAGGCCAGGACTGGGCCTATACTATGGCATCTATTACATAGGCTGAATGGTCCATCATATAAAAATTGGGCTAATGCTACCCTGTACAGTTACTTAATTTTTTTGAATGTTTTTCTGGTATTTTATCGAGGAATTACTTAGGCCACGGCTGGGCCTATACTATGGCATTTATTACATAGGCTGAACGGTTCTTCATTTGAAAATTGGGCTAATGCTACCCTGTACAGTTAATTTATTTGTTTGTACTTTTTTCTGCTATGTTATCGAGGAATTACGTAGGCCAGGACTGGGCCTATACTATGGCATTTATTACATAGCCTGAATGGTTCTTCATTTAAAAATTACCGAAATGCTACCCGCTACAGTCAATCCGATTCATTGAACGTTTTTCTTGTTTTTTATCGAGGAATTACGTAGGCCAGGACTGGGCCTATACTATGGCATCTATTACATAGGCTGAATGGTCCTTCATATAAAAATTGGGCTAATGCTACCCTGTCCAGTTAATTAATTTATTTGAACGTTTTTCTGGTATTTTATCAAGGAATTACGTAGGCCAGGACTGGGCCTATACTATGGCATCTATTACATAGGCTGAATGGTTCTTCTTTTAAAAATTGGGCTAATGCTACCCTGTACGGTTAATTTATTTGTTTGAACGTTTTTCTGGTATTTTATCGAGGAATTACATAGGCCAGGACTGGGCCTATACTATGGCATCTATTACATAGGCTGAATGGTCCATCATATAAAAATTGGGCTAATGCTACCTTCTACAGTCAATCTGATTGCTTGAACGTTTTTCTGGTATTTTATCGAGGAATTACATAGGCCTGGACTAGACCTATACTATGGCATCTATTACATAGGCTGAATGGTCCTTCATATAAAAATTGGGCTAATGCTACCCTGTACAGTTACTTAATTTTTTTGAACGTTTTTCTGGTATTTTATCGAGGAATTACGTAGGCCAGGACTGGGCCTATACTATGGCATCTATTACATAGGCTGAATGGGCCATCATATAAAAATTGGGCTAATGCTACCCTGTACAGTTACTTAATTTTTTTGAACGTTTTTCTGGTATTTTATCGAGGAATTACTTAGGCCAGGGCTGGGCCTATACTATGGCATTTATTACATAGGCTGAACGGTTCTTCATTTGAAAATTGGGCTACTGCTACCCTGTACAGTTAATTTATTTGTTTGTACTTTTTTCTGCTATGTTATCGAGGAATTACGTAGGCCAGGACTGGGCCTATACTATGGCATTTATTACATTGCCTGAATGGTTCTTCATTTAAAAATTACACAAATGATACCCGCTACAGTCAATCCGATTCATTGAACGTTTTTCTTGTTTTTTATCGAGGAATTACGTAGGGCAGGACTGGGCCTATACTATGGCATCTATTACATAGGCTGAATGGTCCTTCATATAAAAATTGGGCTAATGCTACCCTGTCCAGTTAATTAATTTGTTTGAACGTTTTTCTGGTATTTTATCAAGGAATTACGTAGGCCAGGACGGGGCCTATACTATGGCATCTATTACATAGGCTGAATGGTTCTTCTTTTAAAAATTGGGCTAATGCTACCCTGTACGGTTAATTTATTTGTTTGAACGTTTTTCTGGTATTTTATCGAGGAATTACGTAGGCCAGGACTGGGCCTATACTATGGCATCTATTATATAGGCTGAATGGTCCATCATATAAAAATTGGGCTAATGCTACATTCTACAGTCAATCTGATTGCTTGAACGTTTTTCTGGTATTTTATCGAGGAATTACATAGGCCTGGACTAGGCCTATACTATGGCATCTATTACATAGGCTGAATGGTCCTTCATATAAAAATTGGGCTAATGCTACCCTGTCCAGTTAATTAATTTGTTTGAACGTTTTTCTGGTATTTTATCGAGGAATTACGTAGGCCAGGACTGGGCCTATACTATGGCAACTATTACATAGGCTGAATGTTGCTTCATTTAAAAATTGGGCTAATGCTACCCTGTGCAATTAATTTATTTGTTTGAACGTTTTTCTGGTATTTTATCGAGCAATTACGTAGGCCAGGACTGGGCCTATACTATGGCATCTATTACATAGGCTGAATGGTCCATCATATAAAAATTGGGCTAATGCTACCCTGTACAGTTACTTAATTTTTTTGAACGTTTTTCTGGTATTTTATCGAGGAATTACTTAGGCCACGGCTGGGCCTATACTATGGCATTTATTACATAGGCTGAATGGTTCTTCATTTGAAAATTGGGCTAATGCTACCCTGTACAGTTAATTTATTTGTTTGTACTTTTTTCTGCTATTTTATCGAGGAATTACGTAGGCCAGGACTGGGCCTATACTATGGCATTTATTACATAGCCTGAATGGTTCTTCATTTAAAAATTACACAAATGCTACCCGCTACAGTCAATCCGATTCATTGAACGTTTTTCTTGTTTTTTATCGAGGAATTACGTAGGCCAGGACTGGGCCTATACTATGGCATCTATTACATAGGCTGAATGGTCCTTCATATAAAAATTGGGCTAATGCTACCCTGTCCAGTTAATTAATTTATTTGAACGTTTTTCTGGTATTTTATCAAGGAATTACGTAGGCCAGGACTGGGCCTATACTATGGCATCTATTACATAGGCTGAATGGTTCTTCTTTTAAAAATTGGGCTAATGCTACCCTGTACGGTTAATTTATTTGTTTGAACGTTTTTCTGATATTTTATCGAGGAATTACATAGGCCAGGACTGGGCCTATACTATGGCATCTATTACATAGGCTGAATGGTCCATCATATAAAAATTGGGCTAATGATACCTTCTACAGTCAATCTGATTGCTTGAACGTTTTTCTGGTATTTTATCGAGGAATTACATAGGCCTGGACTAGACCTATACTATGGCATCTATTACATAGGTTGAATGGTCCTTCATATAAAAATTGGGCTAATGCTACCCTGTACAGTTACTTAATTTTTTTGAACGTTTTTCTGGTATTTTATCGAGGAATTACGTAGGCCAGGACTGGGCCTATACTATGGCAACTATTACATAGGCTGAATGGTTCTTCATTTAAAAATTGGGCTAATGCTACCCTGTGCAATTAATTTATTTGTTTGAACGTTTTTCTGGTATTTTATCGAGGAATTACGTAGGCCAGGACTGGGCCTATACTATGGCATCTATTAAATAGGCTGAATGGTCCATCATATAAAAATTGGGCTAATGCTACCCTGTACAGTTACTTAATTTTTTTGAACGTTTTTCTGGTATTTTATCGAGGAATTACTTAGGCCAGGGCTGGGCCTATACTATGGCATTTATTACATAGGCTGAACGGTTCTTCATTTGAAAATTGGGCTATTGCTACCCTGTACAGTTAATTTATTTGTTTGTCCTTTTTTCTGCTATGTTATCGAGGAATTACGTAGGCCAGGAGTGGGCCTATACTATGGCATCTATTACGTAGGCTGAATGGTTCTTCATTTGAAAATTGGGCTAATGCTACCCTGTACAGTTAATTTATTTGTTTGTACTTTTTTCTGCTATGTTATCGAGGAAATACGTAGGCCAGGACTGGGCCTATACGATGGCATCTATTACATAGGCTGAATGGTTCTTCATTTAAAAATTGGGCTAATGCTACCGGGTACAGTCAATCTGATTGTTTGAACGTTTTTCTGGTATTTTATTGAGGAATTACGTAGGCCAGGACTGGGCCTATACTATGGCATCTATTACATAGGCTGAATGGTTCTTCATTTAAAAAATGGGCTAATGCTACCCTGTACAATTAATTTATTTGTTTGAACGTATTTCTGTTATTTTATCGATGAGTTACGTAGGCCAGGACTGGGCCTATACTATGGCAACTATTACATAGGCTGAATGGTTCTTCATTTAAAAATTGGGCTAATGCTACCCTGTGCAATTAATTTATTTGTTTGAACGTTTTTCTGTTATTTTATCGAGGAATTACGTAAGCCAGGACTGGACCTATACTATGGCATCTATTACATAGGCTGAATGGGTCTTCATTTAAATATTGGGCTAATGCTACCGGCTACAGTCAATCTGATTGTTTGAACGTTTTTCTGGTATTTTATCGAGGAATTACGTAGGCCAGGACTGGGCCTATACTATGGCATCTATTACATAGGCTGAATGGTCTATCATATAAAAATTGGGCTAATGCTACCTTCTAGAGTCAATCTGATTGCTTGAACGTTTTTCTGGTATTTTATCGAGCAATTACATAGGCCTGGACTAGGCCTATACTATGGCATCTATTACATAGGCTGAATGGTCCTTCATATAAAAATTGGGCTAATGCTACCCTGTCCAGTTAATTAATTTGTTTAAACGTTTTTCTGGTATTTTATCGAGAAATTACGTAGGCCAGGACTGGGCCTATACTATGGCAACTATTACATAGGCTGAATGGTTCTTCATTTAAAAATTGGGCTAATGCTACCCTGTGCAAATAATTTATTTGTTTGAACGTTTTTCTGGTATTTTATCGAGGAATTACGTAGGCCAGGACTGGGCCTATACTATGGCATCTATTACATAGGCTGAATGGTCCATCATATAAAAATTGGGCTAATGCTACCCTGTACAGTTACTTAATTTTTTTGAACGTTTTTCTGGTATTTTATCGAGGAATTACTTAGGCCAGGGCTGGGCCTATACTATGGCATTTATTACATAGGCTGAACGGTTCTTCATTTGAAAATTGGGCTACTGCTACCCTGTACAGTTAATTTATTTGTTTGTACTTTTTTCTGCTATGTTATCGAGGAATTACGTAGGCCAGGACTGGGCCTATACTATGGCATTTATTACATTGCCTGAATGGTTCTTCATTTAAAAATTACACAAATGATACCCGCTACAGTCAATCCGATTCATTGAACGTTTTTCTTGTTTTTTATCGAGGAATTACGTAGGCCAGGACTGGGCCTATACTATGGCATCTATTACATAGGCTGAATGGTCCTTCATATAAAAATTGGGCTAATGCTACCCTGTACAGTTAATTTATTTGTTTGTACTTTTTTCTGCTATGTTATCGAGGAATTACGTAGGCCAGGACTGGGCCTATACTATGGCATTTATTACATAGCCTGAATGGTTCTTCATTTAAAAATTACACAAATGCTACCCGCTACAGTCAATCCGATTCATTGAACGTTTTTCTTGTTTTTTATCGAGGAATTACGTAGGCCAGGACTGGGCCTATACTATGGCATCTATTACATAGGCTGAATGGTCATTCATATAAAAATTGGGCTAATGCTACCCTGTCCAGTTAATTAATTTATTTGAACGTTTTTCTGGTATTTTATCAAGGAATTACGTAGGCCAGGACTGGGCCTATACTATGGCATCTATTACATAGGCTGAATGGATCTTCTTTTAAAAATTGGGCTAATGCTACCCTGTACGGTTAATTTATTTGTTTGAACGTTTTTCTGGTATTTTATCGAGGAATAACATAGGCCAGGACTGGGCCTATACTATGGCATCTATTACATAGGCTGAATGGTCCTTCATATAAAAATTGGGCTAATGCTACTCTGTCCAGTTAATTAATTTGTTTGAACGTTTTTCTGGTATTTTATCGAGGAATTACGTAGGCCAGGACTGGGCCTATACTATGGCAACTATTACATAGGCTGAATGGTGCTTCATTTAAAAATTGGGCTAATGCTACCCTGTGCAATTAATTTATTTGTTTGAACGTTTTTCTGGTATTTTATCGAGGAATTACGAAGGCCAGGACTGGGCCTATACTATGGCATCTATTACATAGGCTGAATGGTCCATCATATAAAAATTGGGCTAATGCTACCCTGTACAGTTACTTAATTTTTTTGAACGTTTTTCTGGTATTTTATCGAGGAATTACTTAGGCCACGGCTGGGCCTATACTATGGCATTTATTACATAGGCTGAATGGTTCTTCATTTGAAAATTGGGCTAATGCTACCCTGTACAGTTAATTTATTTGTTTGTACTTTTTTCTGCTATGTTATCGAGGAATTACGTAGGCCAGGACTGGGCCTATACTATGGCATTTATTACATAGCCTGAATGGTTCTTCATTTAAAAATTACACAAATGCTACCCGCTACAGTCAATCCGATTCATTGAACGTTTTTCTTGTTTTTTATCGAGGAATTACCTAGGCCAGGACTGGGCCTATACTATGGCATCTATTACATAGGCTGAATGGTCCTTCATATAAAAATTGGGCTAATGCTACCCTGTCCAGTTAATTAATTTATTTGAACGTTTTTCTCGTATTTTATCAAGGAATTACGTAGGCCAGGACTGGGCCTATACTATGGCATCTATTACATAGGCTGAATGGTTCTTCTTTTAAAAATTGGGCTAATGCTACCCTGTACGGTTAATTTATTTGTTTGAACGTTTTTCTGGTATTTTATCGAGGAATTACGTAGGCCAGGACTGGGCCTATACTATGGCATCTATTACATAGGCTGAATGGTCCATCATATAAAAATTGGGCTAATGCTACCCTGTACAGTTACTTAATTTTTTTGAATGTTTTTCTGGTATTTTATCGAGGAATTACTTAGGCCACGGCTGGGCCTATACTATGGCATTTATTACATAGGCTGAACGGTTCTTCATTTGAAAATTGGGCTAATGCTACCCTGTACAGTTAATTTATTTGTTTGTACTTTTTTCTGCTATGTTATCGAGGAATTACGTAGGCCAGGACTGGGCCTATACTATGGCATTTATTACATAGCCTGAATGGTTCTTCATTTAAAAATTACCGAAATGCTACCCGCTACAGTCAATCCGATTCATTGAACGTTTTTCTTGTTTTTTATCGAGGAATTACGTAGGCCAGGACTGGGCCTATACTATGGCATCTATTACATAGGCTGAATGGTCCTTCATATAAAAATTGGGCTAATGCTACCCTGTCCAGTTAATTAATTTATTTGAACGTTTTTCTGGTATTTTATCAAGGAATTACGTAGGCCAGGACTGGGCCTATACTATGGCATCTATTACATAGGCTGAATGGTTCTTCTTTTAAAAATTGGGCTAATGCTACCCTGTACGGTTAATTTATTTGTTTGAACGTTTTTCTGGTATTTTATCGAGGAATTACATAGGCCAGGACTGGGCCTATACTATGGCATCTATTACATAGGCTGAATGGTCCATCATATAAAAATTGGGCTAATGCTACCTTCTACAGTCAATCTGATTGCTTGAACGTTTTTCTGGTATTTTATCGAGGAATTACATAGGCCTGGACTAGACCTATACTATGGCATCTATTACATAGGCTGAATGGTCCTTCATATAAAAATTGGGCTAATGCTACCCTGTACAGTTACTTAATTTTTTTGAACGTTTTTCTGGTATTTTATCGAGGAATTACGTAGGCCAGGACTGGGCCTATACTATGGCATCTATTACATAGGCTGAATGGGCCATCATATAAAAATTGGGCTAATGCTACCCTGTACAGTTACTTAATTTTTTTGAACGTTTTTCTGGTATTTTATCGAGGAATTACTTAGGCCAGGGCTGGGCCTATACTATGGCATTTATTACATAGGCTGAACGGTTCTTCATTTGAAAATTGGGCTACTGCTACCCTGTACAGTTAATTTATTTGTTTGTACTTTTTTCTGCTATGTTATCGAGGAATTACGTAGGCCAGGACTGGGCCTATACTATGGCATTTATTACATTGCCTGAATGGTTCTTCATTTAAAAATTACACAAATGATACCCGCTACAGTCAATCCGATTCATTGAACGTTTTTCTTGTTTTTTATCGAGGAATTACGTAGGGCAGGACTGGGCCTATACTATGGCATCTATTACATAGGCTGAATGGTCCTTCATATAAAAATTGGGCTAATGCTACCCTGTCCAGTTAATTAATTTGTTTGAACGTTTTTCTGGTATTTTATCAAGGAATTACGTAGGCCAGGACGGGGCCTATACTATGGCATCTATTACATAGGCTGAATGGTTCTTCTTTTAAAAATTGGGCTAATGCTACCCTGTACGGTTAATTTATTTGTTTGAACGTTTTTCTGGTATTTTATCGAGGAATTACGTAGGCCAGGACTGGGCCTATACTATGGCATCTATTATATAGGCTGAATGGTCCATCATATAAAAATTGGGCTAATGCTACATTCTACAGTCAATCTGATTGCTTGAACGTTTGTCTGGTATTTTATCGAGGAATTACATAGGCCTGGACTAGGCCTATACTATGGCATCTATTACATAGGCTGAATGGTCCTTCATATAAAAATTGGGCTAATGCTACCCTGTCCAGTTAATTAATTTGTTTGAACGTTTTTCTGGTATTTTATCGAGGAATTACGTAGGCCAGGACTGGGCCTATACTATGGCAACTATTACATAGGCTGAATGTTGCTTCATTTAAAAATTGGGCTAATGCTACCCTGTGCAATTAATTTATTTGTTTGAACGTTTTTCTGGTATTTTATCGAGCAATTACGTAGGCCAGGACTGGGCCTATACTATGGCATCTATTACATAGGCTGAATGGTCCATCATATAAAAATTGGGCTAATGCTACCCTGTACAGTTACTTAATTTTTTTGAACGTTTTTCTGGTATTTTATCGAGGAATTACTTAGGCCACGGCTGGGCCTATACTATGGCATTTATTACATAGGCTGAATGGTTCTTCATTTGAAAATTGGGCTAATGCTACCCTGTACAGTTAATTTATTTGTTTGTACTTTTTTCTGCTATTTTATCGAGGAATTACGTAGGCCAGGACTGGGCCTATACTATGGCATTTATTACATAGCCTGAATGGTTCTTCATTTAAAAATTACACAAATGCTACCCGCTACAGTCAATCCGATTCATTGAACGTTTTTCTTGTTTTTTATCGAGGAATTACGTAGGCCAGGACTGGGCCTATACTATGGCATCTATTACATAGGCTGAATGGTCCTTCATATAAAAATTGGGCTAATGCTACCCTGTCCAGTTAATTAATTTATTTGAACGTTTTTCTGGTATTTTATCAAGGAATTACGTAGGCCAGGACTGGGCCTATACTATGGCATCTATTACATAGGCTGAATGGTTCTTCTTTTAAAAATTGGGCTAATGCTACCCTGTACGGTTAATTTATTTGTTTGAACGTTTTTCTGATATTTTATCGAGGAATTACATAGGCCAGGACTGGGCCTATACTATGGCATCTATTACATAGGCTGAATGGTCCATCATATAAAAATTGGGCTAATGATACCTTCTACAGTCAATCTGATTGCTTGAACGTTTTTCTGGTATTTTATCGAGGAATTACATAGGCCTGGACTAGACCTATACTATGGCATCTATTACATAGGTTGAATGGTCCTTCATATAAAAATTGGGCTAATGCTACCCTGTACAGTTACTTAATTTTTTTGAACGTTTTTCTGGTATTTTATCGAGGAGTTACGTAGGCCAGGACTGGGCCTATACTATGGCAACTATTACATAGGCTGAATGGTGCTTCATTTAAAAATTGGGCTAATGCTACCCTGTGCAATTAATTTATTTGTTTGAACGTTTTTCTGGTATTTTATCGAGGAATTACGTAGGCCAGGACTGGGCCTATACTATGGCATCTATTAAATAGGCTGAATGGTCCATCATATAAAAATTGGGCTAATGCTACCCTGTACAGTTACTTAATTTTTTTGAACGTTTTTCTGGTATTTTATCGAGGAATTACTTAGGCCAGGGCTGGGCCTATACTATGGCATTTATTACATAGGCTGAACGGTTCTTCATTTGAAAATTGGGCTAATGCTACCCTGTGCAGTTAATTTATTTGTTTGTACTTTTTTCTGCTATGTTATCGAGGAATTACGTAGGCCAGGACTGGGCCTATACTATGGCATTTATTACATAGCCTGAATGGTTCTTCATTTAAAAATTACACAAATGCTACCCGCTACAGTCAATCCGATTCATTGAACGTTTTTCTTGTTTTTTATCGAGGAATTACGTAGGCCAGGACTGGGCCTATACTATGGCATCTATTACATAGGCTGAATGGTCCTTCATATAAAAATTGGGCTAATGCTACCCTGTCCAGTTAATTAATTTATTTGAACGTTTTTCTGGTATTTTATCAAGGAATTACGTAGGCCAGGACTGGGCCTATACTATGGCATCTATTACATAGGCTGAATGGTTCTTCTTTTAAAAATTGGGCTAATGCTACCCTGTACGGTTAATTTATTTGTTTGAACGTTTTTCTGGTATTTTATCGAGGAATTACATAGGCCAGGACTGGGCCTATACTATGGCATCTATTACATAGGCTGAATGGTCCATCATATAAAAATTGGGCTAATGCTACCTTCTACAGTCAATCTGATTGCTTGAACGTTTTTCTGGTATTTTATCGAGGGATTACATAGGCCTGGACTAGACCTATACTATGGCATCTATTACATAGGCTGAATGGTCCTTCATATAAAAATTGGGCTAATGCTACCCTGTACAGTTACTAAATTTTTTTGAACGTTTTTCTGGTATTTTATCGAGGAATTACGTAGGCCAGGACTGGGCCTATACTATGGCAACTATTACATAGGCTGAATGGTTCTTCATTTAAAAATTGGGCTAATGCTACCCTGTGCAATTAATTTATTTGTTTGAACGTTTTTCTGGTATTTTATCGAGGAATTACGTAGGCCAGGACTGGGCCTATACTATGGCATCTATTAAATAGGCTGAATGGTCCATCATATAAAAATTGGGCTAATGCTACCCTGTACAGTTACTTAATTTTTTTGAACGTTTTTCTGGTATTTTATCGAGGAATTACTTAGGCCAGGGCTGGGCCTATACTATGGCATTTATTACATAGGCTGAACGGTTCTTCATTTGAAAATTGGGCTACTGCTACCCTGTACAGTTAATTTATTTGTTTGTACTTTTTTCTGCTATGTTATCGAGGAATTACGTAGGCCAGGACTGGGCCTATACTATGGCATCTATTACATTGCCTGAATGGTTCTTCATTTAAAAATTACACAAATGATACCCGCTACAGTCAATCCGATTCATTGAACGTTTTTCTTGTTTTTTATCGAGGAATTACGTAGGCCAGGACTGGGCCTATACTATGGCATCTATTACATAGGCTGAATGGTCCTTCATATAAAAATTGGGCTAATGCTACCCTGTCCAGTTAATTAATTTGTTTGAACGTTTTTCTGGTATTTTATCAAGGAATTACGTAGGCCAGGACGGGGCCTATACTATGGCATCTATTACATAGGCTGAATGGTCCATCATATAAAAATTGGGCTAATGCTACCCTGTACAGTTACTTAATTTTTTTGAACGTTTTTCTGGTATTTTATCGAGGAATTACTTAGGCCACGGCTGGGCCTATAATATGGCATTTATTACATAGGCTGAACGGTTCTTCATTTGAAAATTGGGCTAATGCTACCCTGTACAGTTAATTTATTTGTTTGTACTTTTTTCTGCTATGTTATCCAGGAATTACGTAGGCCAGGACTGGACCTATACTATGGCATTTATTACATAGCCTGAATGGTTCTTCATTTAAAAATTACACAAATGCTACCCGCTACAGTCAATCCGATACATTGAACGTTTTTCTGGTTTTTTATCGAGGAATTACGTAGGCCAGGACTGGGCCTATACTATGGCATCGATTACATAGGCTGACCGGTTCTTCATTTGAAAATTGGGCTAATGGTACCCTGTACAGTTAATTTATTTGTTTGTACTTTTTTCTGCTATGTTATCGAGGAATTACGTAGGCCAGGAGTGGGCCTATACTATGGCATCTATTACGTAGGCTGAATGGTTCTTCATTTGAAAATTGGGCTAATGCTACCCTGTACAGTTAATTTATTTGTTTGTACTTTTTTCTGCTATGTTATCGAGGAAATACGTAGGCCAGGACTGGGCCTATACGATGGCATCTATTACATAGGCTGAATGGTTCTTCATTTAAAAATTGGGCTAATGCTACCGGCTACAGTCAATCTGATTGTTTGAACGTTTTTCTGGTATTTTATTGAGGAATTACGTAGGCCAGGACTGGGCCTATACTATGGCATCTATTACATAGGCTGAATGGTTCTTCATTTAAAAAATGGGCTAATGCTACCCTGTACAATTAATTTATTTGTTTGAACGTATTTCTGTTATTTTATCGATGAGTTACGTAGGCCAGGACTGGGCCTATACTATGGCAACTATTACATAGGCTGAATGGTTCTTCATTTAAAAATTGGGCTAATGCTACCCTGTGCAATTAATTTATTTGTTTGAACGTTTTTCTGTTATTTTATCGAGGAATTACGTAAGCCAGGACTGGACCTATACTATGGCATCTATTACATAGGCTGAATGGGTCTTCATTTAAATATTGGGCTAATGCTACCGGCTACAGTCAATCTGATTGTTTGAACGTTTTTCTGGTATTTTATCGAGGAATTACGTAGGCCAGGACTGGGCCTATACTATGGCATCTATTACATAGGCTGAATGGTCCTTCATATAAAAATTGGGCTAATGCTACCCTGTCCAGTTAATTAATTTGTTTGAACGTTTTTCTGGTATTTTATCAAGGAATTACGTAGGCCAGGACGGGGCCTATACTATGGCATCTATTACATAGGCTGAATGGTCCATCATATAAAAATTGGGCTAATGCTACATTCTACAGTCAATCTGATTGCTTGAACGTTTTTCTGGTATTTTATCAAGGAATTACGTAGGCCAGGACGGGGCCTATACTATGGCATCTTTTACATAGGCTGAATGGTCCTTCATATAAAAATTGGGCTAATGCTACTCTGTCCAGTTAATTAATTTGTTTGAACGTTTTTCTGGTATTTTATCGAGGAATTACGTAGGCCAGGACTGGGCCTATACTATGGCAACTATTACATAGGCTGAATGGTGCTTCATTTAAAAATTGGGCTAATGCTACCCTGTGCAATTAATTTATTTGTTTGAACGTTTTTCTGGTATTTTATCGAGGAATTACGTAGGCCAGGACTGGGCCTATACTATGGCATCTATTACATAGGCTGAATGGTCCATCATATAAAAATTGGGCTAATGCTACCCTGTACAATTACTTAATTTTTTTGAACGTTTTTCTGGTATTTTCTCGAGGAATTACTTAGGCCACGGCTGGGCCTATACTATGGCATTTATTACATAGGCTGAATGGTTCTTCATTTGAAAATTGGGCTAATGCTACCCTGTACAGTTAATTTATTTGTTTGTACTTTTTTCTGCTATGTTATCGAGGAATTACGTAGGGCAGGACTGGGCCTATACTATGGCATTTATTACATAGCCTGAATGGTTCTTCATTTAAAAATTACACAAATGCTACCCGCTACAGTCAATCCGATTCATTGAACGTTTTTCTTGTTTTTTATCGAGGAATTACGTAGGCCAGGACTGGGCCTATACTATGGCATCTATTACATAGGCTGAATGGTCCTTCATATAAAAATTGGGCTAATGCTACCCTGTCCAGTTAATTAATTTATTTGAACGTTTTTCTGGTATTTTATCAAGGAATTACGTAGGCCAGGACTGGGCCTATACTATGGCATCTATTACATAGGCTGAATGGTTCTTCTTTTAAAAATTGGGCTAATGCTACCCTGTACGGTTAATTTATTTGTTTGAACGTTTTTCTGGTATTTTATCGAGGAATTACGTAGGCCAGGACAGGGCCTATACTATGGCATCTATTACATAGGCTGAATGGTCCATCATATAAAAATTGGGCTAATGCTACCCTGTACAGTTACTTAATTTTTTTGAATGTTTTTCTGGTATTTTATCGAGGAATTACTTAGGCCACGGCTGGGCCTATACTATGGCATTTATTACATAGGCTGAACGGTTCTTCATTTGAAAATTGGGCTAATGCTACCCTGTACAGTTAATTTATTTGTTTGTACTTTTTTCTGCTATGTTATCGAGGAATCACGTAGGCCAGGACTGGGCCTATACTATGGCATTTATTACATAGCCTGAATGGTTCTTCATTTAAAAATTACACAAATGCTACCCGCTACAGTCAATCCGATTCATTGAACGTTTTTCTTGTTTTTTATCGAGGAATTACGTAGGCCAGGACTGGGCCTATACTATGGCATCTATTACATAGGCTGAATGGTCCTTCATATAAAAATTGGGCTAATGCTACCCTGTCCAGTTAATTAATTTATTTGAACGTTTTTCTGGTATTTTATCAAGGAATTACGTAGGCCAGGACTGGGCCTATACTATGGCATCTATTACATAGGCTGAATGGTTCTTCTTTTAAAAATTGGGCTAATGCTACCCTGTACGGTTAATTTATTTGTTTGAACGTTTTTCTGGTATTTTATCGAGGAATTACATAGGCCAGGACTGGGCCTATACTATGGCATCTATTACATAGGCTGAATGGTCCATCATATAAAAATTGGGCTAATGCTACCTTCTACAGTCAATCTGATTGCTTGAACGTTTTTCTGGTATTTTATCGAGGAATTACATAGGCCTGGACTAGACCTATACTATGGCATCTATTACATAGGCTGAATGGTCCTTCATATAAAAATTGGGCTAATGCTACCCTGTATAGTTACTTAATTTTTTTGAACGTTTTTCTGGTATTTTATCGAGGAATTACGTAGGCCAGGACTGGGCCTATACTATGGCAACTATTACATAGGCTGAATGGTTCTTCATTTAAAAATTGGGCTAATGCTACCCTGTGCAAATAATTTATTTGTTTGAACGTTTTTCTGGTATTTTATCGAGGGATTACGTAGGCCAGGACTGGGCCTATACTATGGCATCTATTACATAGGCTGAATGGGCCATCATATAAAAATTGGGCTAATGCTACCCTGTACAGTTACTTAATTTTTTTGAACGTTTTTCTGGTATTTTATCGAGGAATTACTTAGGCCAGGGCTGGGCCTATACTATGGCATTTATTACATAGGCTGAACGGTTCTTCATTTGAAAATTGGGCTACTGCTACCCTGTACAGTTAATTTATTTGTTTGTACTTTTTTCTGCTATGTTATCGAGGAATTACGTAGGCCAGGACTGGGCCTATACTATGGCATTTATTACATTGCCTGAATGGTTCTTCATTTAAAAATTACACAAATGATACCCGCTACAGTCAATCCGATTCATTGAACGTTTATCTTGTTTTTTATCGAGGAATTACGTAGGCCAGGACTGGGCCTATACTATGGCATCTATTACATAGGCTGAATGGTCCTTCATATAAAAATTGGGCTAATGCTACCCTGTCCAGTTAATTAATTTGTTTGAACGTTTTTCTGGTATTTTATCAAGGAATTACGTAGGCCAGGACGGGGCCTATACTATGGCATCTATTACATAGGCTGAATGGTTCTTCTTTTAAAAATTGGGCTAATGCTACCCTGTACGGTTAATTTATTTGTTTGAACGTTTTTCTGGTATTTTATCGAGGAATTACGTAGGCCAGGACTGGGCCTATACTATGGCATCTATTACATAGGCTGAATGGTCCATCATATAAAAATTGGGCTAATGCTACCCTGTACAGTTACTTAATTTTTTTGAACGTTTTTCTGGTATTTTATCGAGGAATTACTTAGGCCACGGCTGGGCCTATACTATGGCATTTATTACATAGGCTGAACGGTTCTTCATTTGAAAATTGGGCTAATGCTACCCTGTACAGTTAATTTATTTGTTTGTACTTTTTTCTGCTATGTTATCGAGGAATTACGTAGGCCAGGACTGGGCCTATACTATGGCATTTATTACATAGCCTGAATGGTTCTTCATTTAAAAATTACACAAATGCTACCCGCTACAGTCAATCCGATTCATTGAACGTTTTTCTTGTTTTTTATCGAGGAATTACGTAGGCCAGGACTGGGCCTATACTATGGCATCTATTACATAGGCTGAATGGTCATTCATATAAAAATTGGGCTAATGCTATCCTGTCCAGTTAATTAATTTATTTGAACGTTTTTCTGGTATTTTATCAAGGAATTACGTAGGCCAGGACTGGGCCTATACTATGGCATCTATTACATAGGCTGAATGGTTCTTCTTTTAAAAATTGGGCTAATGCTACCCTGTACGGTTAATTTATTTGTTTGAACGTTTTTCTGGTATTTTATCGAGGAATTACATAGCCCAGGACTGGGCCTATACTATGGCATATATTACATAGGCTGAATGGTCTATCATATAAAAATTGGGCTAATGATACCTTCTACAGTCAATCTGATTGCTTGAACGTTTTTCTGGTATTTTATCGAGGAATTACATAGGCCTGGACTAGACCTATACTATGGCATCTATTACATAGGCTGAATGGTCCATCATATAAAAATTGGGCTATTGCTACCCTGTACAGTTACTTAATTTTTTTGAACGTTTTTCTGGTATTTTATCGAGGAATTACGTAGGCCAGGACTGGGCCTATACTATGGCAACTATTACATAGGCTGAATGGTTCTTCATTTAAAAATTGGGCTAATGCTACCCTGTGCAATTAATTTATTTGTTTGAACGTTTTTCTGGTATTTTATCGAGGAATTACGTAGGCCAGGACTGGGCCTATACTATGGCATCTATTAAATAGGCTGAATGGTCCATCATATAAAAATTGGGCTAATGCTACCCTGTACAGTTACTTAATTTTTTTGAACGTTTTTCTGGTATTTTATCGAGGAATTACTTAGGCCAGGGCTGGGCCTATACTATGGCATTTATTACATAGGCTGAACGGTTCTTCATTTGAAAATTGGGCTATTGCTACCCTGTACAGTTAATTTATTTGTTTGTACTTTTTTCTGCTATGTTATCGAGGAATTACGTAGGCCAGGACTGGGCCTATACTATGGCATCTATTACATTGCCTGAATGGTTCTTCATTTAAAAATTACACAAATGATACCCGCTACAGTCAATCCGATTCATTGAACGTTTTTCTTGTTTTTTATCGAGGAATTACGTAGGCCAGGACTGGGCCTATACTATGGCATCTATTACATAGGCTGAATGGTCCTTCATATAAAAATTGGGCTAATGCTACCCTGTCCAGTTAATTAATTTGTTTGAACGTTTTTCTGGTATTTTATCAAGGAATTACGTAGGCCAGGACGGGGCCTATACTATGGCATCTATTACATAGGCTGAATGGTTCTTCTTTTAAAAATTGGGCTAATGCTACCCTGTACGGTTAATTTATTTGTTTGAACGTTTTTCTGGTATTTTATCGAGGAATTACGTAGGCCAGGACTGGGCCTATACTATGGCATCTATTACATAGGCTGAATGGTCCATCATATAAAAATTGGGCTAATGCTACATTCTACAGTCAATCTGATTGCTTGAACGTTTTTCTGGTATTTTATCGAGGAATTACATAGGCCTGGACTAGGCCTATACTATGGCATCTATTACATAGGCTGAATGGTCCTTCATATAAAAATTGGGCTAATGCTACCCTGTCCAGTTAATTAATTTGTTTGAACGTTTTTCTGGTATTTTATCGAGGAGTTACGTAGGCCAGGACTGGGCCTATACTATGGCAACTATTACATAGGCTGAATGGTGCTTCATTTAAAAATTGGGCTAATGCTACCCTGTGCAATTAATTTATTTGTTTGAACGTTTTTCTGGTATTTTATCGAGGAATTACGTAGGCCAGGACTGGGCCTATACTATGGCATCTATTAAATAGGCTGAATGGTCCATCATATAAAAATTGGGCTAATGCTACCCTGTACAGTTACTTAATTTTTTTGAACGTTTTTCTGGTATTTTATCGAGGAATTACTTAGGCCAGGGCTGGGCCTATACTATGGCATTTATTACATAGGCTGAACGGTTCTTCATTTGAAAATTGGGCTAATGCTACCCTGTGCAGTTAATTTATTTGTTTGTACTTTTTTCTGCTATGTTATCGAGGAATTACGTAGGCCAGGACTGGGCCTATACTATGGCATTTATTACATAGCCTGAATGGTTCTTCATTTAAAAATTACACAAATGCTACCCGCTACAGTCAATCCGATTCATTGAACGTTTTTCTTGTTTTTTATCGAGGAATTACGTAGGCCAGGACTGGGCCTATACTATGGCATCTATTACATAGGCTGAATGGTCCTTCATATAAAAATTGGGCTAATGCTACCCTGTCCAGTTAATTAATTTATTTGAACGTTTTTCTGGTATTTTATCAAGGAATTACGTAGGCCAGGACTGGGCCTATACTATGGCATCTATTACATAGGCTGAATGGTTCTTCTTTTAAAAATTGGGCTAATGCTACCCTGTACGGTTAATTTATTTGTTTGAACGTTTTTCTGGTATTTTATCGAGGAATTACATAGGCCAGGACTGGGCCTATACTATGGCATCTATTACATAGGCTGAATGGTCCATCATATAAAAATTGGGCTAATGCTACCTTCTACAGTCAATCTGATTGCTTGAACGTTTTTCTGGTATTTTATCGAGGGATTACATAGGCCTGGACTAGACCTATACTATGGCATCTATTACATAGGCTGAATGGTCCTTCATATAAAAATTGGGCTAATGCTACCCTGTACAGTTACTAAATTTTTTTGAACGTTTTTCTGGTATTTTATCGAGGAATTACGTAGGCCAGGACTGGGCCTATACTATGGCAACTATTACATAGGCTGAATGGTTCTTCATTTAAAAATTGGGCTAATGCTACCCTGTGCAATTAATTTATTTGTTTGAACGTTTTTCTGGTATTTTATCGAGGAATTACGTAGGCCAGGACTGGGCCTATACTATGGCATCTATTAAATAGGCTGAATGGTCCATCATATAAAAATTGGGCTAATGCTACCCTGTACAGTTACTTAATTTTTTTGAACGTTTTTCTGGTATTTTATCGAGGAATTACTTAGGCCAGGGCTGGGCCTATACTATGGCATTTATTACATAGGCTGAACGGTTCTTCATTTGAAAATTGGGCTACTGCTACCCTGTACAGTTAATTTATTTGTTTGTACTTTTTTCTGCTATGTTATCGAGGAATTACGTAGGCCAGGACTGGGCCTATACTATGGCATCTATTACATAGCCTGAATGGTTCTTCATTTAAAAATTACACAAATGATACCCGCTACAGTCAATCCGATTCATTGAACGTTTTTCTTGTTTTTTATCGAGGAATTACGTAGGCCAGGACTGGGCCTATACTATGGCATCTATTACATAGGCTGAATGGTCCTTCATATAAAAATTGGGCTAATGCTACCCTGTCCAGTTAATTAATTTGTTGGAACGTTTTTCTGGTATTTTATCAAGGAATTACGTAGGCCAGGACGGGGCCTATACTATGGCATCTATTACATAGGCTGAATGGTTCTTCTTTTAAAAATTGAGCTAATGCTACCCTGTACGGTTAATTTATTTGTTTGAACGTTTTTCTGGTATTTTATCGAGGAATTACGTAGGCCAGGACTGGGCCTATACTATGGCATCTATTACATAGGCTGAATGGTCCATCATATAAAAATTGGGCTAATGCTACCCTGTACAGTTACTTAATTTTTTTGAACGTTTTTCTGGTATTTTATCAAGGAATTACGTAGGCCAGGACTGGGCCTATACTATGGCATCTATTACATAGGCTGAATGGTTCTTCTTTTAAAAATTGGGCTAATGCTACCCTGTACGGTTAATTTATTTGTTTGAACGTTTTTCTGGTATTTTATCGAGGAATTACATAGGCCAGGACTGGGCCTATACTATGGCATCTATTACATAGGCTGAATGGTCTATCATATAAAAATTGGGCTAATGCTACCTTCTACAGTCAATCTGATTGCTTGAACGTTTTTCTGGTATTTTATCGAGGAATTACATAGGCCTGGACTAGACCTATACTATGGCATCTATTACATAGGCTGAATGGTCCTTCATATAAAAATTGGGCTAATGCTACCCTGTACAGTTACTTAATTTTTTTGAACGTTTTTCTGGTATTTTATCGAGGAATTACGTAGGCCAAGACTGGGCCTATACTATGGCAACTATTACATAGGCTGATTGGTTCTTCATTTAAAAATTGGGCTAATGCTACCCTGTGCAATTAATTTATTTGTTTGAACGTTTTTCTTGTATTTTATCGAGGAATTACGTAGGCCAGGACTGGGCCTATACTATGGCATCTATTAAATAGGCTGAATGGTCCATCATATAAAAATTGGGCTAATGCTACCCTGTACAGTTACTTAATTTTTTTGAACGTTTTTCTGGTATTTTATCGAGGAATTACTTAGGCCAGGGCTGGGCCTATACTATGGCATTTATTACATAGGCTGAACGGTTCTTCATTTGAAAATTGGGCTAATGCTACCCTGTGCAGTTAATTTATTTGTTTGTACTTTTTTCTGCTATGTTATCGAGGAATTACGTAGGCCAGGACTGGGCCTATACTATGGCATTTATTACATAGCCTGAATGGTTCTTCATATAAAAATTGGGCTAATGCTACCCTGTCCAGTTAATTAATTTATTTGAACGTTTTTCTGGTATTTTATCAAGGAATTACGTAGGCCAGGACTGGGCCTATACTATGGCATCTATTACATAGGCTGAATGGTTCTTCTTTTAAAAATTGGGCTAATGCTACCCTGTACGGTTAATTTATTTGTTTGAACGTTTTTCTGGTATTTTATCGAGGAATTACATAGGCCAGGTCTGGGCCTATACTATGGCATCTATTACATAGGCTGAATGGTCTATCATATAAAAATTGGGCTAATGCTACCTTCTACAGTCAATCTGATTGCTTGAACGTTTTTCTGGTATTTTATCGAGGAATTACATAGGCCTGGACTAGACCTATACTATGGCATCTATTACATAGGCTGAATGGTCCTTCATATAAAAATTGGGCTAATGCTACCCTGTACAGTTACTTAATTTTTTTGAACGTTTTTCTGGTATTTTATCGAGGAATTACGTAGGCCAGGACTGGGCCTATACTATGGCAACTATTACATAGGCTGAATGGTTCTTCATTTAAAAATTGGGCTAATGCTACCCTGTGCAATTAATTTATTTGTTTGAACGTTTTTCTTGTATTTTATCGAGGAATTACGTAGGCCAGGACTGGGCCTATACTATGGCATCTATTAAATAGGCTGAATGGTCCATCATATAAAAATTGGGCTAATGCTACCCTGTACAGTTACTTAATTTTTTTGAACGTTTTTCTGGTATTTTATCGAGGAATTACTTAGGCCACGGCTGGGCCTATACTATGGCATTTATTACATAGGCTGAATGGTTCTTCATTTGAAAATTGGGCTAATGCTACCCTGTACAGTTAATTTATTTGTTTGTACTTTTTTCTGCTATTTTATCGAGGAATTACGTAGGCCAGGACTGGGCCTATACTATGGCATTTATTACATAGCCTGAATGGTTCTTCATTTAAAAATTACACAAATGCTACCCGCTACAGTCAATCCGATTCATTGAACGTTTTTCTTGTTTTTTATCGAGGAATTACGTAGGCCAGGACTGGGCCTATACTATGGCATCTATTACATAGGCTGAATGGTCCTTCATATAAAAATTGGGCTAATGCTACCCTGTCCAGTTAATTAATTTATTTGAACGTTTTTCTGGTATTTTATCAAGGAATTACGTAGGCCAGGACTGGGCCTATACTATGGCATCTATTACATAGGCTGAATGGTTCTTCTTTTAAAAATTGGGCTAATGCTACCCTGTACGGTTAATTTATTTGTTTGAACGTTTTTCTGATATTTTATCGAGGAATTACATAGGCCAGGACTGGGCCTATACTATGGCATCTATTACATAGGCTGAATGGTCCATCATATAAAAATTGGGCTAATGATACCTTCTACAGTCAATCTGATTGCTTGAACGTTTTTCTGGTATTTTATCGAGGAATTACATAGGCCTGGACTAGACCTATACTATGGCATCTATTACATAGGCTGAATGGTCCTTCATATAAAAATTGGGCTAATGCTACCCTGTACAGTTACTTAATTTTTTTGAACGTTTTTCTGGTATTTTATCGAGGAATTACGTAGGCCAGGACTGGGCCTATACTATGGCATCTATTACATTGCCTGAATGGTTCTTCATTTAAAAATTACACAAATGATACCCGCTACAGTCAATCCGATTCATTGAACGTTTTTCTTGTTTTTTATCGAGGAATTACGTAGGCCAGGACTGGGCCTATACTATGGCATCTATTACATAGGCTGAATGGTCATTCATATAAAAATTGGGCTAATGCTACCCTGTCCAGTTAATTAATTTATTTGAACGTTTTTCTGGTATTTTATCAAGGAATTACGTAGGCCAGGACTGGGCCTATACTATGGCATCTATTACATAGGCTGAATGGTTCTTCTTTTAAAAATTGGGCTAATGCTACCCTGTACGGTTAATTTATTTGTTTGAACGTTTTTCTGGTATTTTATCGAGGAATTACATAGGCCAGGACTGGGCCTATACTATGGCATCTATTACATAGGCTGAATGGTCTATCATATAAAAATTGGGCTAATGCTACCTTCTACAGTCAATCTGATTGCTTGAACGTTTTTCTGGTATTTTATCGAGGAATTACATAGGCCTGGACTAGACCTATACTATGGCATCTATTACATAGGCTGAATGGTCCTTCATATAAAAATTGGGCTAATGCTACCCTGTACAGTTACTTAATTTTTTTGAACGTTTTTCTGGTATTTTATCGAGGAATTACGTAGGCCAAGACTGGGCCTATACTATGGCAACTATTACATAGGCTGATTGGTTCTTCATTTAAAAATTGGGCTAATGCTACCCTGTGCAATTAATTTATTTGTTTGAACGTTTTTCTTGTATTTTATCGAGGAATTACGTAGGCCAGGACTGGGCCTATACTATGGCATCTATTAAATAGGCTGAATGGTCCATCATATAAAAATTGGGCTAATGCTACCCTGTACAGTTACTTAATTTTTTTGAACGTTTTTCTGGTATTTTATCGAGGAATTACTTAGGCCAGGGCTGGGCCTATACTATGGCATTTATTACATAGGCTGAACGGTTCTTCATTTGAAAATTGGGCTAATGCTACCCTGTGCAGTTAATTTATTTGTTTGTACTTTTTTCTGCTATGTTATCGAGGAATTACGTAGGCCAGGACTGGGCCTATACTATGGCATTTATTACATAGCCTGAATGGTTCTTCATATAAAAATTGGGCTAATGCTACCCTGTCCAGTTAATTAATTTATTTGAACGTTTTTCTGGTATTTTATCAAGGAATTACGTAGGCCAGGACTGGGCCTATACTATGGCATCTATTACATAGGCTGAATGGTTCTTCTTTTAAAAATTGGGCTAATGCTACCCTGTACGGTTAATTTATTTGTTTGAACGTTTTTCTGGTATTTTATCGAGGAATTACATAGGCCAGGTCTGGGCCTATACTATGGCATCTATTACATAGGCTGAATGGTCTATCATATAAAAATTGGGCTAATGCTACCTTCTACAGTCAATCTGATTGCTTGAACGTTTTTCTGGTATTTTATCGAGGAATTACATAGGTCTGGACTAGACCTATACTATGGCATCTATTACATAGGCTGAATGGTCCTTCATATAAAAATTGGGCTAATGCTACCCTGTACAGTTACTTAATTTTTTTGAACGTTTTTCTGGTATTTTATCGAGGAATTACGTAGGCCAGGACTGGGCCTATACTATGGCAACTATTACATAGGCTGAATGGTTCTTCATTTAAAAATTGGGCTAATGCTACCCTGTGCAATTAATTTATTTGTTTGAACGTTTTTCTTGTATTTTATCGAGGAATTACGTAGGCCAGGACTGGGCCTATACTATGGCATCTATTAAATAGGCTGAATGGTCCATCATATAAAAATTGGGCTAATGCTACCCTGTACAGTTACTTAATTTTTTTGAACGTTTTTCTGGTATTTTATCGAGGAATTACTTAGGCCACGGCTGGGCCTATACTATGGCATTTATTACATAGGCTGAATGGTTCTTCATTTGAAAATTGGGCTAATGCTACCCTGTACAGTTAATTTATTTGTTTGTACTTTTTTCTGCTATTTTATCGAGGAATTACGTAGGCCAGGACTGGGCCTATACTATGGCATTTATTACATAGCCTGAATGGTTCTTCATTTAAAAATTACACAAATGCTACCCGCTACAGTCAATCCGATTCATTGAACGTTTTTCTTGTTTTTTATCGAGGAATTACGTAGGCCAGGACTGGGCCTATACTATGGCATCTATTACATAGGCTGAATGGTCCTTCATATAAAAATTGGGCTAATGCTACCCTGTCCAGTTAATTAATTTATTTGAACGTTTTTCTGGTATTTTATCAAGGAATTACGTAGGCCAGGACTGGGCCTATACTATGGCATCTATTACATAGGCTGAATGGTTCTTCTTTTAAAAATTGGGCTAATGCTACCCTGTACGGTTAATTTATTTGTTTGAACGTTTTTCTGATATTTTATCGAGGAATTACATAGGCCAGGACTGGGCCTATACTATGGCATCTATTACATAGGCTGAATGGTCCATCATATAAAAATTGGGCTAATGATACCTTCTACAGTCAATCTGATTGCTTGAACGTTTTTCTGGTATTTTATCGAGGAATTACATAGGCCTGGACTAGACCTATACTATGGCATCTATTACATAGGCTGAATGGTCCTTCATATAAAAATTGGGCTAATGCTACCCTGTACAGTTACTTAATTTTTTTGAACGTTTTTCTGGTATTTTATCGAGGAATTACGTAGGCCAAGACTGGGCCTATACTATGGCAACTATTACATAGGCTGATTGGTTCTTCATTTAAAAATTGGGCTAATGCTACCCTGTGCAATTAATTTATTTGTTTGAACGTTTTTCTTGTATTTTATCGAGGAATTACGTAGGCCAGGACTGGGCCTATACTATGGCATCTATTAAATAGGCTGAATGGTCCATCATATAAAAATTGGGCTAATGCTATCCTGTACAGTTACTTAATTTTTTTGAACGTTTTTCTGGTATTTTATCGAGGAATTACTTAGGCCAGGGCTGGGCCTATACTATGGCATTTATTACATAGGCTGAACGGTTCTTCATTTGAAAATTGGGCTAATGCTACCCTGTGCAGTTAATTTATTTGTTTGTACTTTTTTCTGCTATGTTATCGAGGAATTACGTAGGCCAGGACTGGGCCTATACTATGGCATTTATTACATAGCCTGAATGGTTCTTCATATAAAAATTGGGCTAATGCTACCCTGTCCAGTTAATTAATTTATTTGAACGTTTTTCTGGTATTTTATCAAGGAATTACGTAGGCCAGGACTGGGCCTATACTATGGCATCTATTACATAGGCTGAATGGTTCTTCTTTTAAAAATTGGGCTAATGCTACCCTGTACGGTTAATTTATTTGTTTGAACGTTTTTCTGGTATTTTATCGAGGAATTACATAGGCCAGGTCTGGGCCTATACTATGGCATCTATTACATAGGCTGAATGGTCTATCATATAAAAATTGGGCTAATGCTACCTTCTACAGTCAATCTGATTGCTTGAACGTTTTTCTGGTATTTTATCGAGGAATTACATAGGCCTGGACTAGACCTATACTATGGCATCTATTACATAGGCTGAATGGTCCTTCATATAAAAATTGGGCTAATGCTACCCTGTACAGTTACTTAATTTTTTTGAACGTTTTTCTGGTATTTTATCGAGGAATTACGTAGGCCAGGACTGGGCCTATACTATGGCAACTATTACATAGGCTGAATGGTTCTTCATTTAAAAATTGGGCTAATGCTACCCTGTGCAATTAATTTATTTGTTTGAACGTTTTTCTTGTATTTTATCGAGGAATTACGTAGGCCAGGACTGGGCCTATACTATGGCATCTATTAAATAGGCTGAATGGTCCATCATATAAAAATTGGGCTAATGCTACCCTGTACAGTTACTTAATTTTTTTGAACGTTTTTCTGGTATTTTATCGAGGAATTACTTAGGCCACGGCTGGGCCTATACTATGGCATTTATTACATAGGCTGAATGGTTCTTCATTTGAAAATTGGGCTAATGCTACCCTGTACAGTTAATTTATTTGTTTGTACTTTTTTCTGCTATTTTATCGAGGAATTACGTAGGCCAGGACTGGGCCTATACTATGGCATTTATTACATAGCCTGAATGGTTCTTCATTTAAAAATTACACAAATGCTACCCGCTACAGTCAATCCGATTCATTGAACGTTTTTCTTGTTTTTTATCGAGGAATTACGTAGGCCAGGACTGGGCCTATACTATGGCATCTATTACATAGGCTGAATGGTCCTTCATATAAAAATTGGGCTAATGCTACCCTGTCCAGTTAATTAATTTATTTGAACGTTTTTCTGGTATTTTATCAAGGAATTACGTAGGCCAGGACTGGGCCTATACTATGGCATCTATTACATAGGCTGAATGGTTCTTCTTTTAAAAATTGGGCTAATGCTACCCTGTACGGTTAATTTATTTGTTTGAACGTTTTTCTTGTATTTTATCGAGGAATTACGTAGGCCAGGACTGGGCCTATACTATGGCATCTATTAAATAGGCTGAATGGTCCATCATATAAAAATTGGGCTAATGCTACCCTGTACAGTTACTTAATTTTTTTGAACGTTTTTCTGGTATTTTATCGAGGAATTACTTAGGCCACGGCTGGGCCTATACTATGGCATTTATTACATAGGCTGAATGGTTCTTCATTTGAAAATTGGGCTAATGCTACCCTGTACAGTTAATTTATTTGTTTGTACTTTTTTCTGCTATTTTATCGAGGAATTACGTAGGCCAGGACTGGGCCTATACTATGGCATTTATTACATAGCCTGAATGGTTCTTCATTTAAAAATTACACAAATGCTACCCGCTACAGTCAATCCGATTCATTGAACGTTTTTCTTGTTTTTTATCGAGGAATTACGTAGGCCAGGACTGGGCCTATACTATGGCATCTATTACATAGGCTGAATGGTCCTTCATATAAAAATTGGGCTAATGCTACCCTGTCCAGTTAATTAATTTATTTGAACGTTTTTCTGGTATTTTATCAAGGAATTACGTAGGCCAGGACTGGGCCTATACTATGGCATCTATTACATAGGCTGAATGGTTCTTCTTTTAAAAATTGGGCTAATGCTACCCTGTACGGTTAATTTATTTGTTTGAACGTTTTTCTGATATTTTATCGAGGAATTACATAGGCCAGGACTGGGCCTATACTATGGCATCTATTACATAGGCTGAATGGTCCATCATATAAAAATTGGGCTAATGATACCTTCTACAGTCAATCTGATTGCTTGAACGTTTTTCTGGTATTTTATCGAGGAATTACATAGGCCTGGACTAGACCTATACTATGGCATCTATTACATAGGCTGAATGGTCCTTCATATAAAAATTGGGCTAATGCTACCCTGTACAGTTACTTAATTTTTTTGAACGTTTTTCTGGTATTTTATCGAGGAATTACGTAGGCCAGGACTGGGCCTATACTATGGCATCTATTACATTGCCTGAATGGTTCTTCATTTAAAAATTACACAAATGATACCCGCTACAGTCAATCCGATTCATTGAACGTTTTTCTTGTTTTTTATCGAGGAATTACGTAGGCCAGGACTGGGCCTATACTATGGCATCTATTACATAGGCTGAATGGTCCATCATATAAAAATTGGGCTAATGCTACCCTGTACAGTTACTTAATTTGTTTGAACGTTTTTCTGGTATTTTATCGAGGAATTACTTAGGCCAGGGCTGGGCCTATACTATGGCATCTATTACATAGGCTGACCGGTTCTTCATTTGAAAATTGGGCTAATGGTACCCTGTACAGTTAATTTATTTGTTTGTACTTTTTTCTGCTATGTTATCGAGGAATTACGTAGGCCAGGACTGGGCCTATACTATGGCATCTATTACATAGGCTGAATGGTTCTTCATTTAAAAACTGGGCTAATGCTACCCTGTACGGTTAATTTATTTGTTTGAACGTTTTTCTGGTATTTTATCGAGGAATTACGTAGGCCAGGACTGGGCCTATACTATGGCATCTATTACATAGGCTGAATGGTCCATCATATAAAAATTGGGCTAATGCTACATTCTACAGTCAATCTGATTGCTTGAACGTTTTTCTGGTATTTTATCGAGGAATTACATAGGCCTGGACTAGGCCTATACTATGGCATCTATTACATAGGCTGAATGGTCCTTCATATAAAAATTGGGCTAATGCTACCCTGTCCAGTTAATTAATTTGTTTGAACGTTTTTCTGGTATTTTATCAAGGAATTACGTAGGCCAGGACTGGGCCTATACTATGGCATCTATTACATAGGCTGAATGGTTCTTCTTTTAAAAATTGGGCTAATGCTACCCTGTACGGTTAATTTATTTGTTTGAACGTTTTTCTGGTATTTTATCGAGGAATTACGTAGGCCAGGACTGGACCTATACTATGGCATTTATTACATAGCCTGAATGGTTCTTCATTTAAAAATTACACAAATGCTACCCGCTACAGTCAATCCGATACATTGAACGTTTTTCTGGTTTTTTATCGAGGAATTACGTAGGCCAGGACTGGGCCTATACTATGGCATCGATTACATAGGCTGAGCGGTTCTTCATTTGAAAATTGGGCTAATGGTACCCTGTACAGTTAATTTATTTGTTTGTACTTTTTTCTGCTATGTTATCGAGGAATTACGTAGGCCAGGACTGGGCCTATACTATGGCATCTATTACATAGGCTGAATGGTTCTTCATTTAAAAACTGGGCTAATGCTACCCTGTACGGTTAATTTATTTGTTTGAACGTTTTTCTGGTATTTTATCGAGGAATTACGTAGGCCAGGACTGGGCCTATACTATGGCATCTATTACATAGGCTGAATGGTCCATCATATAAAAATTGGGCTAATGCTACATTCTACAGTCAATCTGATTGCTTGAACGTTTTTCTGGTATTTTATCGAGGAATTACATAGGCCTGGACTAGGCCTATACTATGGCATCTATTACATAGGCTGAATGGTCCTTCATATAAAAATTGGGCTAATGCTACCCTGTCCAGTTAATTAATTTGTTTGAACGTTTTTCTGGTATTTTATCAAGGAATTACGTAGGCCAGGACTGGGCCTATACTATGGCATCTATTACATAGGCTGAATGGTTCTTCTTTTAAAAATTGGGCTAATGCTACCCTGTACGGTTAATTTATTTGTTTGAACGTTTTTCTGGTATTTTATCGAGGAATTACGTAGGCCAGGACTGGGCCTATACTATGGCATCTATTACATAGGCTGAATGGTCCATCATATAAAAATTGGGCTAATGCTACCCTGTACAGTTACTTAATTTTTTTGAATGTTTTTCTGGTATTTTATCGAGGAATTACTTAGGCCACGGCTGGGCCTATACTATGGCATTTATTACATAGGCTGAACGGTTCTTCATTTGAAAATTGGGCTAATGCTACCCTGTACAGTTAATTTATTTGTTTGTACTTTTTTCTGCTATGTTATCGAGGAATTACGTAGGCCAGGACTGGGCCTATACTATGGCATTTATTACATAGCCTGAATGGTTCTTCATTTAAAAATTACACAAATGCTACCCGCTACAGTCAATCCGATTCATTGAACGTTTTTCTTGTTTTTTATCGAGGAATTACGTAGGCCAGGACTGGGCCTATACTATGGCATCTATTACATAGGCTGAATGGTCCTTCATATAAAAATTGGGCTAATGCTACCCTGTCCAGTTAATTAATTTATTTGAACGTTTTTCTGGTATTTTATCAAGGAATTACGTAGGCCAGGACTGGGCCTATACTATGGCATCTATTACATAGGCTGAATGGTTCTTCTTTTAAAAATTGGGCTAATGCTACCCTGTGCAGTTAATTTATTTGTTTGTACTTTTTTCTGCTATGTTATCGAGGAATTACGTAGGCCAGGACTGGGCCTATACTATGGCATTTATTACATAGCCTGAATGGTTCTTCATTTAAAAATTACACAAATGCTACCCGCTACAGTCAATCCGATTCATTGAACGTTTTTCTTGTTTTTTATCGAGGAATTACGTAGGCCAGGACTGGGCCTATACTATGGCATCTATTACATAGGCTGAATGGTCCTTCATATAAAAATTGGGCTAATGCTACCCTGTCCAGTTAATTAATTTATTTGAACGTTTTTCTGGTATTTTATCAAGGAATTACGTAGGCCAGGACTGGGCCTATACTATGGCATCTATTACATAGGCTGAATGGTTCTTCTTTTAAAAATTGGGCTAATGCTACCCTGTACGGTTAATTTATTTGTTTGAACGTTTTTCTGGTATTTTATCGAGGAATTACGTAGGCCAGGACTGGGCCTATACTATGGCATCTATTACATAGGCTGAATGGTCCATCATATAAAAATTGGGCTAATGCTACCCTGTACAGTTACTTAATTTTTTTGAATGTTTTTCTGGTATTTTATCGAGGAATTACTTAGGCCACGGCTGGGCCTATACTATGGCATTTATTACATAGGCTGAAAGGTTCTTCATTTGAAAATTGGGCTAATGCTACCCTGTACAGTTAATTTATTTGTTTGTACTTTTTTCTGCTATGTTATCGAGGAATTACGTAGGCCAGGACTGGGCCTATACTATGGCATTTATTACATAGCCTGAATGGTTCTTCATTTAAAAATTACACAAATGCTACCCGCTACAGTCAATCCGATTCATTGAACGTTTTTCTTGTTTTTTATCGAGGAATTACGTAGGCCAGGACTGGGCCTATACTATGGCATCTATTACATAGGCTGAATGGTCCTTCATATAAAAATTGGGCTAATGCTACCCTGTCCAGTTAATTAATTTATTTGAACGTTTTTCTGGTATTTTATCAAGGAATTACGTAGGCCAGGACTGGGCCTATACTATGGCATCTATTACATAGGCTGAATGGTTCTTCTTTTAAAAATTGGGCTAATGCTACCCTGTACGGTTAATTTATTTGTTTGAACGTTTTTCTGGTATTTTATCGAGGAATTACATAGGCCAGGACTGGGCCTATACTATGGCATCTATTACATAGGCTGAATGGTCCATCATATAAAAATTGGGCTAATGCTACCTTCTACAGTCAATCTGATTGCTTGAACGTTTTTCTGGTATTTTATCGAGGAATAACATAGGCCTGGACTAGAACTATACTATGGCATCTATTACATAGGCTGAATGGTCCTTCATATAAAAATTGGGCTAATGCTACCCTGTACAGTTACTTAATTTTTTTGAACGTTTTTCTGGTATTTTATCGAGGAATTACGTAGGCCAGGACTGGGCCTATACTATGGCAACTATTACATAGGCTGAATGGTTCTTCATTTAAAAATTGGGCTAATGCTACCCTGTGCAAATAATTTATTTGTTTGAACGTTTTTCTGGTATTTTATCGAGGGATTACGTAGGCCAGGACTGGGCCTATACTATGGCATCTATTACATAGGCTGAATGGGCCATCATATAAAAATTGGGCTAATGCTACCCTGTACAGTTACTTAATTTTTTTGAACGTTTTTCTGGTATTTTATCGAGGAATTACTTAGGCCAGGGCTGGGCCTATACTATGGCATTTATTACATAGGCTGAACGGTTCTTCATTTGAAAATTGGGCTACTGCTACCCTGTACAGTTAATTTATTTGTTTGTACTTTTTTCTGCTATGTTATCGAGGAATTACGTAGGCCAGGACTGGGCCTATACTATGGCATTTATTACATTGCCTGAATGGTTCTTCATTTAAAAATTACACAAATGATACCCGCTACAGTCAATCCGATTCATTGAACGTTTTTCTTGTTTTTTATCGAGGAATTACGTAGGCCAGGACTGGGCCTATACTATGGCATCTATTACATAGGCTGAATGGTCCTTCATATAAAAATTGGGCTAATGCTACCCTGTCCAGTTAATTAATTTGTTTGAACCTTTTTCTGGTATTTTATCAAGGAATTACGTAGGCCAGGACGGGGCCTATACTATGGCATCTATTACATAGGCTGAATGGTTCTTCTTTTAAAAATTGGGCTAATGCTACCCTGTACGGTTAATTTATTTGTTTGAACGTTTTTCTGGTATTTTATCGAGGAATTACGTAGGCCAGGACTGGGCCTATACTATGGCATCTATTACATAGGCTGAATGGTCCATCATATAAAAATTGGGCTAATGCTACATTCTACAGTCAATCTGATTGCTTGAACGTTTTTCTGGTATTTTATCGAGGAATTACATAGGCCTGGACTAGGCCTATACTATGGCATCTATTACATAGGCTGAATGGTCCTTCATATAAAAATTGGGCTAATGCTACCCTGTCCAGTTAATTAATTTGTTTGAACGTTTTTCTGGTATTTTATCGAGGAATTACGTAGGCCAGGACTGGGCCTATACTATGGCAACTATTACATAGGCTGAATGGTGCTTCATTTAAAAATTGGGCTAATGCTACCCTGTGCAATTAATTTATTTGTTTGAACGTTTTTCTGGTATTTTATCGAGGAATTACGTAGGCCAGGACTGGGCCTATACTATGGCATCTATTACATAGGCTGAATGGTCCATCATATAAAAATTGGGCTAATGCTACCCTGTACAGTTACTTAATTTTTTTGAACGTTTTTCTGGTATTTTATCGAGGAATTACTTAGGCCACGGCTGGGCCTATACTATGGCATTTATTACATAGGCTGAATGGTTCTTCATTTGAAAATTGGGCTAATGCTACCCTGTACACTTAATTTATTTGTTTGTACTTTTTTCTGCTATTTTATCGAGGAATTACGTAGGCCAGGACTGGGCCTATACTATGGCATTTATTACATAGCCTGAATGGTTCTTCATTTAAAAATTACACAAATGATACCCGCTACAGTCAATCCGATTCATTGAACGTTTTTCTTGTTTTTTATCGAGGAATTACGTAGGCCAGGACTGGGCCTATACTATGGCATCTATTACATAGGCTGAATGGTCCTTCATATAAAAATTGGGCTAATGCTACCCTGTCCAGTTAATTAATTTGTTGGAACGTTTTTCTGGTATTTTATCAAGGAATTACGTAGGCCAGGACGGGGCCTATACTATGGCATCTATTACATAGGCTGAATGGTTCTTCTTTTAAAAATTGAGCTAATGCTACCCTGTACGGTTAATTTATTTGTTTGAACGTTTTTCTGGTATTTTATCGAGGAATTACGTAGGCCAGGACTGGGCCTATACTATGGCATCTATTACATAGGCTGAATGGTCCATCATATAAAAATTGGGCTAATGCTACCTTCTACAGTCAATCTGATTGCTTGAACGTTTTTCTGGTATTTTATCGAGGAATTACATAGGCCTGGACTAGGCCTATACTATGGCATCTATTACATAGGCTGAATGGTCCTTCATATAAAAATTGGGCTAATGCTACCCTGTCCAGTTAATTAATTTGTTTGAACGTTTTTCTGGTATTTTATCGAGGAATTACGTAGGCCAGGACTGGGCCTATACTATGGCAACTATTACATAGGCTGAATGGTGCTTCATTTAAAAATTGGGCTAATGCTACCCTGTGCAATTAATTTATTTGTTTGAACGTTTTTCTGGTATTTTATCGAGGAATTACGTAGGCCAGGACTGGGCCTATACTATGGCATCTATTACATAGGCTGAATGGTTCTTCATTTAAAAATTGGGCTAATGCTACCCTGTGCAATTAATTTATTTGTTTGAACGTTTTTCTTGTATTTTATCGAGGAATTACGTAGGCCAGGACTGGGCCTATACTATGGCATCTATTAAATAGGCTGAATGGTCCATCATATAAAAATTGGGCTAATGCTACCCTGTACAGTTACTTAATTTTTTTGAACGTTTTTCTGGTATTTTATCGAGGAATTACTTAGGCCACGGCTGGGCCTATACTATGGCATTTATTACATAGGCTGAATGGTTCTTCATTTGAAAATTGGGCTAATGCTACCCTGTACAGTTAATTTATTTGTTTGTACTTTTTTCTGCTATTTTATCGAGGAATTACGTAGGCCAGGACTGGGCCTATACTATGGCATTTATTACATAGCCTGAATGGTTCTTCATTTAAAAATTACACAAATGCTACCCGCTACAGTCAATCCGATTCATTGAACGTTTTTCTTGTTTTTTATCGAGGAATTACGTAGGCCAGGACTGGGCCTATACTATGGCATCTATTACATAGGCTGAATGGTCCTTCATATAAAAATTGGGCTAATGCTACCCTGTCCAGTTAATTAATTTATTTGAACGTTTTTCTGGTATTTTATCAAGGAATTACGTAGGCCAGGACTGGGCCTATACTATGGCATCTATTACATAGGCTGAATGGTTCTTCTTTTAAAAATTGGGCTAATGCTACCCTGTACGGTTAATTTATTTGTTTGAACGTTTTTCTGATATTTTATCGAGGAATTACATAGGCCAGGACTGGGCCTATACTATGGCATCTATTACATAGGCTGAATGGTCCATCATATAAAAATTGGGCTAATGATACCTTCTACAGTCAATCTGATTGCTTGAACGTTTTTCTGGTATTTTATCGAGGAATTACATAGGCCTGGACTAGACCTATACTATGGCATCTATTACATAGGCTGAATGGTCCTTCATATAAAAATTGGGCTAATGCTACCCTGTACAGTTACTTAATTTTTTTGAACGTTTTTCTGGTATTTTATCGAGGAATTACGTAGGCCAGGACTGGGCCTATACTATGGCATCTATTACATTGCCTGAATGGTTCTTCATTTAAAAATTACACAAATGATACCCGCTACAGTCAATCCGATTCATTGAACGTTTTTCTTGTTTTTTATCGAGGAATTACGTAGGCCAGGACTGGGCCTATACTATGGCATCTATTACATATGCTGAATGGTCATTCATATAAAAATTGGGCTAATGCTACCCTGTCCAGTTAATTAATTTATTTGAACGTTTTTCTGGTATTTTATCAAGGAATTACGTAGGCCAGGACTGGGCCTATACTATGGCATCTATTACATAGGCTGAATGGTTCTTCTTTTAAAAATTGGGCTAATGCTACCCTGTACGGTTAATTTATTTGTTTGAACGTTTTTCTGGTATTTTATCGAGGAATTACATAGGCCAGGACTGGGCCTATACTATGGCATCTATTACATAGGCTGAATGGTCTATCATATAAAAATTGGGCTAATGCTACCTTCTACAGTCAATCTGATTGCTTGAACGTTTTTCTGGTATTTTATCGAGGAATTACATAGGCCTGGACTAGACCTATACTATGGCATCTATTACATAGGCTGAATGGTCCTTCATATAAAAATTGGGCTAATGCTACCCTGTACAGTTACTTAATTTTTTTGAACGTTTTTCTGGTATTTTATCGAGGAATTACGTAGGCCAAGACTGGGCCTATACTATGGCAACTATTACATAGGCTGATTGGTTCTTCATTTAAAAATTGGGCTAATGCTACCCTGTGCAATTAATTTATTTGTTTGAACGTTTTTCTTGTATTTTATCGAGGAATTACGTAGGCCAGGACTGGGCCTATACTATGGCATCTATTAAATAGGCTGAATGGTCCATCATATAAAAATTGGGCTAATGCTACCCTGTACAGTTACTTAATTTTTTTGAACGTTTTTCTGGTATTTTATCGAGGAATTACTTAGGCCAGGGCTGGGCCTATACTATGGCATTTATTACATAGGCTGAACGGTTCTTCATTTGAAAATTGGGCTAATGCTACCCTGTGCAGTTAATTTATTTGTTTGTACTTTTTTCTGCTATGTTATCGAGGAATTACGTAGGCCAGGACTGGGCCTATACTATGGCATTTATTACATAGCCTGAATGGTTCTTCATATAAAAATTGGGCTAATGCTACCCTGTCCAGTTAATTAATTTATTTGAACGTTTTTCTGGTATTTTATCAAGGAATTACGTAGGCCAGGACTGGGCCTATACTATGGCATCTATTACATAGGCTGAATGGTTCTTCTTTTAAAAATTGGGCTAATGCTACCCTGTACGGTTAATTTATTTGTTTGAACGTTTTTCTGGTATTTTATCGAGGAATTACATAGGCCAGGTCTGGGCCTATACTATGGCATCTATTACATAGGCTGAATGGTCTATCATATAAAAATTGGGCTAATGCTACCTTCTACAGTCAATCTGATTGCTTGAACGTTTTTCTGGTATTTTATCGAGGAATTACATAGGCCTGGACTAGACCTATACTATGGCATCTATTACATAGGCTGAATGGTCCTTCATATAAAAATTGGGCTAATGCTACCCTGTACAGTTACTTAATTTTTTTGAACGTTTTTCTGGTATTTTATCGAGGAATTACGTAGGCCAGGACTGGGCCTATACTATGGCAACTATTACATAGGCTGAATGGTTCTTCATTTAAAAATTGGGCTAATGCTACCCTGTGCAATTAATTTATTTGTTTGAACGTTTTTCTTGTATGTTATCGAGGAATTACGTAGGCCAGGACTGGGCCTATACTATGGCATCTATTAAATAGGCTGAATGGTCCATCATATAAAAATTGGGCTAATGCTACCCTGTACAGTTACTTAATTTTTTTGAACGTTTTTCTGGTATTTTATCGAGGAATTACTTAGGCCACGGCTGGGCCTATACTATGGCATTTATTACATAGGCTGAATGGTTCTTCATTTGAAAATTGGGCTAATGCTACCCTGTACAGTTAATTTATTTGTTTGTACTTTTTTCTGCTATTTTATCGAGGAATTACGTAGGCCAGGACTGGGCCTATACTATGGCATTTATTACATAGCCTGAATGGTTCTTCATTTAAAAATTACACAAATGCTACCCGCTACAGTCAATCCGATTCATTGAACGTTTTTCTTGTTTTTTATCGAGGAATTACGTAGGCCAGGACTGGGCCTATACTATGGCATCTATTACATAGGCTGAATGGTCCTTCATATAAAAATTGGGCTAATGCTACCCTGTCCAGTTAATTAATTTATTTGAACGTTTTTCTGGTATTTTATCAAGGAATTACGTAGGCCAGGACTGGGCCTATACTATGGCATCTATTACATAGGCTGAATGGTTCTTCTTTTAAAAATTGGGCTAATGCTACCCTGTACGGTTAATTTATTTGTTTGAACGTTTTTCTGATATTTTATCGAGGAATTACATAGGCCAGGACTGGGCCTATACTATGGCATCTATTACATAGGCTGAATGGTCCATCATATAAAAATTGGGCTAATGATACCTTCTACAGTCAATCTGATTGCTTGAACGTTTTTCTGGTATTTTATCGAGGAATTACATAGGCCTGGACTAGACCTATACTATGGCATCTATTACATAGGCTGAATGGTCCTTCATATAAAAATTGGGCTAATGCTACCCTGTACAGTTACTTAATTTTTTTGAACGTTTTTCTGGTATTTTATCGAGGAATTACGTAGGCCAGGACTGGGCCTATACTATGGCATCTATTACATTGCCTGAATGGTTCTTCATTTAAAAATTACACAAATGATACCCGCTACAGTCAATCCGATTCATTGAACGTTTTTCTTGTTTTTTATCGAGGAATTACGTAGGCCAGGACTGGGCCTATACTATGGCATCTATTACATAGGCTGAATGGTCATTCATATAAAAATTGGGCTAATGCTACCCTGTCCAGTTAATTAATTTATTTGAACGTTTTTCTGGTATTTTATCAAGGAATTACGTAGGCCAGGACTGGGCCTATACTATGGCATCTATTACATAGGCTGAATGGTTCTTCTTTTAAAAATTGGGCTAATGCTACCCTGTACGGTTAATTTATTTGTTTGAACGTTTTTCTGGTATTTTATCGAGGAATTACATAGGCCAGGACTGGGCCTATACTATGGCATCTATTACATAGGCTGAATGGTCTATCATATAAAAATTGGGCTAATGCTACCTTCTACAGTCAATCTGATTGCTTGAACGTTTTTCTGGTATTTTATCGAGGAATTACATAGGCCTGGACTAGACCTATACTATGGCATCTATTACATAGGCTGAATGGTCCTTCATATAAAAATTGGGCTAATGCTACCCTGTACAGTTACTTAATTTTTTTGAACGTTTTTCTGGTATTTTATCGAGGAATTACGTAGGCCAAGACTGGGCCTATACTATGGCAACTATTACATAGGCTGATTGGTTCTTCATTTAAAAATTGGGCTAATGCTACCCTGTGCAATTAATTTATTTGTTTGAACGTTTTTCTTGTATTTTATCGAGGAATTACGTAGGACAGGACTGGGCCTATACTATGGCATCTATTAAATAGGCTGAATGGTCCATCATATAAAAATTGGGCTAATGCTACCCTGTACAGTTACTTAATTTTTTTGAACGTTTTTCTGGTATTTTATCGAGGAATTACTTAGGCCAGGGCTGGGCCTATACTATGGCATTTATTACATAGGCTGAACGGTTCTTCATTTGAAAATTGGGCTAATGCTACCCTGTGCAGTTAATTTATTTGTTTGTACTTTTTTCTGCTATGTTATCGAGGAATTACGTAGGCCAGGACTGGGCCTATACTATGGCATTTATTACATAGCCTGAATGGTTCTTCATATAAAAATTGGGCTAATGCTACCCTGTCCAGTTAATTAATTTATTTGAACGTTTTTCTGGTATTTTATCAAGGAATTACGTAGGCCAGGACTGGGCCTATACTATGGCATCTATTACATAGGCTGAATGGTTCTTCTTTTAAAAATTGGGCTAATGCTACCCTGTACGGTTAATTTATTTGTTTGAACGTTTTTCTGGTATTTTATCGAGGAATTACATAGGCCAGGTCTGGGCCTATACTATGGCATCTATTACATAGGCTGAATGGTCTATCATATAAAAATTGGGCTAATGCTACCTTCTACAGTCAATCTGATTGCTTGAACGTTTTTCTGGTATTTTATCGAGGAATTACATAGGCCTGGACTAGACCTATACTATGGCATCTATTACATAGGCTGAATGGTCCTTCATATAAAAATTGGGCTAATGCTACCCTGTACAGTTACTTAATTTTTTTGAACGTTTTTCTGGTATTTTATCGAGGAATTACGTAGGCCAGGACTGGGCCTATACTATGGCAACTATTACATAGGCTGAATGGTTCTTCATTTAAAAATTGGGCTAATGCTACCCTGTGCAATTAATTTATTTGTTTGAACGTTTTTCTTGTATTTTATCGAGGAATTACGTAGGCCAGGACTGGGCCTATACTATGGCATCTATTAAATAGGCTGAATGGTCCATCATATAAAAATTGGGCTAATGCTACCCTGTACAGTTACTTAATTTTTTTGAACGTTTTTCTGGTATTTTATCGAGGAATTACTTAGGCCACGGCTGGGCCTATACTATGGCATTTATTACATAGGCTGAATGGTTCTTCATTTGAAAATTGGGCTAATGCTACCCTGTACAGTTAATTTATTTGTTTGTACTTTTTTCTGCTATTTTATCGAGGAATTACGTAGGCCAGGACTGGGCCTATACTATGGCATTTATTACATAGCCTGAATGGTTCTTCATTTAAAAATTACACAAATGCTACCCGCTACAGTCAATCCGATTCATTGAACGTTTTTCTTGTTTTTTATCGAGGAATTACGTAGGCCAGGACTGGGCCTATACTATGGCATCTATTACATAGGCTGAATGGTCCTTCATATAAAAATTGGGCTAATGCTACCCTGTCCAGTTAATTAATTTATTTGAACGTTTTTCTGGTATTTTATCAAGGAATTACGTAGGCCAGGATTGGGCCTATACTATGGCATCTATTACATAGGCTGAATGGTTCTTCTTTTAAAAATTGGGCTAATGCTACCCTGTACGGTTAATTTATTTGTTTGAACGTTTTTCTGATATTTTATCGAAGAATTACATAGGCCAGGACTGGGCCTATACTATGGCATCTATTACATAGGCTGAATGGTCCATCATATAAAAATTGGGCTAATGATACCTTCTACAGTCAATCTGATTGCTTGAACGTTTTTCTGGTATTTTATCGAGGAATTACATAGGCCTGGACTAGACCTATACTATGGCATCTATTACATAGGCTGAATGGTCCTTCATATAAAAATTGGGCTAATGCTACCCTGTACAGTTACTTAATTTTTTTGAACGTTTTTCTGGTATTTTATCGAGGAATTACGTAGGCCAGGACTGGGCCTATACTATGGCAACTATTACATAGGCTGATTGGTTCTTCATTTAAAAATTGGGCTAATGCTACCCTGTGCAATTAATTTATTTGTTTGAACGTTTTTCTTGTATTTTATCGAGGAATTACGTAGGCCAGGACTGGGCCTATACTATGGCATCTATTAAATAGGCTGAATGGTCCATCATATAAAAATTGGGCTAATGCTACCCTGTACAGTTACTTAATTTTTTTGAACGTTTTTCTGGTATTTTATCGAGGAATTACTTAGGCCAGGGCTGGGCCTATACTATGGCATTTATTACATAGGCTGAACGGTTCTTCATTTGAAAATTGGGCTAATGCTACCCTGTGCAGTTAATTTATTTGTTTGTACTTTTTTCTGCTATGTTATCGAGGAATTACGTAGGCCAGGACTGGGCCTATACTATGGCATTTATTACATAGCCTGAATGGTTCTTCATATAAAAATTGGGCTAATGCTACCCTGTCCAGTTAATTAATTTATTTGAACGTTTTTCTGGTATTTTATCAAGGAATTACGTAGGCCAGGACTGGGCCTATACTATGGCATCTATTACATAGGCTGAATGGTTCTTCTTTTAAAAATTGGGCTAATGCTACCCTGTACGGTTAATTTATTTGTTTGAACGTTTTTCTGGTATTTTATCGAGGAATTACATAGGCCAGGTCTGGGCCTATACTATGGCATCTATTACATAGGCTGAATGGTCTATCATATAAAAATTGGGCTAATGCTACCTTCTACAGTCAATCTGATTGCTTGAACGTTTTTCTGGTATTTTATCGAGGAATTACATAGGCCTGGACTAGACCTATACTATGGCATCTATTACATAGGCTGAATGGTCCTTCATATAAAAATTGGGCTAATGCTACCCTGTACAGTTACTTAATTTTTTTGAACGTTTTTCTGGTATTTTATCGAGGAATTACGTAGGCCAGGACTGGGCCTATACTATGGCAACTATTACATAGGCTGAATGGTTCTTCATTTAAAAATTGGGCTAATGCTACCCTGTGCAATTAATTTATTTGTTTGAACGTTTTTCTTGTATTTTATCGAGGAATTACGTAGGCCAGGACTGGGCCTATACTATGGCATCTATTAAATAGGCTGAATGGTCCATCATATAAAAATTGGGCTAATGCTACCCTGTACAGTTACTTAATTTTTTTGAACGTTTTTCTGGTATTTTATCGAGGAATTACATAGGCCTGGACTAGACCTATACTATGGCATCTATTACATAGGCTGAATGGTCCTTCATATAAAAATTGGGCTAATGCTACCCTGTACAGTTACTTAATTTTTTTGAACGTTTTTCTGGTATTTTATCGAGGAATTACGTAGGCCAGGACTGGGCCTATACTATGGCATCTATTACATTGCCTGAATGGTTCTTCATTTAAAAATTACACAAATGATACCCGCTACAGTGAATCCGATTCATTGAACGTTTTTCTTGTTTTTTATCGAGGAATTACGTAGGCCAGGACTGGGCCTATACTATGGCATCTATTACATAGGCTGAATGGTCATTCATATAAAAATTGGGCTAATGCTACCCTGTCCAGTTAATTAATTTATTTGAACGTTTTTCTGGTATTTTATCAAGGAATTACGTAGGCCAGGACTGGGCCTATACTATGGCATCTATTACATAGGCTGAATGGTTCTTCTTTTAAAAATTGGGCTAATGCTACCCTGTACGGTTAATTTATTTGTTTGAACGTTTTTCTGGTATTTTATCGAGGAATTACATAGGCCAGGTCTGGGCCTATACTATGGCATCTATTACATAGGCTGAATGGTCTATCATATAAAAATTGGGCTAATGCTACCTTCTACAGTCAATCTGATTGCTTGAACGTTTTTCTGGTATTTTATCGAGGAATTACATAGGCCTGGACTAGACCTATACTATGGCATCTATTACATAGGCTGAATGGTCCTTCATATAAAAATTGGGCTAATGCTACCCTGTACAGTTACTTAATTTTTTTGAACGTTTTTCTGGTATTTTATCGAGGAATTACGTAGGCCAGGACTGGGCCTATACTATGGCAACTATTACATAGGCTGAATGGTTCTTCATTTAAAAATTGGGCTAATGCTACCCTGTGCAATTAATTTATTTGTTTGAACGTTTTTCTTGTATTTTATCGAGGAATTACGTAGGCCAGGACTGGGCCTATACTATGGCATCTATTAAATAGGCTGAATGGTCCATCATATAAAAATTGGGCTAATGCTACCCTGTACAGTTACTTAATTTTTTTGAACGTTTTTCTGGTATTTTATCGAGGAATTACATAGGCCTGGACTAGACCTATACTATGGCATCTATTACATAGGCTGAATGGTCCTTCATATAAAAATTGGGCTAATGCTACCCTGTACAGTTACTTAATTTTTTTGAACGTTTTTCTGGTATTTTATCGAGGAATTACGTAGGCCAGGACTGGGCCTATACTATGGCATCTATTACATTGCCTGAATGGTTCTTCATTTAAAAATTACACAAATGATACCCGCTACAGTGAATCCGATTCATTGAACGTTTTTCTTGTTTTTTATCGAGGAATTACGTAGGCCAGGACTGGGCCTATACTATGGCATCTATTACATAGGCTGAATGGTCATTCATATAAAAATTGGGCTAATGCTACCCTGTCCAGTTAATTAATTTATTTGAACGTTTTTCTGGTATTTTATCAAGGAATTACGTAGGCCAGGACTGGGCCTATACTATGGCATCTATTACATAGGCTGAATGGTTCTTCTTTTAAAAATTGGGCTAATGCTACCCTGTACGGTTAATTTATTTGTTTGAACGTTTTTCTGGTATTTTATCGAGGAATTACATAGGCCAGGACTGGGCCTATACTATGGCATCTATTACATAGGCTGAATGGTCTATCATATAAAAATTGGGCTAATGCTACCTTCTACAGTCAATCTGATTGCTTGAACGTTTTTCTGGTATTTTATCGAGGAATTACATAGGCCTGGACTAGACCTATACTATGGCATCTATTACATAGGCTGAATGGTCCTTCATATAAAAATTGGGCTAATGCTACCCTGTACAGTTACTTAATTTTTTTGAACGTTTTTCTGGTATTTTATCGAGGAATTACGTAGGCCAAGACTGGGCCTATACTATGGCAACTATTACATAGGCTGATTGGTTCTTCATTTAAAAATTGGGCTAATGCTACCCTGTGCAATTAATTTATTTGTTTGAACGTTTTTCTTGTATTTTATCGAGGAATTACGTAGGCCAGGACTGGGCCTATACTATGGCATCTATTAAATAGGCTGAATGGTCCATCATATAAAAATTGGGCTAATGCTACCCTGTACAGTTACTTAATTTTTTTGAACGTTTTTCTGGTATTTTATCGAGGAATTACTTAGGCCAGGGCTGGGCCTATACTATGGCATTTATTACATAGGCTGAACGGTTCTTCATTTGAAAATTGGGCTAATGCTACCCTGTGCAGTTAATTTATTTGTTTGTACTTTTTTCTGCTATGTTATCGAGGAATTACGTAGGCCAGGACTGGGCCTATACTATGGCATTTATTACATAGCCTGAATGGTTCTTCATATAAAAATTGGGCTAATGCTACCCTGTCCAGTTAATTAATTTATTTGAACGTTTTTCTGGTATTTTATCAAGGAATTACGTAGGCCAGGACTGGGCCTATACTATGGCATCTATTACATAGGCTGAATGGTTCTTCTTTTAAAAATTGGGCTAATGCTACCCTGTACGGTTAATTTATTTGTTTGAACGTTTTTCTGATATTTTATCGAGGAATTACATAGGCCAGGACTGGGCCTATACTATGGCATCTATTACATAGGCTGAATGGTCCATCATATAAAAATTGGGCTAATGATACCTTCTACAGTCAATCTGATTGCTTGAACGTTTTTCTGGTATTTTATCGAGGAATTACATAGGCCTGGACTAGACCTATACTATGGCATCTATTACATAGGCTGAATGGTCCTTCATATAAAAATTGGGCTAATGCTACCCTGTACAGTTACTTAATTTTTTTGAACGTTTTTCTGGTATTTTATCGAGGAATTACGTAGGCCAGGACTGGGCCTATACTATGGCAACTATTACATAGGCTGAATGGTTCTTCATTTAAAAATTGGGCTAATGCTACCCTGTGCAATTAATTTATTTGTTTGAACGTTTTTCTGGTATTTTATCGAGGAATTACGTAGGCCAGGACTGGGCCTATACTATGGCATCTATTAAATAGGCTGAATGGTCCATCATATAAAAATTGGGCTAATGCTACCCTGTACAGTTACTTAATTTTTTTGAACGTTTTTCTGGTATTTTATCGAGGAATTACTTAGGCCAGGGCTGGGCCTATACTATGGCATTTATTACATAGGCTGAACGGTTCTTCATTTGAAAATTGGGCTATTGCTACCCTGTACAGTTAATTTATTTGTTTGTACTTTTTTCTGCTATGTTATCGAGGAATTACGTAGGCCAGGACTGGGCCTATACTATGGCATCTATTACATTGCCTGAATGGTTCTTCATTTAAAAATTACACAAATGATACCCGCTACAGTCAATCCGATTCATTGAACGTTTTTCTTGTTTTTTATCGAGGAATTACGTAGGCCAGGACTGGGCCTATACTATGGCATCTATTACATTGCCTGAATGGTTCTTCATTTAAAAATTACACAAATGATACCCGCTACAGTCAATCCGATTCATTGAACGTTTTTCTTGTTTTTTATCGAGGAATTACGTAGGCCAGGACTGGGCCTATACTATGGCATCTATTACATAGGCTGAATGGTCCTTCATATAAAAATTGGGCTAATGCTACCCTGTCCAGTTAATTAATTTGTTTGAACGTTTTTCTGGTATTTTATCAAGGAATTACGTAGGCCAGGACGGGGCCTATACTATGGCATCTATTACATAGGCTGAATGGTTCTTCTTTTAAAAATTGGGCTAATGCTACCCTGTACGGTTAATTTATTTGTTTGAACGTTTTTCTGGTATTTTATCGAGGAATTACGTAGGCCAGGACTGGGCCTATACTATGGCATCTATTACATAGGCTGAATGGTCCATCATATAAAAATTGGGCTAATGCTACCTTCTACAGTCAATCTGATTGCTTGAACGTTTTTCTGGTATTTTATCGAGGAATTACATAGGCCTGGACTAGGCCTATACTATGGCATCTATTACATAGGCTGAATGGTCCTTCATATAAAAATTGGGCTAATGCTACCCTGTCCAGTTAATTAATTTGTTTGAACGTTTTTCTGGTATTTTATCGAGGAATTACGTAGGCCAGGACTGGGCCTATACTACGGCATCTATTACATAGGCTGAATGGTCCTTCATATAAAAATTGGGCTAATGCTACCCTGTCCAGTTAATTAATTTATTTGAACGTTTTTCTGGTATTTTATCAAGGAATTACGTAGGCCAGGACTGGGCCTATACTATGGCATCTATTACATAGGCTGAATGGTCCATCATATAAAAATTGGGCTAATGCTACCCTGTGCAGTTAATTTATTTGTTTGTACTTTTTTCTGCTATGTTATCGAGGAATTACGTAGGCCAGGACTGGGCCTATACTATGGCATTTATTACATAGCCTGAATGGTTCTTCATTTAAAAATTACACAAATGCTACCCGCTACAGTCAATCCGATTCATTGAACGTTTTTCTTGTTTTTTATCGAGGAATTACGTAGGCCAGGACTGGGCCTATACTATGGCATCTATTACATAGGCTGAATGGTCCTTCATATAAAAATTGGGCTAATGCTACCCTGTCCAGTTAATTAATTTATTTGAACGTTTTTCTGGTATTTTATCAAGGAATTACGTAGGCCAGGACTGGGCCTATACTATGGCATCTATTACATAGGCTGAATGGTTCTTCTTTTAAAAATTGGGCTAATGCTACCCTGTACGGTTAATTTATTTGTTTGAACGTTTTTCTGGTATTTTATCGAGGAATTACGTAGGCCAGGACTGGGCCTATACTATGGCATCTATTACATAGGCTGAATGGTCCATCATATAAAAATTGGGCTAATGCTACCCTGTACAGTTACTTAATTTTTTTGAATGTTTTTCTGGTATTTTATCGAGGAATTACTTAGGCCACGGCTGGGCCTATACTATGGCATTTATTACATAGGCTGAACGGTTCTTCATTTGAAAATTGGGCTAATGCTACCCTGTACAGTTAATTTATTTGTTTGTACTTTTTTCTGCTATGTTATCGAGGAATTACGTAGGCCAGGACTGGGCCTATACTATGGCATTTATTACATAGCCTGAATGGTTCTTCATTTAAAAATTACACAAATGCTACCCGCTACAGTCAATCCGATTCATTGAACGTTTTTCTTGTTTTTTATCGAGGAATTACGTAGGCCAGGACTGGGCCTATACTATGGCATTTATTACATAGCCTGAATGGTTCTTCATTTAAAAATTACACAAATGCTACCCGCTACAGTCAATCCGATTCATTGAACGTTTTTCTTGTTTTTTATCGAGGAATTACGTAGGCCAGGACTGGGCCTATACTATGGCATCTATTACATAGGCTGAATGGTCCATCATATAAAAATTGGGCTAATGCTACCCTGTACAGTTACTTAATTTGTTTGAACGTTTTTCTGGTATTTTATCGAGGAATTACTTAGGCCAGGGCTGGGCCTATACTATGGCATCTATTACATAGGCTGACCGGTTCTTCATTTGAAAATTGGGCTAATGGTACCCTGTACAGTTAATTTATTTGTTTGTACTTTTTTCTGCTATGTTATCGAGGAATTACGTAGGCCAGGACTGGGCCTATACTATGGCATCTATTACATAGGCTGAATGGTTCTTCATTTAAAAACTGGGCTAATGCTACCCTGTACGGTTAATTTATTTGTTTGAACGTTTTTCTGGTATTTTATCGAGGAATTACGTAGGCCAGGACTGGGCCTATACTATGGCATCTATTACATAGGCTGAATGGTCCATCATATAAAAATTGGGCTAATGCTACATTCTACAGTCAATCTGATTGCTTGAACGTTTTTCTGGTATTTTATCGAGGAATTACATAGGCCTGGACTAGGCCTATACTATGGCATCTATTACATAGGCTGAATGGTCCTTCATATAAAAATTGGGCTAATGCTACCCTGTCCAGTTAATTAATTTGTTTGAACGTTTTTCTGGTATTTTATCAAGGAATTACGTAGGCCAGGACTGGGCCTATACTATGGCATCTATTACATAGGCTGAATGGTTCTTCTTTTAAAAATTGGGCTAATGCTACCCTGTACGGTTAATTTATTTGTTTGAACGTTTTTCTGGTACTTTATCGAGGAATTACGTAGGCCAGGACTGGACCTATACTATGGCATTTATTACATAGCCTGAATGGTTCTTCATTTAAAAATTACACAAATGCTACCCGCTACAGTCAATCCGATACATTGAACGTTTTTCTGGTTTTTTATCGAGGAATTACGTAGGCCAGGACTGGGCCTATACTATGGCATCGATTACATAGGCTGAGCGGTTCTTCATTTGAAAATTGGGCTAATGGTACCCTGTACAGTTAATTTATTTGTTTGTACTTTTTTCTGCTATGTTATCGAGGAATTACGTAGGCCAGGACTGGGCCTATACTATGGCATCTATTACATAGGCTGAATGGTTCTTCATTTAAAAACTGGGCTAATGCTACCCTGTACGGTTAATTTATTTGTTTGAACGTTTTTCTGGTATTTTATCGAGGAATTACGTAGGCCAGGACTGGGCCTATACTATGGCATCTATTACATAGGCTGAATGGTCCATCATATAAAAATTGGGCTAATGCTACATTCTACAGTCAATCTGATTGCTTGAACGTTTTTCTGGTATTTTATCGAGGAATTACATAGGCCTGGACTAGGCCTATACTATGGCATCTATTACATAGGCTGAATGGTCCTTCATATAAAAATTGGGCTAATGCTACCCTGTCCAGTTAATTAATTTGTTTGAACGTTTTTCTGGTATTTTATCAAGGAATTACGTAGGCCAGGACTGGGCCTATACTATGGCATCTATTACATAGGCTGAATGGTTCTTCTTTTAAAAATTGGGCTAATGCTACCCTGTACGGTTAATTTATTTGTTTGAACGTTTTTCTGGTATTTTATCGAGGAATTACGTAGGCCAGGACTGGGCCTATACTATGGCATCTATTACATAGGCTGAATGGTCCATCATATAAAAATTGGGCTAATGCTACCCTGTACAGTTACTTAATTTTTTTGAATGTTTTTCTGGTATTTTATCGAGGAATTACTTAGGCCACGGCTGGGCCTATACTATGGCATTTATTACATAGGCTGAACGGTTCTTCATTTGAAAATTGGGCTAATGCTACCCTGTACAGTTAATTTATTTGTTTGTACTTTTTTCTGCTATGTTATCGAGGAATTACGTAGGCCAGGACTGGGCCTATACTATGGCATTTATTACATAGCCTGAATGGTTCTTCATTTAAAAATTACACAAATGCTACCCGCTACAGTCAATCCGATTCATTGAACGTTTTTCTTGTTTTTTATCGAGGAATTACGTAGGCCAGGACTGGGCCTATACTATGGCATCTATTACATAGGCTGAATGGTCCTTCATATAAAAATTGGGCTAATGCTACCCTGTCCAGTTAATTAATTTATTTGAACGTTTTTCTGGTATTTTATCAAGGAATTACGTAGGCCAGGACTGGGCCTATACTATGGCATCTATTACATAGGCTGAATGGTTCTTCTTTTAAAAATTGGGCTAATGCTACCCTGTGCAGTTAATTTATTTGTTTGTACTTTTTTCTGCTATGTTATCGAGGAATTACGTAGGCCAGGACTGGGCCTATACTATGGCATTTATTACATAGCCTGAATGGTTCTTCATTTAAAAATTACACAAATGCTACCCGCTACAGTCAATCCGATTCATTGAACGTTTTTCTTGTTTTTTATCGAGGAATTACGTAGGCCAGGACTGGGCCTATACTATGGCATCTATTACATAGGCTGAATGGTCCTTCATATAAAAATTGGGCTAATGCTACCCTGTCCAGTTAATTAATTTATTTGAACGTTTTTCTGGTATTTTATCAAGGAATTACGTAGGCCAGGACTGGGCCTATACTATGGCATCTATTACATAGGCTGAATGGTTCTTCTTTTAAAAATTGGGCTAATGCTACCCTGTACGGTTAATTTATTTGTTTGAACGTTTTTCTGGTATTTTATCGAGGAATTACGTAGGCCAGGACTGGGCCTATACTATGGCATCTATTACATAGGCTGAATGGTCCATCATATAAAAATTGGGCTAATGCTACCCTGTACAGTTACTTAATTTTTTTGAATGTTTTTCTGGTATTTTATCGAGGAATTACTTAGGCCACGGCTGGGCCTATACTATGGCATTTATTACATAGGCTGAACGGTTCTTCATTTGAAAATTGGGCTAATGCTACCCTGTACAGTTAATTTATTTGTTTGTACTTTTTTCTGCTATGTTATCGAGGAATTACGTAGGCCAGGACTGGGCCTATACTATGGCATTTATTACATAGCCTGAATGGTTCTTCATTTAAAAATTACACAAATGCTACCCGCTACAGTCAATCCGATTCATTGAACGTTTTTCTTGTTTTTTATCGAGGAATTACGTAGGCCAGGACTGGGCCTATACTATGGCATCTATTACATAGGCTGAATGGTCCTTCATATAAAAATTGGGCTAATGCTACCCTGTCCAGTTAATTAATTTATTTGAACGTTTTTCTGGTATTTTATCAAGGAATTACGTAGGCCAGGACTGGGCCTATACTATGGCATCTATTACATAGGCTGAATGGTTCTTCTTTTAAAAATTGGGCTAATGCTACCCTGTACGGTTAATTTATTTGTTTGAACGTTTTTCTGGTATTTTATCGAGGAATTACATAGGCCAGGACTGGGCCTATACTATGGCATCTATTACATAGGCTGAATGGTCCATCATATAAAAATTGGGCTAATGCTACCTTCTACAGTCAATCTGATTGCTTGAACGTTTTTCTGGTATTTTATCGAGGAATAACATAGGCCTGGACTAGAACTATACTATGGCATCTATTACATAGGCTGAATGGTCCTTCATATAAAAATTGGGCTAATGCTACCCTGTACAGTTACTTAATTTTTTTGAACGTTTTTCTGGTATTTTATCGAGGAATTACGTAGGCCAGGACTGGGCCTATACTATGGCAACTATTACATAGGCTGAATGGTTCTTCATTTAAAAATTGGGCTAATGCTACCCTGTGCAAATAATTTATTTGTTTGAACGTTTTTCTGGTATTTTATCGAGGGATTACGTAGGCCAGGACTGGGCCTATACTATGGCATCTATTACATAGGCTGAATGGGCCATCATATAAAAATTGGGCTAATGCTACCCTGTACAGTTACTTAATTTTTTTGAACGTTTTTCTGGTATTTTATCGAGGAATTACTTAGGCCAGGGCTGGGCCTATACTATGGCATTTATTACATAGGCTGAACGGTTCTTCATTTGAAAATTGGGCTACTGCTACCCTGTACAGTTAATTTATTTGTTTGTACTTTTTTCTGCTATGTTATCGAGGAATTACGTAGGCCAGGACTGGGCCTATACTATGGCATTTATTACATTGCCTGAATGGTTCTTCATTTAAAAATTACACAAATGATACCCGCTACAGTCAATCCGATTCATTGAACGTTTTTCTTGTTTTTTATCGAGGAATTACGTAGGCCAGGACTGGGCCTATACTATGGCATCTATTACATAGGCTGAATGGTCCTTCATATAAAAATTGGGCTAATGCTACCCTGTCCAGTTAATTAATTTGTTTGAACGTTTTTCTGGTATTTTATCAAGGAATTACGTAGGCCAGGACGGGGCCTATACTATGGCATCTATTACATAGGCTGAATGGTTCTTCTTTTAAAAATTGGGCTAATGCTACCCTGTACGGTTAATTTATTTGTTTGAACGTTTTTCTGGTATTTTATCGAGGAATTACGTAGGCCAGGACTGGGCCTATACTATGGCATCTATTACATAGGCTGAATGGTCCATCATATAAAAATTGGGCTAATGCTACATTCTACAGTCAATCTGATTGCTTGAACGTTTTTCTGGTATTTTATCGAGGAATTACATAGGCCTGGACTAGGCCTATACTATGGCATCTATTACATAGGCTGAATGGTCCTTCATATAAAAATTGGGCTAATGCTACCCTGTCCAGTTAATTAATTTGTTTGAACGTTTTTCTGGTATTTTATCGAGGAATTACGTAGGCCAGGACTGGGCCTATACTATGGCAACTATTACATAGGCTGAATGGTGCTTCATTTAAAAATTGGGCTAATGCTACCCTGTGCAATTAATTTATTTGTTTGAACGTTTTTCTGGTATTTTATCGAGGAATTACGTAGGCCAGGACTGGGCCTATACTATGGCATCTATTACATAGGCTGAATGGTCCATCATATAAAAATTGGGCTAATGTTACCCTGTACAGTTACTTAATTTTTTTGAACGTTTTTCTGGTATTTTATCGAGGAATTACTTAGGCCACGGCTGGGCCTATACTATGGCATTTATTACATAGGCTGAATGGTTCTTCATTTGAAAATTGGGCTAATGCTACCCTGTACACTTAATTTATTTGTTTGTACTTTTTTCTGCTATTTTATCGAGGAATTACGTAGGCCAGGACTGGGCCTATACTATGGCATTTATTACATAGCCTGAATGGTTCTTCATTTAAAAATTACACAAATGATACCCGCTACAGTCAATCCGATTCATTGAACGTTTTTCTTGTTTTTTATCGAGGAATTACGTAGGCCAGGACTGGGCCTATACTATGGCATCTATTACATAGGCTGAATGGTCCTTCATATAAAAATTGGGCTAATGCTACCCTGTCCAGTTAATTAATTTGTTGGAACGTTTTTCTGGTATTTTATCAAGGAATTACGTAGGCCAGGACGGGGCCTATACTATGGCATCTATTACATAGGCTGAATGGTTCTTCTTTTAAAAATTGAGCTAATGCTACCCTGTACGGTTAATTTATTTGTTTGAACGTTTTTCTGGTATTTTATCGAGGAATTACGTAGGCCAGGACTGGGCCTATACTATGGCATCTATTACATAGGCTGAATGGTCCATCATATAAAAATTGGGCTAATGCTACCTTCTACAGTCAATCTGATTGCTTGAACGTTTTTCTGGTATTTTATCGAGGAATTACATAGGCCTGGACTAGGCCTATACTATGGCATCTATTACATAGGCTGAATGGTCCTTCATATAAAAATTGGGCTAATGCTACCCTGTCCAGTTAATTAATTTGTTTGAACGTTTTTCTGGTATTTTATCGAGGAATTACGTAGGCCAGGACTGGGCCTATACTATGGCAACTATTACATAGGCTGAATGGTGCTTCATTTAAAAATTGGGCTAATGCTACCCTGTGCAATTAATTTATTTGTTTGAACGTTTTTCTGGTATTTTATCGAGGAATTACGTAGGCCAGGACTGGGCCTATACTATGGCATCTATTACATAGGCTGAATGGTCCATCATATAAAAATTGGGCTAATGCTACCCTGTACAGTTACTTAATTTTTTTGAACGTTTTTCTGGTATTTTATCGAGGAATTACTTAGGCCACGGCTGGGCCTATACTATGGCATTTATTACATAGGCTGAATGGTTCTTCATTTGAAAATTGGGCTAATGCTACCCTGTACAGTTAATTTATTTGTTTGTACTTTTTTCTGCTATGTTATCGAGGAATTACGTAGGCCAGGACTGGGCCTATACTATGGCATTTTTACATAGCCTGAATGGTTCTTCATTTAAAAATTACACAAATGCTACCCGCTACAGTCAATCCGATTCATTGAACGTTTTTCTTGTTTTTTATCGAGGAATTACGTAGGCCAGGACTGGGCCTATACTATGGCATCTATTACATAGGCTGAATGGTCCATCATATAAAAATTGGGCTAATGCTACATTCTACAGTCAATCTGATTGCTTGAACGTTTTTCTGGTATTTTATCGAGGAATTACATAGGCCTGGACTAGGCCTATACTATGGCATCTATTACATAGGCTGAATGGTCCTTCATATAAAAATTGGGCTAATGCTACCCTGTCCAGTTAATTAATTTGTTTGAACGTTTTTCTGGTATTTTATCGAGGAATTACGTAGGCCAGGACTGGGCCTATACTATGGCAACTATTACATAGGCTGAATGGTGCTTCATTTAAAAATTGGGCTAATGCTACCCTGTGCAATTAATTTATTTGTTTGAACGTTTTTCTGGTATTTTATCGAGGAATTACGTAGGCCAGGACTGGGCCTATACTATGGCATCTATTACATAGGCTGAATGGTCCATCATATAAAAATTGGGCTAATGCTACCCTGTACAGTTACTTAATTTGTTTGAACGTTTTTCTGGTATTTTATCGAGGAATTACTTAGGCCAGGGCTGGGCCTATACTATGGCATCTATTACATAGGCTGACCGGTTCTTCATTTGAAAATTGGGCTAATGGTACCCTGTAAAGTTAATTTATTTGTTTGTACTTTTTTCTGCTATGTTATCGAGGAATTACGTAGGCCAGGACTGGGCCTATACTATGGCATTTATTACATAGCCTGAATGGTTCTTCATTTAAAAATTACACAAAGCTACCCGCTACAGTCAATCCGATACATTGAACGTTTTTCTGGTTTTTTATCGAGGAATTACGTAGGCCAGCACTGGGCCTATACTATGGCATCTATTACATAGGCTGAATGGTTCTTCATTTAAAAACTGGGCTAATGCTACCCTGTACAGTTAATTTATTTGTTTGAACGTTTTTCTGGTATTTCGTCGAGGAATTACGTAGGCCAGAACTGGGCCTATACTATGGAATCTATTACATAGGCTGAATGGTCCATCATATAAAAATTGGGCTATTGCTACCCTGTACAGTTACTTAATTTGTTTGAACGATATTCTGGTATTTTATCGAGGAATTACTTAGGCCAGGGCTGGGACTATACTATGGCATCTATTACATAGGCTGAAGGGTTCTTCATTTGAAAATTGGGCTAATGCTACCCTGTACAGTTATTTTATTTGTTTGTACTTTTTTCTGCTATGTTATCGAGGAATTACGTAGGCCAGGACTGGACCTATACTATGGCATTTATTACATAGCCTGAATGGTTCTTCATTTAAAAATTACACAAATGCTACCCGCTACAGTCAATCCGATACATTGAACGTTTTTCTGGTTTTTTATCGAGGAATTACGTAGGCCAGGACTGGGCCTATACTATGGCATCGATTACATAGGCTGAGCGGTTCTTCATTTGAAAATTGGGCTAATGGTACCCTGTCCAGTTAATTAATTTATTTGAACGTTTTTCTGGTATTTTATCAAGGAATTACGTAGGCCAGGACTGGGCCTATACTATGGCATCTATTACATAGGCTGAATGGTTCTTCTTTTAAAAATTGGGCTAATGCTACCCTGTGCAGTTAATTTATTTGTTTGTACTTTTTTCTGCTATGTTATCGAGGAATTACGTAGGCCAGGACTGGGCCTATACTATGGCATTTATTACATAGCCTGAATGGTTCTTCATTTAAAAATTACACAAATGCTACCCGCTACAGTCAATCCGATTCATTGAACGTTTTTCTTGTTTTTTATCGAGGAATTACGTAGGCCAGGACTGGGCCTATACTATGGCATCTATTACATAGGCTGAATGGTCCTTCATATAAAAATTGGGCTAATGCTACCCTGTCCAGTTAATTAATTTATTTGAACGTTTTTCTGGTATTTTATCAAGGAATTACGTAGGCCAGGACTGGGCCTATACTATGGCATCTATTACATAGGCTGAATGGTTCTTCTTTTAAAAATTGGGCTAATGCTACCCTGTACGGTTAATTTATTTGTTTGAACGTTTTTCTGGTATTTTATCGAGGAATTACGTAGGCCAGGACTGGGCCTATACTATGGCATCTATTACATAGGCTGAATGGTCCATCATATAAAAATTGGGCTAATGCTACCCTGTACAGTTACTTAATTTTTTTGAATGTTTTTCTGGTATTTTATCGAGGAATTACTTAGGCCACGGCTGGGCCTATACTATGGCATTTATTACATAGGCTGAACGGTTCTTCATTTGAAAATTGGGCTAATGCTACCCTGTACAGTTAATTTATTTGTTTGTACTTTTTTCTGCTATGTTATCGAGGAATTACGTAGGCCAGGACTGGGCCTATACTATGGCATTTATTACATAGCCTGAATGGTTCTTCATTTAAAAATTACACAAATGCTACCCGCTACAGTCAATCCGATTCATTGAACGTTTTTCTTGTTTTTTATCGAGGAATTACGTAGGCCAGGACTGGGCCTATACTATGGCATCTATTACATAGGCTGAATGGTCCTTCATATAAAAATTGGGCTAATGCTACCCTGTCCAGTTAATTAATTTATTTGAACGTTTTTCTGGTATTTTATCAAGGAATTACGTAGGCCAGGACTGGGCCTATACTATGGCATCTATTACATAGGCTGAATGGTTCTTCTTTTAAAAATTGGGCTAATGCTACCCTGTACGGTTAATTTATTTGTTTGAACGTTTTTCTGGTATTTTATCGAGGAATTACATAGGCCAGGACTGGGCCTATACTATGGCATCTATTACATAGGCTGAATGGTCCATCATATAAAAATTGGGCTAATGCTACCTTCTACAGTCAATCTGATTGCTTGAACGTTTTTCTGGTATTTTATCGAGGAATAACATAGGCCTGGACTAGAACTATACTATGGCATCTATTACATAGGCTGAATGGTCCTTCATATAAAAATTGGGCTAATGCTACCCTGTACAGTTACTTAATTTTTTTGAACGTTTTTCTGGTATTTTATCGAGGAATTACGTAGGCCAGGACTGGGCCTATACTATGGCAACTATTACATAGGCTGAATGGTTCTTCATTTAAAAATTGGGCTAATGCTACCCTGTGCAAATAATTTATTTGTTTGAACGTTTTTCTGGTATTTTATCGAGGGATTACGTAGGCCAGGACTGGGCCTATACTATGGCATCTATTACATAGGCTGAATGGGCCATCATATAAAAATTGGGCTAATGCTACCCTGTACAGTTACTTAATTTTTTTGAACGTTTTTCTGGTATTTTATCGAGGAATTACTTAGGCCAGGGCTGGGCCTATACTATGGCATTTATTACATAGGCTGAACGGTTCTTCATTTGAAAATTGGGCTACTGCTACCCTGTACAGTTAATTTATTTGTTTGTACTTTTTTCTGCTATGTTATCGAGGAATTACGTAGGCCAGGACTGGGCCTATACTATGGCATTTATTACATTGCCTGAATGGTTCTTCATTTAAAAATTACACAAATGATACCCGCTACAGTCAATCCGATTCATTGAACGTTTTTCTTGTTTTTTATCGAGGAATTACGTAGGCCAGGACTGGGCCTATACTATGGCATCTATTACATAGGCTGAATGGTCCTTCATATAAAAATTGGGCTAATGCTACCCTGTCCAGTTAATTAATTTGTTTGAACGTTTTTCTGGTATTTTATCAAGGAATTACGTAGGCCAGGACGGGGCCTATACTATGGCATCTATTACATAGGCTGAATGGTTCTTCTTTTAAAAATTGGGCTAATGCTACCCTGTACGGTTAATTTATTTGTTTGAACGTTTTTCTGGTATTTTATCGAGGAATTACGTAGGCCAGGACTGGGCCTATACTATGGCATCTATTACATAGGCTGAATGGTCCATCATATAAAAATTGGGCTAATGCTACATTCTACAGTCAATCTGATTGCTTGAACGTTTTTCTGGTATTTTATCGAGGAATTACATAGGCCTGGACTAGGCCTATACTATGGCATCTATTACATAGGCTGAATGGTCCTTCATATAAAAATTGGGCTAATGCTACCCTGTCCAGTTAATTAATTTGTTTGAACGTTTTTCTGGTATTTTATCGAGGAATTACGTAGGCCAGGACTGGGCCTATACTATGGCAACTATTACATAGGCTGAATGGTGCTTCATTTAAAAATTGGGCTAATGCTACCCTGTGCAATTAATTTATTTGTTTGAACGTTTTTCTGGTATTTTATCGAGGAATTACGTAGGCCAGGACTGGGCCTATACTATGGCATCTATTACATAGGCTGAATGGTCCATCATATAAAAATTGGGCTAATGTTACCCTGTACAGTTACTTAATTTTTTTGAACGTTTTTCTGGTATTTTATCGAGGAATTACTTAGGCCACGGCTGGGCCTATACTATGGCATTTATTACATAGGCTGAATGGTTCTTCATTTGAAAATTGGGCTAATGCTACCCTGTACACTTAATTTATTTGTTTGTACTTTTTTCTGCTATTTTATCGAGGAATTACGTAGGCCAGGACTGGGCCTATACTATGGCATTTATTACATAGCCTGAATGGTTCTTCATTTAAAAATTACACAAATGATACCCGCTACAGTCAATCCGATTCATTGAACGTTTTTCTTGTTTTTTATCGAGGAATTACGTAGGCCAGGACTGGGCCTATACTATGGCATCTATTACATAGGCTGAATGGTCCTTCATATAAAAATTGGGCTAATGCTACCCTGTCCAGTTAATTAATTTGTTGGAACGTTTTTCTGGTATTTTATCAAGGAATTACGTAGGCCAGGACGGGGCCTATACTATGGCATCTATTACATAGGCTGAATGGTTCTTCTTTTAAAAATTGAGCTAATGCTACCCTGTACGGTTAATTTATTTGTTTGAACGTTTTTCTGGTATTTTATCGAGGAATTACGTAGGCCAGGACTGGGCCTATACTATGGCATCTATTACATAGGCTGAATGGTCCATCATATAAAAATTGGGCTAATGCTACCTTCTACAGTCAATCTGATTGCTTGAACGTTTTTCTGGTATTTTATCGAGGAATTACATAGGCCTGGACTAGGCCTATACTATGGCATCTATTACATAGGCTGAATGGTCCTTCATATAAAAATTGGGCTAATGCTACCCTGTCCAGTTAATTAATTTGTTTGAACGTTTTTCTGGTATTTTATCGAGGAATTACGTAGGCCAGGACTGGGCCTATACTATGGCAACTATTACATAGGCTGAATGGTGCTTCATTTAAAAATTGGGCTAATGCTACCCTGTGCAATTAATTTATTTGTTTGAACGTTTTTCTGGTATTTTATCGAGGAATTACGTAGGCCAGGACTGGGCCTATACTATGGCATCTATTACATAGGCTGAATGGTCCATCATATAAAAATTGGGCTAATGCTACCCTGTACAGTTACTTAATTTTTTTGAACGTTTTTCTGGTATTTTATCGAGGAATTACTTAGGCCACGGCTGGGCCTATACTATGGCATTTATTACATAGGCTGAATGGTTCTTCATTTGAAAATTGGGCTAATGCTACCCTGTACAGTTAATTTATTTGTTTGTACTTTTTTCTGCTATGTTATCGAGGAATTACGTAGGCCAGGACTGGGCCTATACTATGGCATTTTTACATAGCCTGAATGGTTCTTCATTTAAAAATTACACAAATGCTACCCGCTACAGTCAATCCGATTCATTGAACGTTTTTCTTGTTTTTTATCGAGGAATTACGTAGGCCAGGACTGGGCCTATACTATGGCATCTATTACATAGGCTGAATGGTCCATCATATAAAAATTGGGCTAATGCTACATTCTACAGTCAATCTGATTGCTTGAACGTTTTTCTGGTATTTTATCGAGGAATTACATAGGCCTGGACTAGGCCTATACTATGGCATCTATTACATAGGCTGAATGGTCCTTCATATAAAAATTGGGCTAATGCTACCCTGTCCAGTTAATTAATTTGTTTGAACGTTTTTCTGGTATTTTATCGAGGAATTACGTAGGCCAGGACTGGGCCTATACTATGGCAACTATTACATAGGCTGAATGGTGCTTCATTTAAAAATTGGGCTAATGCTACCCTGTGCAATTAATTTATTTGTTTGAACGTTTTTCTGGTATTTTATCGAGGAATTACGTAGGCCAGGACTGGGCCTATACTATGGCATCTATTACATAGGCTGAATGGTCCATCATATAAAAATTGGGCTAATGCTACCCTGTACAGTTACTTAATTTGTTTGAACGTTTTTCTGGTATTTTATCGAGGAATTACTTAGGCCAGGGCTGGGCCTATACTATGGCATCTATTACATAGGCTGACCGGTTCTTCATTTGAAAATTGGGCTAATGGTACCCTGTAAAGTTAATTTATTTGTTTGTACTTTTTTCTGCTATGTTATCGAGGAATTACGTAGGCCAGGACTGGGCCTATACTATGGCATTTATTACATAGCCTGAATGGTTCTTCATTTAAAAATTACACAAAGCTACCCGCTACAGTCAATCCGATACATTGAACGTTTTTCTGGTTTTTTATCGAGGAATTACGTAGGCCAGCACTGGGCCTATACTATGGCATCTATTACATAGGCTGAATGGTTCTTCATTTAAAAACTGGGCTAATGCTACCCTGTACAGTTAATTTATTTGTTTGAACGTTTTTCTGGTATTTCGTCGAGGAATTACGTAGGCCAGAACTGGGCCTATACTATGGAATCTATTACATAGGCTGAATGGTCCATCATATAAAAATTGGGCTATTGCTACCCTGTACAGTTACTTAATTTGTTTGAACGATATTCTGGTATTTTATCGAGGAATTACTTAGGCCAGGGCTGGGACTATACTATGGCATCTATTACATAGGCTGAAGGGTTCTTCATTTGAAAATTGGGCTAATGCTACCCTGTACAGTTATTTTATTTGTTTGTACTTTTTTCTGCTATGTTATCGAGGAATTACGTAGGCCAGGACTGGACCTATACTATGGCATTTATTACATAGCCTGAATGGTTCTTCATTTAAAAATTACACAAATGCTACCCGCTACAGTCAATCCGATACATTGAACGTTTTTCTGGTTTTTTATCGAGGAATTACGTAGGCCAGGACTGGGCCTATACTATGGCATCGATTACATAGGCTGAGCGGTTCTTCATTTGAAAATTGGGCTAATGGTACCCTGTACAGTTAATTTATTTGTTTGTACTTTTTTCTGCTATGTTATCGAGGAATTACGTAGGCCAGGACTGGGCCTATACTATGGCATCTATTACATAGGCTGAATGGTTCTTCATTTAAAAACTGGGCTAATGCTACCCTGTACGGTTAATTTATTTGTTTGAACGTTTTTCTGGTATTTTATCGAGGAATTACGTAGGCCAGGACTGGGCCTATACTATGGCATCTATTACATAGGCTGAATGGTCCATCATATAAAAATTGGGCTAATGCTACATTCTACAGTCAATCTGATTGCTTGAACGTTTTTCTGGTATTTTATCGAGGAATTACATAGGCCTGGACTAGGCCTATACTATGGCATCTATTACATAGGCTGAATGGTCCTTCATATAAAAATTGGGCTAATGCTACCCTGTCCAGTTAATTAATTTGTTTGAACGTTTTTCTGGTATTTTATCGAGGAATTACGTAGGCCAGGACTGGGCCTATACTATGGCAACTATTACATAGGCTGATTGGTGCTTCATTTAAAAATTGGGCTAATGCTACCCTGTGCAATTAATTTATTTGTTTGAACGATTTTCTGGTATTTTATCGAGGAATTACGTAGGCCAGGACTGGGCCTATACTATGGCATCTATTACATAGGCTGAATAGTCCATCATATAAAAATTGGGCTAATGCTACCCTGTACAGTTACTTAATTTTTTTGAACGTTTTTCTGGTATTTTATCGAGGAATTACTTAGGCCACGGCTGGGCCTATACTATGGCATTTATTACATAGGCTGAATGGTTCTTCATTTGAAAATTGGGCTAATGCTACCCTGTACAGTTAATTTATTTGTTTGTACTTTTTTCTGCTATGTTATCGAGGAATTACGTAGGCCAGGACTGGGCCTATACTATGGCATTTATTACATAGCCTGAATGGTTCTTCATTTAAAAATTACACAAATGCTACCCGCTACAGTCAATCCGATTCATTGAACGTTTTTCTTGTTTTTTATCGAGGAATTACGTAGGCCAGGACTGGGCCTATACTATGGCATCTATTACATAGGCTGAATGGTCCTTCATATAAAAATTGGGCTAATGCTACCCTGTCCAGTTAATTAATTTATTTGAACGTTTTTCTGGTATTTTATCAAGGAATTACGTAGGCCAGGACTGGGCCTATACTATGGCATCTATTACATAGGCTGAATGGTTCTTCTTTTAAAAATTGGGCTAATGCTACCCTGTACGGTTAATTTATTTGTTTGAACGTTTTTCTGGTATTTTATCGAGGAATTACGTAGGCCAGGACTGGGCCTATACTATGGCATCTATTACATAGGCTGAATGGTCCATCATATAAAAATTGGGCTAATGCTACCCTGTACAGTTACTTAATTTTTTTGAACGTTTTTCTGGTATTTTATCGAGGAATTACTTAGGCCACGGCTGGGCCTATACTATGGCATTTATTACATAGGCTGAACGGTTCTTCATTTGAAAATTGGGCTAATGCTACCCTGTACAGTTAATTTATTTGTTTGTACTTTTTTCTGCTATGTTATCGAGGAATTACGTAGGCCAGGACTGGGCCTATACTATGGCATTTATTACATAGCCTGAATGGTTCTTCATTTAAAAATTACACAAATGCTACCCGCTACAGTCAATCCGATTCATTGAACGTTTTTCTTGTTTTTTATCGAGGAATTACGTAGGCCAGGACTGGGCCTATACTATGGCATCTATTACATAGGCTGAATGGTCATTCATATAAAAATTGGGCTAATGCTACCCTGTCCAGTTAATTAATTTATTTGAACGTTTTTCTGGTATTTTATCAAGGAATTACGTAGGCCAGGACGGGGCCTATACTATGGCATCTATTACATAGGCTGAATGGTTCTTCTTTTAAAAATTGGGCTAATGCTACCCTGTACGGTTAATTTATTTGTTTGAACGTTTTTCTGGTATTTTATCGAGGAATTACGTAGGCCAGGACTGGGCCTATACTATGGCATCTATTACATAGGCTGAATGGTCCATCATATAAAAATTGGGCTAATGCTACATTCTACAGTCAATCTGATTGCTTGAACGTTTTTCTGGTATTTTATCGAGGAATTACATAGGCCTGGACTAGGCCTATACTATGGCATCTATTACATAGGCTGAATGGTCCTTCATATAAAAATTGGGCTAATGCTACCCTGTCCAGTTAATTAATTTGTTTGAACGTTTTTCTGGTATTTTATCGAGGAATTACGTAGGCCAGGACTGGGCCTATACTATGGCAACTATTACATAGGCTGAATGGTGCTTCATTTAAAAATTGGGCTAATGCTACCCTGTGCAATTAATTTATTTGTTTGAACGTTTTTCTGGTATTTTATCGAGGAATTACGTAGGCCAGGACTGGGCCTATACTATGGCATCTATTACATAGGCTGAATGGTCCATCATATAAAAATTGGGCTAATGTTACCCTGTACAGTTACTTAATTTTTTTGAACGTTTTTCTGGTATTTTATCGAGGAATTACTTAGGCCACGGCTGGGCCTATACTATGGCATTTATTACATAGGCTGAATGGTTCTTCATTTGAAAATTGGGCTAATGCTACCCTGTACACTTAATTTATTTGTTTGTACTTTTTTCTGCTATTTTATCGAGGAATTACGTAGGCCAGGACTGGGCCTATACTATGGCATTTATTACATAGCCTGAATGGTTCTTCATTTAAAAATTACACAAATGATACCCGCTACAGTCAATCCGATTCATTGAACGTTTTTCTTGTTTTTTATCGAGGAATTACGTAGGCCAGGACTGGGCCTATACTATGGCATCTATTACATAGGCTGAATGGTCCTTCATATAAAAATTGGGCTAATGCTACCCTGTCCAGTTAATTAATTTGTTGGAACGTTTTTCTGGTATTTTATCAAGGAATTACGTAGGCCAGGACGGGGCCTATACTATGGCATCTATTACATAGGCTGAATGGTTCTTCTTTTAAAAATTGAGCTAATGCTACCCTGTACGGTTAATTTATTTGTTTGAACGTTTTTCTGGTATTTTATCGAGGAATTACGTAGGCCAGGACTGGGCCTATACTATGGCATCTATTACATAGGCTGAATGGTCCATCATATAAAAATTGGGCTAATGCTACCTTCTACAGTCAATCTGATTGCTTGAACGTTTTTCTGGTATTTTATCGAGGAATTACATAGGCCTGGACTAGGCCTATACTATGGCATCTATTACATAGGCTGAATGGTCCTTCATATAAAAATTGGGCTAATGCTACCCTGTCCAGTTAATTAATTTGTTTGAACGTTTTTCTGGTATTTTATCGAGGAATTACGTAGGCCAGGACTGGGCCTATACTATGGCAACTATTACATAGGCTGAATGGTGCTTCATTTAAAAATTGGGCTAATGCTACCCTGTGCAATTAATTTATTTGTTTGAACGTTTTTCTGGTATTTTATCGAGGAATTACGTAGGCCAGGACTGGGCCTATACTATGGCATCTATTACATAGGCTGAATGGTCCATCATATAAAAATTGGGCTAATGCTACCCTGTACAGTTACTTAATTTTTTTGAACGTTTTTCTGGTATTTTATCAAGGAATTACTTAGGCCACGGCTGGGCCTATACTATGGCATTTATTACATAGGCTGAATGGTTCTTCATTTGAAAATTGGGCTAATGCTACCCTGTACAGTTAATTTATTTGTTTGTACTTTTTTCTGCTATGTTATCGAGGAATTACGTAGGCCAGGACTGGGCCTATACTATGGCATTTTTACATAGCCTGAATGGTTCTTCATTTAAAAATTACACAAATGCTACCCGCTACAGTCAATCCGATTCATTGAACGTTTTTCTTGTTTTTTATCGAGGAATTACGTAGGCCAGGACTGGGCCTATACTATGGCATCTATTACATAGGCTGAATGGTCCATCATATAAAAATTGGGCTAATGCTACATTCTACAGTCAATCTGATTGCTTGAACGTTTTTCTGGTATTTTATCGAGGAATTACATAGGCCTGGACTAGGCCTATACTATGGCATCTATTACATAGGCTGAATGGTCCTTCATATAAAAATTGGGCTAATGCTACCCTGTCCAGTTAATTAATTTGTTTGAACGTTTTTCTGGTATTTTATCGAGGAATTACGTAGGCCAGGACTGGGCCTATACTATGGCAACTATTACATAGGCTGAATGGTGCTTCATTTAAAAATTGGGCTAATGCTACCCTGTGCAATTAATTTATTTGTTTGAACGTTTTTCTGGTATTTTATCGAGGAATTACGTAGGCCAGGACTGGGCCTATACTATGGCATCTATTACATAGGCTGAATGGTCCATCATATAAAAATTGGGCTAATGCTACCCTGTACAGTTACTTAATTTGTTTGAACGTTTTTCTGGTATTTTATCGAGGAATTACTTAGGCCAGGGCTGGGCCTATACTATGGCATCTATTACATAGGCTGACCGGTTCTTCATTTGAAAATTGGGCTAATGGTACCCTGTAAAGTTAATTTATTTGTTTGTACTTTTTTCTGCTATGTTATCGAGGAATTACGTAGGCCAGGACTGGGCCTATACTATGGCATTTATTACATAGCCTGAATGGTTCTTCATTTAAAAATTACACAAAGCTACCCGCTACAGTCAATCCGATACATTGAACGTTTTTCTGGTTTTTTATCGAGGAATTACGTAGGCCAGCACTGGGCCTATACTATGGCATCTATTACATAGGCTGAATGGTTCTTCATTTAAAAACTGGGCTAATGCTACCCTGTACAGTTAATTTATTTGTTTGAACGTTTTTCTGGTATTTCGTCGAGGAATTACGTAGGCCAGAACTGGGCCTATACTATGGAATCTATTACATAGGCTGAATGGTCCATCATATAAAAATTGGGCTATTGCTACCCTGTACAGTTACTTAATTTGTTTGAACGATATTCTGGTATTTTATCGAGGAATTACTTAGGCCAGGGCTGGGACTATACTATGGCATCTATTACATAGGCTGAAGGGTTCTTCATTTGAAAATTGGGCTAATGCTACCCTGTACAGTTAATTTATTTGTTTGTACTTTTTTCTGCTATGTTATCGAGGAATTACGTAGGCCAGGACTGGACCTATACTATGGCATTTATTACATAGCCTGAATGGTTCTTCATTTAAAAATTACACAAATGCTACCCGCTACAGTCAATCCGATACATTGAACGTTTTTCTGGTTTTTTATCGAGGAATTACGTAGGCCAGGACTGGGCCTATACTATGGCATCGATTACATAGGCTGAGCGGTTCTTCATTTGAAAATTGGGCTAATGGTACCCTGTACAGTTAATTTATTTGTTTGTACTTTTTTCTGCTATGTTATCGAGGAATTACGTAGGCCAGGACTGGGCCTATACTATGGCATCTATTACATAGGCTGAATGGTTCTTCATTTAAAAACTGGGCTAATGCTACCCTGTACGGTTAATTTATTTGTTTGAACGTTTTTCTGGTATTTTATCGAGGAATTACGTAGGCCAGGACTGGGCCTATACTATGGCATCTATTACATAGGCTGAATGGTCCATCATATAAAAATTGGGCTAATGCTACATTCTACAGTCAATCTGATTGCTTGAACGTTTTTCTGGTATTTTATCGAGGAATTACATAGGCCTGGACTAGGCCTATACTATGGCATCTATTACATAGGCTGAATGGTCCTTCATATAAAAATTGGGCTAATGCTACCCTGTCCAGTTAATTAATTTGTTTGAACGTTTTTCTGGTATTTTATCGAGGAATTACGTAGGCCAGGACTGGGCCTATACTATGGCAACTATTACATAGGCTGATTGGTGCTTCATTTAAAAATTGGGCTAATGCTACCCTGTGCAATTAATTTATTTGTTTGAACGATTTTCTGGTATTTTATCGAGGAATTACGTAGGCCAGGACTGGGCCTATACTATGGCATCTATTACATAGGCTGAATAGTCCATCATATAAAAATTGGGCTAATGCTACCCTGTACAGTTACTTAATTTTTTTGAACGTTTTTCTGGTATTTTATCGAGGAATTACTTAGGCCACGGCTGGGCCTATACTATGGCATTTATTACATAGGCTGAATGGTTCTTCATTTGAAAATTGGGCTAATGCTACCCTGTACAGTTAATTTATTTGTTTGTACTTTTTTCTGCTATGTTATCGAGGAATTACGTAGGCCAGGACTGGGCCTATACTATGGCATTTATTACATAGCCTGAATGGTTCTTCATTTAAAAATTACACAAATGCTACCCGCTACAGTCAATCCGATTCATTGAACGTTTTTCTTGTTTTTTATCGAGGAATTACGTAGGCCAGGACTGGGCCTATACTATGGCATCTATTACATAGGCTGAATGGTCCTTCATATAAAAATTGGGCTAATGCTACCCTGTCCAGTTAATTAATTTATTTGAACGTTTTTCTGGTATTTTATCAAGGAATTACGTAGGCCAGGACTGGGCCTATACTATGGCATCTATTACATAGGCTGAATGGTTCTTCTTTTAAAAATTGGGCTAATGCTACCCTGTACGGTTAATTTATTTGTTTGAACGTTTTTCTGGTATTTTATCGAGGAATTACGTAGGCCAGGACTGGGCCTATACTATGGCATCTATTACATAGGCTGAATGGTCCATCATATAAAAATTGGGCTAATGCTACCCTGTACAGTTACTTAATTTTTTTGAACGTTTTTCTGGTATTTTATCGAGGAATTACTTAGGCCACGGCTGGGCCTATACTATGGCATTTATTACATAGGCTGAACGGTTCTTCATTTGAAAATTGGGCTAATGCTACCCTGTACAGTTAATTTATTTGTTTGTACTTTTTTCTGCTATGTTATCGAGGAATTACGTAGGCCAGGACTGGGCCTATACTATGGCATTTATTACATAGCCTGAATGGTTCTTCATTTAAAAATTACACAAATGCTACCCGCTACAGTCAATCCGATTCATTGAACGTTTTTCTTGTTTTTTATCGAGGAATTACGTAGGCCAGGACTGGGCCTATACTATGGCATCTATTACATAGGCTGAATGGTCATTCATATAAAAATTGGGCTAATGCTACCCTGTCCAGTTAATTAATTTATTTGAACGTTTTTCTGGTATTTTATCAAGGAATTACGTAGGCCAGGACTGGGCCTATACTATGGCATCTATTACATAGGCTGAATGGTTCTTCTTTTAAAAATTGGGCTAATGCTACCCTGTACGGTTAATTTATTTGTTTGAACGTTTTTCTGGTATTTTATCGAGGAATTACATAGCCCAGGACTGGGCCTATACTATGGCATCTATTACATAGGCTGAATGGTCTATCATATAAAAATTGGGCTAATGCTACCTTCTACAGTCAATCTGATTGCTTGAACGTTTTTCTGGTATTTTATCGAGGAATTACATAGGCCTGGACTAGACCTATACTATGGCATCTATTACATAGGCTGAATGGTCCATCATATAAAAATTGGGCTATTGCTACCCTGTACAGTTACTTAATTTGTTTGAACGATATTCTGGTATTTTATCGAGGAATTACTTAGGCCAGGGCTGGGACTATACTATGACATCTATTACATAGGCTGAAGGGTTCTTCATTTGAAAATTGGGCTAATGCTACCCTGTACAGTTAATTTATTTGTTTGTACTTTTTTCTGCTATGTTATCCAGGAATTACGTAGGCCAGGACTGGACCTATACTATGGCATTTATTACATAGCCTGAATGGTTCTTCATTTAAAAATTACACAAATGCTACCCGCTACAGTCAATCCGATACATTGAACGTTTTTCTGGTTTTTTATCGAGGAATTACGTAGGCCAGGACTGGGCCTATACTATGGCATCGATTACATAGGCTGACCGGTTCTTCATTTGAAAATTGGGCTAATGGTACCCTGTACAGTTAATTTATTTGTTTGTACTTTTTTCTGCTATGTTATCGAGGAATTACGTAGGCCAGGAGTGGGCCTATACTATGGCATCTATTACGTAGGCTGAATGGTTCTTCATTTGAAAATTGGGCTAATGCTACCCTGTACAGTTAATTTATTTGTTTGTACCTTTTTCTGCTATGTTATCGAGGAAATACGTAGGCCAGGACTGGGCCTATACGATGGCATCTATTACATAGGCTGAATGGTTCTTCATTTAAAAATTGGGCTAATGCTACCGGCTACAGTCAATCTGATTGTTTGAACGTTTTTCTGGTATTTTATTGAGGAATTACGTAGGCCAGGACTGGGCCTATACTATGGCATCTATTACATAGGCTGAATGGTTCTTCATTTAAAAAATGGGCTGATGCTACCCTGTACAATTAATTTATTTGTTTGAACGTATTTCTGTTATTTTATCGATGAGTTACGTAGGCCAAGACTGGGCCTATACTATGGCAACTATTACATAGGCTGAATGGTTCTTCATTTAAAAATTGGGCTAATGCTACCCTGTGCAATTAATTTATTTGTTTGAACGTTTTTCGGTTATTTTATCGAGGAATTACGTAAGCCAGGACTGGACCTATACTATGGCATCTATTACATAGGCTGAATGGGTCTTCATTTAAATATTGGGCTAATGCTACCGGCTACAGTCAATCTGATTGTTTGAACGTTTTTCTGGTATTTTATCGAGGAATTACGTAGGCCAGGACTGGGCCTATACTATGGCATCTATTACATAGGCTGAATGGTCCTTCATATAAAAATTGGGCTAATGCTACCCTGTCCAGTTAATTAATTTGTTTGAACGTTTTTCTGGTATTTTATCAAGGAATTACGTAGGCCAGGACGGGGCCTATACTATGGCATCTATTACATAGGCTGAATGGTCCATCATATAAAAATTGGGCTAATGCTACATTCTACAGTCAATCTGATTGCTTGAACGTTTTTCTGGTATTTTATCGAGGAATTACATAGGGCTGGACTAGGCCTATACTATGGCATCTTTTACATAGGCTGAATGGTTCTTCATATAAAAATTGGGCTAATGCTACTCTGTCCAGTTAATTAATTTGTTTGAACGTTTTTCTGGTATTTTATCGAGGAATTACGTAGGCCAGGACTGGGCCTATACTATGGCAACTATTACATAGGCTGAATGGTGCTTCATTTAAAAATTGGGCTAATGCTACCCTGTGCAATTAATTTATTTGTTTGAACGTTTTTCTGGTATTTTATCGAGGAATTACGTAGGCCAGGACTTGGCCTATACTATGGCATCTATTACATAGGCTGAATGGTCCATCATATAAAAATTGGGCTAATGCTACCCTGTACAATTACTTAATTTTTTTGAACGTTTTTCTGGTATTTTCTCGAGGAATTACTTAGGCCACGGCTGGGCCTATACTATGGCATTTATTACATAGGCTGAATGGTTCTTCATTTGAAAATTGGGCTAATGCTACCCTGTACAGTTAATTTATTTGTTTGTAGTTTTTTCTGCTATGTTATCGAGGAATTACGTAGGGCAGGACTGGGCCTATACTATGGCATTTATTACATAGCCTGAATGGTTCTTCATTTAAAAATTACACAAATGCTACCCGCTACAGTCAATCCGATTCATTGAACGTTTTTCTTGTTTTTTATCGAGGAATTACGTAGGCCAGGACTGGGCCTATACTATGGCATCTATTACATAGGCTGAATGGTCCTTCATATAAAAATTGGGCTAATGCTACCCTGTCCAGTTAATTAATTTATTTGAACGTTTTTCTGGTATTTTATCAAGGAATTACGTAGGCCAGGACTGGGCCTATACTATGGCATCTATTACATAGGCTGAATGGTTCTTCTTTTAAAAATTGGGCTAATGCTACCCTGTACGGTTAATTTATTTGTTTGAACGTTTTTCTGGTATTTTATCGAGGAATTACGTAGGCCAGGACTGGGCCTATACTATGGCATCTATTACATAGGCTGAATGGTCCATCATATAAAAATTGGGCTAATGCTACCCTGTACAGTTACTTAATTTTTTTGAATGTTTTTCTGGTATTTTATCGAGGAATTACTTAGGCCACGGCTGGGCCTATACTATGGCATTTATTACATAGGCTGAACGGTTCTTCATTTGAAAATTGGGCTAATGCTACCCTGTACAGTTAATTTATTTGTTTGTACTTTTTCTGCTATGTTATCGAGGAATCACGTAGGCCAGGACTGGGCCTATACTATGGCATTTATTACATAGCCTGAATGGTTCTTCATTTAAAAATTACACAAATGCTACCCGCTACAGTCAATCCGATTCATTGAACGTTTTTCTTGTTTTTTATCGAGGAATTACGTAGGCCAGGACTGGGCCTATACTATGGCATCTATTACATAGGCTGAATGGTCCTTCATATAAAAATTGGGCTAATGCTACCCTGTCCAGTTAATTAATTTATTTGAACGTTTTTCTGGTATTTTATCAAGGAATTACGTAGGCCAGGACTGGGCCTATACTATGGCATCTATTACATAGGCTGAATGGTTCTTCTTTTAAAAATTGGGCTAATGCTACCCTGTACGGTTAATTTATTTGTTTGAACGTTTTTCTGGTATTTTATCGAGGAATTACATAGGCCAGAACTGGGCCTATACTATGGCATCTATTACATAGGCTGAATGGTCCATCATATAAAAATTGGGCTAATGCTACCTTCTACAGTCAATCTGATTGCTTGAACGTTTTTCTGGTATTTTATCGAGGAATTACATAGGCCTGGACTAGACCTATACTATGGCATCTATTACATAGGCTGAATGGTCCTTCATATAAAAATTGGGCTAATGCTACCCTGTATAGTTACTTAATTTTTTTGAACGTTTTTCTGGTATTTTATCGAGGAATTACGTAGGCCAGGACTGGGCCTATACTATGGCAACTATTACATAGGCTGAATGGTTCTTCATTTAAAAATTGGGCTAATGCTACCCTGTGCAAATAATTTATTTGTTTGAACGTTTTTCTGGTATTTTATCGAGGGATTACGTAGGCCAGGACTGGGCCTATACTATGGCATCTATTACATAGGCTGAATGGGCCATCATATAAAAATTGGGCTAATGCTACCCTGTACAGTTACTTAATTTTTTTGAACGTTTTTCTGGTATTTTATCGAGGAATTACTTAGGCCAGGGCTGGGCCTATACTATGGCATTTATTACATAGGCTGAACGGTTCTTCATTTGAAAATTGGGCTACTGCTACCCTGTACAGTTAATTTATTTGTTTGTACTTTTTTCTGCTATGTTATCGAGGAATTACGTAGGCCAGGACTGGGCCTATACTATGGCATTTATTACATTGCCTGAATGGTTCTTCATTTAAAAATTACACAAATGATACCCGCTACAGTCAATCCGATTCATTGAACGTTTATCTTGTTTTTTATCGAGGAATTACGTAGGCCAGGACTGGGCCTATACTATGGCATCTATTACATAGGCTGAATAGTCCTTCATATAAAAATTGGGCTAATGCTACCCTGTCCAGTTAATTAATTTGTTTGAACGTTTTTCTGGTATTTTATCAAGGAATTACGTAGGCCAGGACGGGGCCTATACTATGGCATCTATTACATAGGCTGAATGGTTCTTCTTTTAAAAATTGGGCTAATGCTACCCTGTACGGTTAATTTATTTGTTTGAACGTTTTCCTGGTATTTTATCGAGGAATTACGTAGGCCAGGACTGGGCCTATACTATGGCATCTATTACATAGGCTGAATGGTCCATCATATAAAAATTGGGCTAATGCTACATTCTACAGTCAATCTGATTGCTTGAACGTTTTTCTGGTATTTTATCGAGGAATTACATAGGCCTGGACTAGGCCTATACTATGGCATCTATTACATAGGCTGAATGGTCCTTCATATAAAAATTGGGCTAATGCTACCCTGTCCAGTTAATTAATTTGTTTGAACGTTTTTCTGGTATTTTATCGAGGAATTACGTAGGCCAGGACTGGGCCTATACTATGGCAACTATTACATAGGCTGAATGGTGCTTCATTTAAAAATTGGGCTAATGCTACCCTGTGCAATTAATTTATTTGTTTGAACGTTTTTCTGGTATTTTATCGAGGAATTACGTAGGCCAGGACTGTGCCTATACTATGGCATCTATTACATAGCCTGAATGGTTCTTCATTTAAAAATTACACAAATGCTACCCGCTACAGTCAATCCGATTCATTGAACGTTTTTCTTGTTTTTTATCGAGGAATTACGTAGGCCAGGACTGGGCCTATACTATGGCATCTATTACATAGGCTGAATGGGCCATCATATAAAAATTGGGCTAATGCTACCCTGTACAGTTACTTAATTTTGTTGAACGTTTTTCTGGTATTTTATCGAGGAATTACTTAGGCCACGGCTGGGCCTATACTATGGCATTTATTACATAGGCTGAATGGTTCTTCATTTGAAAATTGGGCTAATGCTACCCTGTACAATTAATTTATTTGTTTGTACTTTTTTCTGCTATGTTATCGAGGAATTACGTAGGCCAGGACTGGACCTATACTATGGCATTTATTACATAGCCTGAATGGTTCTTCATTTAAAAATTACACAAATGCTACCCGCTACAGTCAATCCGATACATTGAACGTTTTTCTGGTTTTTTATCGAGGAATTACGTAGGCCAGGACTGGGCCTATACTATGGCATCGATTACATAGGCTGAGCGGTTCTTCATTTGAAAATTGGGCTAATGGTACCCTGTACAGTTAATTTATTTGTTTGTACTTTTTTCTGCTATGTTATCGAGGAATTACGTAGGCCAGGACTGGGCCTATACTATGGCATCTATTACGTAGGCTGAATGGTTCTTCATTTGAAAATTGGGCTAATGCTACCCTGTACAGTTAATTTATTTGTTTGTACTTTTTTCTGCTATGTTATCGAGGAAATACGTAGGCCAGGACTGGGCCTATACGATGGCATCTATTACATAGGCTGAATGGTTCTTCATTTAAAAATTGGGCTAATGCTACCGGCTACAGTCAATCTGATTGTTTGAACGTTTTTCTGGTATTTTATCGAGGAATTACGTAGGCCAGGACTGGGCCTATACTATGGCATCTATTACATAGGCTGAATGGTCCTTCATATAAAAATTGGGCTAATGCTACCCTGTCCAGTTAATTAATTTGTTTGAACGTTTTTCTGGTATTTTATCAAGGAATTACGTAGGCCAGGACGGGGCCTATACTATGGCATCTATTACATAGGCTGAATGGTCCATCATATAAAAATTGGGCTAATGCTACATTCTACAGTCAATCTGATTGCTTGAACGTTTTTCTGGTATTTTATCGAGGAATTACATAGGGCTGGACTAGGCCTATACTATGGCATCTTTTACATAGGCTGAATGGTCCTTCATATAAAAATTGGGCTAATGCTACTCTGTCCAGTTAATTAATTTGTTTGAACGTTTTTCTGGTATTTTATCGAGGAATTACGTAGGCCAGGACTGGGCCTATACTATGGCAACTATTACATAGGCTGAATGGTGCTTCACTTAAAAATTGGGCTAATGCTACCCTGTGCAATTAATTTATTTGTTTGAACGTTTTTCTGGTATTTTATCGAGGAATTACGTAGGCCAGGACTTGGCCTATACTATGGCATCTATTACATAGGTTGAATGGTCCATCATATAAAAATTGGGCTAATGCTACCCTGTACAATTACTTAATTTTTTTGAACGTTTTTCTGGTATTTTCTCGAGGAATTACTTAGGCCACGGCTGGGCCTATACTATGGCATTTATTACATAGGCTGAATGGTTCTTCATTTGAAAATTGGGCTAATGCTACCCTGTACAGTTAATTTATTTGTTTGTAGTTTTTTCTGCTATGTTATCGAGGAATTACGTAGGGCAGGACTGGGCCTATACTATGGCATTTATTACATAGCCTGAATGGTTCTTCATTTAAAAATTACACAAATGCTACCCGCTACAGTCAATCCGATTCATTGAACGTTTTTCTTGTTTTTTATCGAGGAATTACGTAGGCCAGGACTGGGCCTATACTATGGCATCTATTACATAGGCTGAATGGTCCTTCATATAAAAATTGGGCTAATGCTACCCTGTCCAGTTAATTAATTTATTTGAACGTTTTTCTGGTATTTTATCAAGGAATTACGTAGGCCAGGACTGGGCCTATACTATGGCATCTATTACATAGGCTGAATGGTTCTTCTTTTAAAAATTGGGCTAATGCTACCCTGTACGGTTAATTTATTTGTTTGAACGTTTTTCTGGTATTTTATCGAGGAATTACGTAGGCCAGGACTGGGCCTATACTATGGCATCTATTACATAGGCTGAATGGTCCATCATATAAAAATTGGGCTAATGCTACCCTGTACAGTTACTTAATTTTTTTGAATGTTTTTCTGGTATTTTATCGAGGAATTACGTAGGCCAGGACTTGGCCTATACTATGGCATCTATTACATAGGCTGAATGGTCCATCATATAAAAATTGGGCTAATGCTACCCTGTACAATTACTTAATTTTTTTGAACGTTTTTCTGGTATTTTCTCGAGGAATTACTTAGGCCACGGCTGGGCCTATACTATGGCATTTATTACATAGGCTGAATGGTTCTTCATTTGAAAATTGGGCTAATGCTACCCTGTACAGTTAATTTATTTGTTTGTACTTTTTTCTGCTATGTTATCGAGGAATCACGTAGGCCAGGACTGGGCCTATACTATGGCATTTATTACATAGCCTGAATGGTTCTTCATTTAAAAATTACACAAATGCTACCCGCTACAGTCAATCCGATTCATTGAACGTTTTTCTTGTTTTTTATCGAGGAATTACGTAGGCCAGGACTGGGCCTATACTATGGCATCTATTACATAGGCTGAATGGTCCTTCATATAAAAATTGGGCTAATGCTACCCTGTCCAGTTAATTAATTTATTTGAACGTTTTTCTGGTATTTTATCAAGGAATTACGTAGGCCAGGACTGGGCCTATACTATGGCATCTATTACATAGGCTGAATGGTTCTTCTTTTAAAAATTGGGCTAATGCTACCCTGTACGGTTAATTTATTTGTTTGAACGTTTTTCTGGTATTTTATCGAGGAATTACATAGGCCAGGACTGGGCCTATACTATGGCATCTATTACATAGGCTGAATGGTCCATCATATAAAAATTGGGCTAATGCTACCTTCTACAGTCAATCTGATTGCTTGAACGTTTTTCTGGTATTTTATCGAGGAATTACATAGGCCTGGACTAGACCTATACTATGGCATCTATTACATAGGCTGAATGGTCCTTCATATAAAAATTGGGCTAATGCTACCCTGTATAGTTACTTAATTTTTTTGAACGTTTTTCTGGTATTTTATCGAGGAATTACGTAGGCCAGGACTGGGCCTATACTATGGCAACTATTACATAGGCTGAATGGTTCTTCATTTAAAAATTGGGCTAATGCTACCCTGTGCAAATAATTTATTTGTTTGAACGTTTTTCTGGTATTTTATCGAGGGATTACGTAGGCCAGGACTGGGCCTATACTATGGCATCTATTACATAGGCTGAATGGGCCATCATATAAAAATTGGGCTAATGCTACCCTGTACAGTTACTTAATTTTTTTGAACGTTTTTCTGGTATTTTATCGAGGAATTACTTAGGCCAGGGCTGGGCCTATACTATGGCATTTATTACATAGGCTGAACGGTTCTTCATTTGAAAATTGGGCTACTGCTACCCTGTACAGTTAATTTATTTGTTTGTACTTTTTTCTGCTATGTTATCGAGGAATTACGTAGGCCAGGACTGGGCCTATACTATGGCATTTATTACATTGCCTGAATGGTTCTTCATTTAAAAATTACACAAATGATACCCGCTACAGTCAATCCGATTCATTGAACGTTTATCTTGTTTTTTATCGAGGAATTACGTAGGCCAGGACTGGGCCTATACTATGGCATCTATTACATAGGCTGAATGGTCCTTCATATAAAAATTGGGCTAATGCTACCCTGTCCAGTTAATTAATTTGTTTGAACGTTTTTCTGGTATTTTATCAAGGAATTACGTAGGCCAGGACGGGGCCTATACTATGGCATCTATTACATAGGCTGAATGGTTCTTCTTTTAAAAATTGGGCTAATGCTACCCTGTACGGTTAATTTATTTGTTTGAACGTTTTTCTGGTATTTTATCGAGGAATTACGTAGGCCAGGACTGGGCCTATACTATGGCATCTATTACATAGGCTGAATGGTCCATCATATAAAAATTGGGCTAATGCTACATTCTACAGTCAATCTGATTGCTTGAACGTTTTTCTGGTATTTTATCGAGGAATTACATAGGCCTGGACTAGGCCTATACTATGGCATCTATTACATAGGCTGAATGGTCCTTCATATAAAAATTGGGCTAATGCTACCCTGTCCAGTTAATTAATTTGTTTGAACGTTTTTCTGGTATTTTATCGAGGAATTACGTAGGCCAGGACTGGGCCTATACTATGGCAACTATTACATAGGCTGAATGGTGCTTCATTTAAAAATTGGGCTAATGCTACCCTGTGCAATTAATTTATTTGTTTGAACGTTTTTCTGGTATTTTATCGAGGAATTACGTAGGCCAGGACTGTGCCTATACTATGGCATCTATTACATAGCCTGAATGGTTCTTCATTTAAAAATTACACAAATGCTACCCGCTACAGTCAATCCGATTCATTGAACGTTTTTCTTGTTTTTTATCGAGGAATTACGTAGGCCAGGACTGGGCCTATACTATGGCATCTATTACATAGGCTGAATGGGCCATCATATAAAAATTGGGCTAATGCTACCCTGTACAGTTACTTAATTTTTTTGAACGTTTTTCTGGTATTTTATCGAGGAATTACTTAGGCCACGGCTGGGCCTATACTATGGCATTTATTACATAGGCTGAATGGTTCTTCATTTGAAAATTGGGCTAATGCTACCCTGTACAATTAATTTATTTGTTTGTACTTTTTTCTGCTATGTTATCGAGGAATTACGTAGGCCAGGACTGGACCTATACTATGGCATTTATTACATAGCCTGAATGGTTCTTCATTTAAAAATTACACAAATGCTACCCGCTACAGTCAATCCGATACATTGAACGTTTTTCTGGTTTTTTATCGAGGAATTACGTAGGCCAGGACTGGGCCTATACTATGGCATCGATTACATAGGCTGAGCGGTTCTTCATTTGAAAATTGGGCTAATGCTACCCTGTACAGTTAATTTATTTGTTTGTACTTTTTTCTGCTATGTTATCGAGGAAATACGTAGGCCAGGACTGGGCCTATACGATGGCATCTATTACATAGGCTGAATGGTTCTTCATTTAAAAATTGGGCTAATGCTACCGGCTACAGTCAATCTGATTGTTTGAACGTTTTTCTGGTATTTTATTGAGGAATTACGTAGGCCAGGACTGGGCCTATACTATGGCATCTATTACATAGGCTGAATGGTTCTTCATTTAAAAAATGGGCTGATGCTACCCTGTACAATTAATTTATTTGTTTGAACGTATTTCTGTTATTTTATCGATGAGTTACGTAGGCCAGGACTGGGGCTATACTATGGCAACTATTACATAGGCTGAATGGTTCTTCATTTAAAAATTGGGCTAATGCTACCCTGTGCAATTAATTTATTTGTTTGAACGTTTTTCGGTTATTTTATCGAGGAATTACGTAAGCCAGGACTGGACCTATACTATGGCATCTATTACATAGGCTGAATGGGTCTTCATTTAAATATTGGGCTAATGCTACCGGCTACAGTCAATCTGATTGTTTGAACGTTTTTCTGGTATTTTATCGAGGAATTACGTAGGCCAGGACTGGGCCTATACTATGGCATCTATTACATAGGCTGAATGGTCCTTCATATAAAAATTGGGCTAATGCTACCCTGTCCAGTTAATTAATTTGTTTGAACGTTTTTCTGGTATTTTATCAAGGAATTACGTAGGCCAGGACGGGGCCTATACTATGGCATCTATTACATAGGCTGAATGGTCCATCATATAAAAATTGGGCTAATGCTACATTCTACAGTCAATCTGATTGCTTGAACGTTTTTCTGGTATTTTATCGAGGAATTACATAGGGCTGGACTAGGCCTATACTATGGCATCTTTTACATAGGCTGAATGGTCCTTCATATAAAAATTGGGCTAATGCTACTCTGTCCAGTTAATTAATTTGTTTGAACGTTTTTCTGGTATTTTATCGAGGAATTACGTAGGCCAGGACTGGGCCTATACTATGGCAACTATTACATAGGCTGAATGGTGCTTCACTTAAAAATTGGGCTAATGCTACCCTGTGCAATTAATTGATTTGTTTGAACGTTTTTCTGGTATTTTATCGAGGAATTACGTAGGCCAGGACTTGGCCTATACTATGGCATCTATTACATAGGCTGAATGGTCCATCATATAAAAATTGGGCTAATGCTACCCTGTACAATTACTTAATTTTTTTGAACGTTTTTCTGGTATTTTCTCGAGGAATTACTTAGGCCACGGCTGGGCCTATACTATGGCATTTATTACATAGGCTGAATGGTTCTTCATTTGAAAATTGGGCTAATGCTACCCTGTACAGTTAATTTATTTGTTTGTAGTTTTTTCTGCTATGTTATCGAGGAATTACGTAGGGCAGGACTGGGCCTATACTATGGCATTTATTACATAGCCTGAATGGTTCTTCATTTAAAAATTACACAAATGCTACCCGCTACAGTCAATCCGATTCATTGAACGTTTTTCTTGTTTTTTATCGAGGAATTACGTAGGCCAGGACTGGGCCTATACTATGGCATCTATTACATAGGCTGAATGGTCCTTCATATAAAAATTGGGCTAATGCTACCCTGTCCAGTTAATTAATTTATTTGAACGTTTTTCTGGTATTTTATCAAGGAATTACGTAGGCCAGGACTGGGCCTATACTATGGCATCTATTACATAGGCTGAATGGTTCTTCTTTTAAAAATTGGGCTAATGCTACCCTGTACGGTTAATTTATTTGTTTGAACGTTTTTCTGGTATTTTATCGAGGAATTACGTAGGCCAGGACTGGGCCTATACTATGGCATCTATTACATAGGCTGAATGGTCCATCATATAAAAATTGGGCTAATGCTACCCTGTACAGTTACTTAATTTTTTTGAATGTTTTTCTGGTATTTTATCGAGGAATTACGTAGGCCAGGACTTGGCCTATACTATGGCATCTATTACATAGGCTGAATGGTCCATCATATAAAAATTGGGCTAATGCTACCCTGTACAATTACTTAATTTTTTTGAACGTTTTTCTGGTATTTTCTCGAGGAATTACTTAGGCCACGGCTGGGCCTATACTATGGCATTTATTACATAGGCTGAATGGTTCTTCATTTGAAAATTGGGCTAATGCTACCCTGTACAGTTAATTTATTTGTTTGTACTTTTTTCTGCTATGTTATCGAGGAATCACGTAGGCCAGGACTGGGCCTATACTATGGCATTTATTACATAGCCTGAATGGTTCTTCATTTAAAAATTACACAAATGCTACCCGCTACAGTCAATCCGATTCATTGAACGTTTTTCTTGTTTTTTATCGAGGAATTACGTAGGCCAGGACTGGGCCTATACTATGGCATCTATTACATAGGCTGAATGGTCCTTCATATAAAAATTGGGCTAATGCTACCCTGTCCAGTTAATTAATTTATTTGAACGTTTTTCTGGTATTTTATCAAGGAATTACGTAGGCCAGGACTGGGCCTATACTATGGCATCTATTACATAGGCTGAATGGTTCTTCTTTTAAAAATTGGGCTAATGCTACCCTGTACGGTTAATTTATTTGTTTGAACGTTTTTCTGGTATTTTATCGAGGAATTACATAGGCCAGGACTGGGCCTATACTATGGCATCTATTACATAGGCTGAATGGTCCATCATATAAAAATTGGGCTAATGCTACCTTCTACAGTCAATCTGATTGCTTGAACGTTTTTCTGGTATTTTATCGAGGAATTACATAGGCCTGGACTAGACCTATACTATGGCATCTATTACATAGGCTGAATGGTCCTTCATATAAAAATTGGGCTAATGCTACCCTGTATAGTTACTTAATTTTTTTGAACGTTTTTCTGGTATTTTATCGAGGAATTACGTAGGCCAGGACTGGGCCTATACTATGGCAACTATTACATAGGCTGAATGGTTCTTCATTTAAAAATTGGGCTAATGCTACCCTGTGCAAATAATTTATTTGTTTGAACGTTTTTCTGGTATTTTATCGAGGGATTATGTAGGCCAGGACTGGGCCTATACTATGGCATCTATTACATAGGCTGAATGGGCCATCATATAAAAATTGGGCTAATGCTACCCTGTACAGTTACTTAATTTTTTTGAACGTTTTTCTGGTATTTTATCGAGGAATTACTTAGGCCAGGGCTGGGCCTATACTATGGCATTTATTACATAGGCTGAACGGTTCTTCATTTGAAAATTGGGCTACTGCTACCCTGTACAGTTAATTTATTTGTTTGTACTTTTTTCTGCTATGTTATCGAGGAATTACGTAGGCCAGGACTGGGCCTATACTATGGCATTTATTACATTGCCTGAATGGTTCTTCATTTAAAAATTACACAAATGATACCCGCTACAGTCAATCCGATTCATTGAACGTTTATCTTGTTTTTTATCGAGGAATTACGTAGGCCAGGACTGGGCCTATACTATGGCATCTATTACATAGGCTGAATGGTCCTTCATATAAAAATTGGGCTAATGCTACCCTGTCCAGTTAATTAATTTGTTTGAACGTTTTTCTGGTATTTTATCAAGGAATTACGTAGGCCAGGACGGGGCCTATACTATGGCATCTATTACATAGGCTGAATGGTTCTTCTTTTAAAAATTGGGCTAATGCTACCCTGTACGGTTAATTTATTTGTTTGAACGTTTTTCTGGTATTTTATCGAGGAATTACGTAGGCCAGGACTGGGCCTATACTATGGCATCTATTACATAGGCTGAATGGTCCATCATATAAAAATTGGGCTAATGCTACATTCTACAGTCAATCTGATTGCTTGAACGTTTTTCTGGTATTTTATCGAGGAATTACATAGGCCTGGACTAGGCCTATACTATGGCATCTATTACATAGGCTGAATGGTCCTTCATATAAAAATTGGGCTAATGCTACCCTGTCCAGTTAATTAATTTGTTTGAACGTTTTTCTGGTATTTTATCGAGGAATTACGTAGGCCAGGACTGGGCCTATACTATGGCAACTATTACATAGGCTGAATGGTGCTTCATTTAAAAATTGGGCTAATGCTACCCTGTGCAATTAATTTATTTGTTTGAACGTTTTTCTGGTATTTTATCGAGGAATTACGTAGGCCAGGACTGTGCCTATACTATGGCATCTATTACATAGCCTGAATGGTTCTTCATTTAAAAATTACACAAATGCTACCCGCTACAGTCAATCCGATTCATTGAACGTTTTTCTTGTTTTTTATCGAGGAATTACGTAGGCCAGGACTGGGCCTATACTATGGCATCTATTACATAGGCTGAATGGGCCATCATATAAAAATTGGGCTAATGCTACCCTGTACAGTTACTTAATTTTTTTGAACGTTTTTCTGGTATTTTATCGAGGAATTACTTAGGCCACGGCTGGGCCTATACTATGGCATTTATTACATAGGCTGAATGGTTCTTCATTTGAAAATTGGGCTAATGCTACCCTGTACAATTAATTTATTTGTTTGTACTTTTTTCTGCTATGTTATCGAGGAATTACGTAGGCCAGGACTGGACCTATACTATGGCATTTATTACATAGCCTGAATGGTTCTTCATTTAAAAATTACACAAATGCTACCCGCTACAGTCAATCCGATACATTGAACGTTTTTCTGGTTTTTTATCGAGGAATTACGTAGGCCAGGACTGGGCCTATACTATGGCATCGATTACATAGGCTGAGCGGTTCTTCATTTGAAAATTGGGCTAATGGTACCCTGTACAGTTAATTTATTTGTTTGTACTTTTTTCTGGTATTTTATCGAGGAATTACGTAGGCCAGGACTGTGCCTATACTATGGCATCTATTACATAGCCTGAATGGTTCTTCATTTAAAAATTACACAAATGCTACCCGCTACAGTCAATCCGATTCATTGAACGTTTTTCTTGTTTTTTATCGAGGAATTACGTAGGCCAGGACTGGGCCTATACTATGGCATCTATTACATAGGCTGAATGGGCCATCATATAAAAATTGGGCTAATGCTACCCTGTACAGTTACTTAATTTTTTTGAACGTTTTTCTGGTATTTTATCGAGGAATTACTTAGGCCACGGCTGGGCCTATACTATGGCATTTATTACATAGGCTGAATGGTTCTTCATTTGAAAATTGGGCTAATGCTACCCTGTACAATTAATTTATTTGTTTGTACTTTTTTCTGCTATGTTATCGAGGAATTACGTAGGCCAGGACTGGACCTATACTATGGCATTTATTACATAGCCTGAATGGTTCTTCATTTAAAAATTACACAAATGCTACCCGCTACAGTCAATCCGATACATTGAACGTTTTTCTGGTTTTTTATCGAGGAATTACGTAGGCCAGGACTGGGCCTATACTATGGCATCGATTACATAGGCTGAGCGGTTCTTCATTTGAAAATTGGGCTAATGGTACCCTGTACAGTTAATTTATTTGTTTGTACTTTTTTCTGCTATGTTATCGAGGAATTACGTAGGCCAGGACTGGGCCTATACTATGGCATCTATTACATAGGCTGAATGGTTCTTCATTTAAAAACTGGGCTAATGCTACCCTGTACGGTTAATTTATTTGTTTGAACGTTTTTCTGGTATTTTATCGAGGAATTACGTAGGCCAGGACTGGGCCTATACTATGGCATCTATTACATAGGCTGAATGGTCCATCATATAAAAATTGGGCTAATGCTACATTCTACAGTCAATCTGATTGCTTGAACGTTTTTCTGGTATTTTATCGAGGAATTACATAGGCCTGGACTAGGCCTATACTATGGCATCTATTACATAGGCTGAATGGTCCTTCATATAAAAATTGGGCTAATGCTACCCTGTCCAGTTAATTAATTTGTTTGAACGTTTTTCTGGTATTTTATCGAGGAATTACGTAGGCCAGGACTGGGCCTATACTATGGCAACTATTACATAGGCTGATTGGTGCTTCATTTAAAAATTGGGCTAATGCTACCCTGTGCAATTAATTTATTTGTTTGAACGTTTTTCTGGTATTTTATCGAGGAATTACGTAGGCCAGGACTGGGCCTATACTATGGCATCTATTACATAGGCTGAATAGTCCATCATATAAAAATTGGGCTAATGCTACCCTGTACAGTTACTTAATTTTTTTGAACGTTTTTCTGGTATTTTATCGAGGAATTACTTAGGCCACGGCTGGGCCTATACTATGGCATTTATTACATAGGCTGAATGGTTCTTCATTTGAAAATTGGGCTAATGCTACCCTGTACAGTTAATTTATTTGTTTGTACTTTTTTCTGCTATGTTATCGAGGAATTACGTAGGCCAGGACTGGGCCTATACTATGGCATTTATTACATAGCCTGAATGGTTCTTCATTTAAAAATTACACAAATGCTACCCGCTACAGTCAATCCGATTCATTGAACGTTTTTCTTGTTTTTTATCGAGGAATTACGTAGGCCAGGACTGGGCCTATACTATGGCATCTATTACATAGGCTGAATGGTCCTTCATATAAAAATTGGGCTAATGCTACCCTGTCCAGTTAATTAATTTATTTGAACGTTTTTCTGGTATTTTATCAAGGAATTACGTAGGCCAGGACTGGGCCTATACTATGGCATCTATTACATAGGCTGAATGGTTCTTCTTTTAAAAATTGGGCTAATGCTACCCTGTACGGTTAATTTATTTGTTTGAACGTTTTTCTGGTATTTTATCGAGGAATTACGTAGGCCAGGACTGGGCCTATACTATGGCATCTATTACATAGGCTGAATGGTCCATCATATAAAAATTGGGCTAATGCTACATTCTACAGTCAATCTGATTGCTTGAACGTTTTTCTGGTATTTTATCGAGGAATTACATAGGCCTGGACTAGGCCTATACTATGGCATCTATTACATAGGCTGAATGGTCCTTCATATAAAAATTGGGCTAATGCTACCCTGTCCAGTTAATTAATTTGTTTGAACGTTTTTCTGGTATTTTATCGAGGAATTACGTAGGCCAGGACTGGGCCTATACTATGGCAACTATTACATAGGCTGAATGGTGCTTCATTTAAAAATTGGGCTAATGCTACCCTGTGCAATTAATTTATTTGTTTGAACGTTTTTCTGGTATTTTATCGAGGAATTACGTAGGCCAGGACTGTGCCTATACTATGGCATCTATTACATAGCCTGAATGGTTCTTCATTTAAAAATTACACAAATGCTACCCGCTACAGTCAAACCGATTCATTGAACGTTTTTCTTGTTTTTTATCGAGGAATTACGTAGGCCAGGACTGGGCCTATACTATGGCATCTATTACATAGGCTGAATGGGCCATCATATAAAAATTGGGCTAATGCTACCCTGTACAGTTACTTAATTTTTTTGAACGTTTTTCTGGTATTTTATCGAGGAATTACTTAGGCCACGGCTGGGCCTATACTATGGCATTTATTACATAGGCTGAATGGTTCTTCATTTGAAAATTGGGCTAATGCTACCCTGTACAGTTAATTTATTTGTTTGTACTTTTTTCTGCTATGTTATCGAGGAATTACGTAGGCCAGGACTGGGCCTATACTATGGCATTTATTACATAGCCTGAATGGTTCTTCATTTAAAAATTACACAAATGCTACCCGCTACAGTCAATCCGATTCATTGAACGTTTTTCTTGTTTTTTATCGAGGAATTACGTAGGCCAGGACTGGGCCTATACTATGGCATCTATTACATAGGCTGAATGGTCCTTCATATAAAAATTGGGCTAATGCTACCCTGTCCAGTTAATTAATTTATTTGAACGTTTTTCTGGTATTTTATCAAGGAATTACGTAGACCAGGACTGGGCCTATACTATGGCATCTATTACATAGGCTGAATGGTCCATCATATAAAAATTGGGCTAATGCTACCCTGTACAGTTACTTAATTTTTTTGAACGTTTTTCTGGTATTTTATCGAGGAATTACTTAGGCCACGGCTGGGCCTATACTATGGCATTTATTACATAGGCTGAACGGTTCTTCATTTGAAAATTGGGCTAATGCTACCCTGTACAGTTAATTTATTTGTTTGTACTTTTTTCTGCTATGTTATCGAGGAATTACGTAGGCCAGGACTGGGCCTATACTATGGCATTTATTACATAGCCTGAATGGTTCTTCATTTAAAAATTACACAAATGCTACCCGCTACAGTCAATCCGATTCATTGAACGTTTTTCTTGTTTTTTATCGAGGAATTACGTAGGCCAGGACTGGGCCTATACTATGGCATCTATTACATAGGCTGAATGGTCATTCATATAAAAATTGGGCTAATGCTACCTTCTACAGTCAATCTGATTGCTTGAACGTTTTTCTGGTATTTTATCGAGGAATTACATAGGCCTGGACTAGACCTATACTATGGCATCTATTACATAGGCTGAATGGTCCTTCATATAAAAATTGGGCTAATGCTACCCTGTACAGTTACTTAATTTTTTTGAACGTTTTTCTGGTATTTTATCGAGGAATTACGTAGGCCAAGACTGGGCCTATACTATGGCAACTATTACATAGGCTGATTGGTTCTTCATTTAAAAATTGGGCTAATGCTACCCTGTGCAATTAATTTATTTGTTTGAACGTTTTTCTTGTATTTTATCGAGGAATTACGTAGGCCAGGACTGGGCCTATACTATGGCATCTATTAAATAGGCTGAATGGTCCATCATATAAAAATTGGGCTAATGCTACCCTGTACAGTTACTTAATTTTTTTGAACGTTTTTCTGGTATTTTATCGAGGAATTACTTAGGCCAGGGCTGGGCCTATACTATGGCATTTATTACATAGGCTGAACGGTTCTTCATTTGAAAATTGGGCTAATGCTACCCTGTGCAGTTAATTTATTTGTTTGTACTTTTTTCTGCTATGTTATCGAGGAATTACGTAGGCCAGGACTGGGCCTATACTATGGCATTTATTACATAGCCTGAATGGTTCTTCATATAAAAATTGGGCTAATGCTACCCTGTCCAGTTAATTAATTTATTTGAACGTTTTTCTGGTATTTTATCAAGGAATTACGTAGGCCAGGACTGGGCCTATACTATGGCATCTATTACATAGGCTGAATGGTTCTTCTTTTAAAAATTGGGCTAATGCTACCCTGTACGGTTAATTTATTTGTTTGAACGTTTTTCTGGTATTTTATCGAGGAATTACATAGGCCAGGTCTGGGCCTATACTATGGCATCTATTACATAGGCTGAATGGTCTATCATATAAAAATTGGGCTAATGCTACCTTCTACAGTCAATCTGATTGCTTGAACGTTTTTCTGGTATTTTATCGAGGAATTACATAGGCCTGGACTAGACCTATACTATGGCATCTATTACATAGGCTGAATGGTCCTTCATATAAAAATTGGGCTAATGCTACCCTGTACAGTTACTTAATTTTTTTGAACGTTTTTCTGGTATTTTATCGAGGAATTACGTAGGCCAGGACTGGGCCTATACTATGGCAACTATTACATAGGCTGAATGGTTCTTCATTTAAAAATTGGGCTAATGCTACCCTGTGCAATTAATTTATTTGTTTGAACGTTTTTCTTGTATTTTATCGAGGAATTACGTAGGCCAGGACTGGGCCTATACTATGGCATCTATTAAATAGGCTGAATGGTCCATCATATAAAAATTGGGCTAATGCTACCCTGTACAGTTACTTAATTTTTTTGAACGTTTTTCTGGTATTTTATCGAGGAATTACTTAGGCCAGGGCTGGGCCTATACTATGGCATTTATTACATAGGCTGAACGGTTCTTCATTTGAAAATTGGGCTAATGCTACCCTGTGCAGTTAATTTATTTGTTTGTACTTTTTTCTGCTATGTTATCGAGGAATTACGTAGGCCAGGACTGGGCCTATACTATGGCATTTATTACATAGCCTGAATGGTTCTTCATTTAAAAATTACACAAATGCTACCCGCTACAGTCAATCCGATTCATTGAACGTTTTTCTTGTTTTTTATCGAGGAATTACGTAGGCCAGGACTGGGCCTATACTATGGCATCTATTACATAGGCTGAATGGTCCTTCATATAAAAATTGGGCTAATGCTACCCTGTCCAGTTAATTAATTTATTTGAACGTTTTTCTGGTATTTTATCAAGGAATTACGTAGGCCAGGACTGGGCCTATACTATGGCATCTATTACATAGGCTGAATGGTTCTTCTTTTAAAAATTGGGCTAATGCTACCCTGTACGGTTAATTTATTTGTTTGAACGTTTTTCTGGTATTTTATCGAGGAATTACATAGGCCAGGACTGGGCCTATACTATGGCATCTATTACATAGGCTGAATGGTCCATCATATAAAAATTGGGCTAATGCTACCTTCTACAGTCAATCTGATTGCTTGAACGTTTTTCTGGTATTTTATCGAGGGATTACATAGGCCTGGACTAGACCTATACTATGGCATCTATTACATAGGCTGAATGGTCCTTCATATAAAAATTGGGCTAATGCCACCCTGTACAGTTACTTAATTTTTTTGAACGTTTTTCTGGTATTTTATCGAGGAATTACGTAGGCCAGGACTGGGCCTATACTATGGCAACTATTACATAGGCTGAATGGTTCTTCATTTAAAAATTGGGCTAATGCTACCCTGTGCAATTAATTTATTTGTTTGAACGTTTTTCTGGTATTTTATCGAGGAATTACGTAGGCCAGGACTGGGCCTATACTATGGCATCTATTAAATAGGCTGAATGGTCCATCATATAAAAATTGGGCTAATGCTACCCTGTACAGTTACTTAATTTTTTTGAACGTTTTTCTGGTATTTTATCGAGGAATTACTTAGGCCAGGGCTGGGCCTATACTATGGCATTTATTACATAGGCTGAACGGTTCTTCATTTGAAAATTGGGCTACTGCTACCCTGTACAGTTAATTTATTTGTTTGTACTTTTTTCTGCTATGTTATCGAGGAATTACGTAGGCCAGGACTGGGCCTATACTATGGCATCTATTACATTGCCTGAATGGTTCTTCATTTAAAAATTACACAAATGATACCCGCTACAGTCAATCCGATTCATTGAACGTTTTTCTTGTTTTTTATCGAGGAATTACGTAGGCCAGGACTGGGCCTATACTATGGCATCTATTACATAGGCTGAATAGTCCTTCATATAAAAATTGGGCTAATGCTACCCTGTCCAGTTAATTAATTTGTTTGAACGTTTTTCTGGTATTTTATCAAGGAATTACGTAGGCCAGGACGGGGCCTATACTATGGCATCTATTACATAGGCTGAATGGTTCTTCTTTTAAAAATTGGGCTAATGCTACCCTGTACGGTTAATTTATTTGTTTGAACGTTTTTCTGGTATTTTATCGAGGAATTACGTAGGCCAGGACTGGGCCTATACTATGGCATCTATTACATAGGCTGAATGGTCCATCATATAAAAATTGGGCTAATGCTACCCTGTACAGTTACTTAATTTTTTTGAACGTTTTTCTGGTATTTTATCGAGGAATTACTTAGGCCACGGCTGGGCCTATAATATGGCATTTATTACATAGGCTGAACGGTTCTTCATTTGAAAATTGGGCTAATGCTACCCTGTACAGTTAATTTATTTGTTTGTACTTTTTTCTGCTATGTTATCGAGGAATTACGTAGGCCAGGACTGGGCCTATACTATGGCATTTATTACATAGCCTGAATGGTTCTTCATTTAAAAATTACACAAATGCTACCCGCTACAGTCAATCCGATTCATTGAACGTTTTTCTTGTTTTTTATCGAGGAATTACGTAGGCCAGGACTGGGCCTATACTATGGCATCTATTACATAGGCTGAATGGTCATTCATATAAAAATTGGGCTAATGCTACCTTCTACAGTCAATCTGATTGCTTGAACGTTTTTCTGGTATTTTATCGAGGAATTACATAGGCCTGGACTAGACCTATACTATGGCATCTATTACATAGGCTGAATGGTCCTTCATATAAAAATTGGGCTAATGCTACCCTGTACAGTTACTTAATTTTTTTGAACGTTTTTCTGGTATTTTATCGAGGAATTACGTAGGCCAAGACTGGGCCTATACTATGGCAACTATTACATAGGCTGATTGGTTCTTCATTTAAAAATTGGGCTAATGCTACCCTGTGCAATTAATTTATTTGTTTGAACGTTTTTCTTGTATTTTATCGAGGAATTACGTAGGCCAGGACTGGGCCTATACTATGGCATCTATTAAATAGGCTGAATGGTCCATCATATAAAAATTGGGCTAATGCTACCCTGTACAGTTACTTAATTTTTTTGAACGTTTTTCTGGTATTTTATCGAGGAATTACTTAGGCCAGGGCTGGGCCTATACTATGGCATTTATTACATAGGCTGAACGGTTCTTCATTTGAAAATTGGGCTAATGCTACCCTGTGCAGTTAATTTATTTGTTTGTACTTTTTTCTGCTATGTTATCGAGGAATTACGTAGGCCAGGACTGGGCCTATACTATGGCATTTATTACATAGCCTGAATGGTTCTTCATATAAAAATTGGGCTAATGCTACCCTGTCCAGTTAATTAATTTATTTGAACGTTTTTCTGGTATTTTATCAAGGAATTACGTAGGCCAGGACTGGGCCTATACTATGGCATCTATTACATAGGCTGAATGGTTCTTCTTTTAAAAATTGGGCTAATGCTACCCTGTACGGTTAATTTATTTGTTTGAACGTTTTTCTGGTATTTTATCGAGGAATTACATAGGCCAGGTCTGGGCCTATACTATGGCATCTATTACATAGGCTGAATGGTCTATCATATAAAAATTGGGCTAATGCTACCTTCTACAGTCAATCTGATTGCTTGAACGTTTTTCTGGTATTTTATCGAGGAATTACATAGGCCTGGACTAGACCTATACTATGGCATCTATTACATAGGCTGAATGGTCCTTCATATAAAAATTGGGCTAATGCTACCCTGTACAGTTACTTAATTTTTTTGAACGTTTTTCTGGTATTTTATCGAGGAATTACGTAGGCCAGGACTGGGCCTATACTATGGCAACTATTACATAGGCTGAATGGTTCTTCATTTAAAAATTGGGCTAATGCTACCCTGTGCAATTAATTTATTTGTTTGAACGTTTTTCTTGTATTTTATCGAGGAATTACGTAGGCCAGGACTGGGCCTATACTATGGCATCTATTAAATAGGCTGAATGGTCCATCATATAAAAATTGGGCTAATGCTACCCTGTACAGTTACTTAATTTTTTTGAACGTTTTTCTGGTATTTTATCGAGGAATTACTTAGGCCAGGGCTGGGCCTATACTATGGCATTTATTACATAGGCTGAACGGTTCTTCATTTGAAAATTGGGCTAATGCTACCCTGTGCAGTTAATTTATTTGTTTGTACTTTTTTCTGCTATGTTATCGAGGAATTACGTAGGCCAGGACTGGGCCTATACTATGGCATTTATTACATAGCCTGAATGGTTCTTCATTTAAAAATTACACAAATGCTACCCGCTACAGTCAATCCGATTCATTGAACGTTTTTCTTGTTTTTTATCGAGGAATTACGTAGGCCAGGACTGGGCCTATACTATGGCATCTATTACATAGGCTGAATGGTCCTTCATATAAAAATTGGGCTAATGCTACCCTGTCCAGTTAATTAATTTATTTGAACGTTTTTCTGGTATTTTATCAAGGAATTACGTAGGCCAGGACTGGGCCTATACTATGGCATCTATTACATAGGCTGAATGGTTCTTCTTTTAAAAATTGGGCTAATGCTACCCTGTACGGTTAATTTATTTGTTTGAACGTTTTTCTGGTATTTTATCGAGGAATTACATAGGCCAGGACTGGGCCTATACTATGGCATCTATTACATAGGCTGAATGGTCCATCATATAAAAATTGGGCTAATGCTACCTTCTACAGTCAATCTGATTGCTTGAACGTTTTTCTGGTATTTTATCGAGGGATTACATAGGCCTGGACTAGACCTATACTATGGCATCTATTACATAGGCTGAATGGTCCTTCATATAAAAATTGGGCTAATGCTACCCTGTACAGTTACTTAATTTTTTTGAACGTTTTTCTGGTATTTTATCGAGGAATTACGTAGGCCAGGACTGGGCCTATACTATGGCAACTATTACATAGGCTGAATGGTTCTTCATTTAAAAATTGGGCTAATGCTACCCTGTGCAATTAATTTATTTGTTTGAACGTTTTTCTGGTATTTTATCGAGGAATTACGTAGGCCAGGACTGGGCCTATACTATGGCATCTATTAAATAGGCTGAATGGTCCATCATATAAAAATTGGGCTAATGCTACCCTGTACAGTTACTTAATTTTTTTGAACGTTTTTCTGGTATTTTATCGAGGAATTACTTAGGCCAGGGCTGGGCCTATACTATGGCATTTATTACATAGGCTGAACGGTTCTTCATTTGAAAATTGGGCTACTGCTACCCTGTACAGTTAATTTATTTGTTTGTACTTTTTTCTGCTATGTTATCGAGGAATTACGTAGGCCAGGACTGGGCCTATACTATGGCATCTATTACATTGCCTGAATGGTTCTTCATTTAAAAATTACACAAATGATACCCGCTACAGTCAATCCGATTCATTGAACGTTTTTCTTGTTTTTTATCGAGGAATTACGTAGGCCAGGACTGGGCCTATACTATGGCATCTATTACATAGGCTGAATAGTCCTTCATATAAAAATTGGGCTAATGCTACCCTGTCCAGTTAATTAATTTGTTTGAACGTTTTTCTGGTATTTTATCAAGGAATTACGTAGGCCAGGACGGGGCCTATACTATGGCATCTATTACATAGGCTGAATGGTTCTTCTTTTAAAAATTGGGCTAATGCTACCCTGTACGGTTAATTTATTTGTTTGAACGTTTTTCTGGTATTTTATCGAGGAATTACGTAGGCCAGGACTGGGCCTATACTATGGCATCTATTACATAGGCTGAATGGTCCATCATATAAAAATTGGGCTAATGCTACCCTGTACAGTTACTTAATTTTTTTGAACGTTTTTCTGGTATTTTATCGAGGAATTACTTAGGCCACGGCTGGGCCTATAATATGGCATTTATTACATAGGCTGAACGGTTCTTCATTTGAAAATTGGGCTAATGCTACCCTGTACAGTTAATTTATTTGTTTGTACTTTTTTCTGCTATGTTATCGAGGAATTACGTAGGCCAGGACTGGGCCTATACTATGGCATTTATTACATAGCCTGAATGGTTCTTCATTTAAAAATTACACAAATGCTACCCGCTACAGTCAATCCGATTCATTGAACGTTTTTCTTGTTTTTTATCGAGGAATTACGTAGGCCAGGACTGGGCCTATACTATGGCATCTATTACATAGGCTGAATGGTTCTACATTTAAAAATTGGGCTAATGCTACCGGCTACAGTCAATCTGATTGTTTGAACGTTTTTCTGGTATTTTATCGAGGAATTACGTAGGCCAGGACTGGGCCTATACTATGACATCTATTACATAGGCTGAATGGTCCATCATATAAAAATTGGGCTAATGCTACCCTGTACAGTTAATTTATTTGTTTGAACGTTTTTCTGTTATTTTATCGAGGAATTACGTAAGCCAGACCTGGGCCTATACTATGGCTTCTATTACATAGGCTGAATGGTTCTTCATTTAAAATTGGGCTAATGCTACCCTGTGCAATTAATTTATTTGTTTGAACGTTTTTCTGTTATTTTATCGAGGAATTACGTAGGCCAGGATTGGGCCTATACTATGGCATCTATTACATAGGCTGAATGGTTCATCAATTAAAAATTGGGCTAATGCTACCGGCTACAGTCAATCTGATTGTTTGAACGTTTTTCTGGTATTTTATCGAGGAATTACGTAGGCCAGGACTGGGCCTATACTATGGCATCTATTACATAGGCTGAATGGTCCATCATATAAAAATTGGGCTAATGCTACCCTGTACAGTTACTTAATTTGTTTGAACGATATTCTGGTATTTTATCGAGGATTTACTTAGGCCAGGGCTGGGACTATACTATGGCATCTATTACATAGGCTGAAGGGTTCTTCATTTGAAAATTGGGCTAATGCTACCCTGTACAGTTAATTTATTTGTTTGTACTTTTTTCTGCTATGTTATCGAGGAATTACGTAGGCCAGGACTGGGCCTATACTATGGCATCAATTACATAGGCTGAACGGTCCATCATAGAAAAATTGGGCTAATGCTACCCTGTTCAGTTACTTAATTTGTTTGAACGTTTTTCTGGTATTTTATCGAGGAATTACTTAGGCCAGGGCTGGGACTATACTATGGCATCTATTACATAGGCTGAAGGGTTCTTCATTTGAAAATTGGGCTAATGCTACCCTGTACAGTTAATTTATTTGTTTGTACTTTTTTCTGCTATGTTATCGAGGAATTACGTAGGCCAGGACTGGACCTATACTATGGCATTTATTACATAGCCTGAATGGTTCTTCATTTAAAAATTACACAAATGCTACCCGCTACAGTCAATCCGATACATTGAACGTTTTTCTGGTTTTTTATCGAGGAATTACGTAGGCCAGGACTGGGCCTATACTATGGCATCGATTACATAGGCTGACCGGTTCTTCATTTGAAAATTGGGCTAATGGTACCCTGTACAGTTAATTTATTTGTTTGTACTTTTTTCTGCTATGTTATCGAGGAATTACGTAGGCCAGGACTGGGCCTATACTATGGCATTTATTACATAGCCTGAATGGTTCTTCATTTAAAAATTACACAAATGCTACCCGCTACAGTCAATCCGATTCATTGAACGTTTTTCTGGTATTTTATCGAGGAATTACGTAGGCCAGAACTGGGCCTATACTATGGCATCTATTACATAGGCTGAATGGTCCATCATATAAAAATTGGGCTAATGCTACCGGCTACAGTCAATCTGATTGTTTGAACGTTTTTCTGGTATTTTATCGAGGAATTACGTAGGCCAGGACTGGGCCTATACTATGGCATCTATTACATAGGCTGAATGGTCCATCATATAAAAATTGGGCTAATGCTACCCTGTACAGTTACTTAATTTGTTTGAACGTTTTTCGGGTATTTTATCGAGGAATTACTTAGGCCAGGGCTGGGCCTATACTATGGCATTTATTACATAGGCTGAACGGTTCTTCATTTAAAAATTGGGCTAATGCTACCGGCTACAGTCAATCTGATTGTTTGAACGTTTTTCTGGTATTTTATCGAGGAATTACGTAGGCCAGGACTGGGCCTATACTATGGCATCTATTACATAGGCTGAATGGTTCTTCATTTAAAAAATGGGCAAATGCTACCCTGTACAATTAATTTATTTGTTTGAACGTATTTCTGTTATTTTATCGATGAGTTACGTAGGCCAGGACTGGGCCTATACTATGGCAACTATTACATAGGCTGAATGGTTCTTCATTTAAAAATTGGGCTAATGCTACCCTGTGCAATTAATTTATTTGTTTGAACGTTTTTCTGTTATTTTATCGAGGAATTACGTAAGCCAGGACTGGACCTATACTATGGCATCTATTACATAGGTTGAATGGGTCTTCATTTAAATATTGGGCTAATGCTACCGGCTACAGTCAATCTGATTGTTTGAACGTTTTTCTGGTATTTTATCGAGGAATTACGTAGGCCAGGACTGGGCCTATACTATGGCATCTATTACATAGGCTGAATGGTCCATCATATAAAAATTGGGCTAATGCTACCGGCTACAGTCAATCTGATTGTTTGAACGTTTTTCTGGTATTTTATCGAGGAATTACGTAGGCCAGGACTGGGCCTATACTATGGCATCTATTACATAGGCTGAATGGTCCATCATATAAAAATTGGGCTAATGCTACCCTGTACAGTTACTTAATTTGTTTGAACGTTTTTCGGGTATTTTATCGAGGAATTACTTAGGCCAGGGCTGGGCCTATACTATGGCATCTATTACATAGGCTGAACGGTTCTTCATTTGAAAATTGGGATAATGCTACCCTGTACAGTTAATTTATTTGTTTGTACTTTTTTTCTGCTATGTTATCGAGAAATTATGTCGGCCAGTACTGGGCCTATACTATGGCATCTATTACATAGGCTGAATGGGTCTTTATTTAAAAATTGGGCTAATGCTACCTTCTACAGTCAATCTGATTGCTTGAACGTTTTTCTGGTATTTTATCGAGGAATTACATAGGCCTGGACTAGGCCTATACTATGGCATCTATTACATAGGCTGAATGGGTCTTTATTTAAAAATTGGGCTAATTCTACCATGCACAGATAATTTATTTGTTTGAACGTTTTTCTGGTATTTTATCGAGGAATTACGTAGGCCAGAACTGTGCCTATACTATGGCATCTATTCCATAGGCTGAATGGTTCTTCATTTAAAAATTGGGCCGATGCTACCAGCTACAGTCAATCTGATTGTTTAAACGTTTTTCTGGTATTTTATCGAGGAATTACGTAGGCCAGGACTGGGCCTATACTATGGCATCGATTACATAGGCTGAACGGTTGTTCATTTGAAAATTGGGCTAATGCTGCCCTGTACAGTTAATTTATTTGTTTGTACTTTTTTCTGCTATGTTATCGAGAAATTACGTCGGCCAGTACTGGGCCTATACTATGGCATCTATTACATAGTCTGAATGGGTCTTTATTTAAAAATTGGGCTAATGCTACCTTCTACAGTCAATCTGATTGCTTGAACGTTTTTCTGGTATTTTATCGAGGAATTACATAGCCCTGGACTAGGCCTATACTATGGCATCTATTACATAGGCTGAATGGTTCTTCATTTGAAAATTGGGCTAATGCTACCCTGTACAGTTAATTTATTTGTTTGTACTTTTTTCTGCTATGTTATCGAGGAATTACGTAGGCCAGGACTGGGCCTATACTATGGCATTTATTACATAGCCTGAATGGTTCTTCATTTAAAAATTACACAAATGCTACCGGCTACAGTCAATCTGATTGTTTGAACGTTTTTCTGGTATTTTATTGAGGAATTACGTAGGCCAGAACTGGGCCTATACTATGACATCTATTACATAGGCTGAATGGTCCATCATATAAAAATTGGGCTAATGCTACCCTGTACAGTTAATTTATTTGTTTGAACGTTTTTCTGTTATTTTATCGAGGAATTACGTAAGCCAGGCCTGGGCCTATACTATGGCATCTATTACATAGGCTGAATGGTTCTTCATTTAAAAATTGGGCTAATGCTACCCTGTGCAATTAATTTATTTGTTTGAACGTTTTTCTGTTATTTTATCGAGGAATTACGTAGGCCAGGACTGGGCCTATACTATGGCATCTATTACATAGGCTGAATGGTTCATCAATTAAAAATTGGGCTAATGCTACCGGCTACAGTCAATCTGATTGTTTGAACGTTTTTCTGGTATTTTATCGAGGAATTACGTAGGCCAGGACTGGGCCTATACTATGGCATCTATTACATAGGCTGAATGGGCCATCATATAAAAATTGGGCTAATGCTACCCTGTCCAGTTAATTAATTTATTTGAACGTTTTTCTGGTATTTTATCAAGGAATTACGTAGGCCAGGACTGGGCCTATACTATGGCATCTATTACATAGGCTGAATGGTGCTTCATTTAAAAATTGGGCTAATGCTACCCTGTCCAGTTAATTAATTTGTTTGAACGTTTTTCTGGTATTTTATCGAGGAATTACGTAGGCCAGGACTGGGCCTATACTATGGCAACTATTACATAGGCTGAATGGTGCTTCATTTAAAAATTGGGCTAATGCTACCCTGTGCAATTAATTTATTTGTTTGAACGTTTTTCTGGTATTTTATCGAGGAATTACGTAGGCCAGGACTGTGCCTATACTATGGCATCTATTACATAGCCTGAATGGTTCTTCATTTAAAAATTACACAAATGCTACCCGCTACAGTCAATCCGATTCATTGAACGTTTTTCTTGTTTTTTATCGAGGAATTACGTAGGCCAGGACTGGGCCTATACTATGGCATCTATTACATAGGCTGAATGGGCCATCATATAAAAATTGGGCTAATGCTACCCTGTACAGTTACTTAATTTTTTTGAACGTTTTTCTGGTATTTTATCGAGGAATTACTTAGGCCACGGCTGGGCCTATACTATGGCATTTATTACATAGGCTGAATGGTTCTTCATTTGAAAATTGGGCTAATGCTACCCTGTACAATTAATTTATTTGTTTGTACTTTTTTCTGCTATGTTATCGAGGAATTACGTAGGCCAGGACTGGACCTATACTATGGCATTTATTACATAGCCTGAATGGTTCTTCATTTAAAAATTACACAAATGCTACCCGCTACAGTCAATCCGATACATTGAACGTTTTTCTGGTTTTTTATCGAGGAATTACGTAGGCCAGGACTGGGCCTATACTATGGCATCGATTACATAGGCTGAGCGGTTCTTCATTTGAAAATTGGGCTAATGGTACCCTGTACAGTTAATTTATTTGTTTGTACTTTTTTCTGGTATTTTATCGAGGAATTACGTAGGCCAGGACTGTGCCTATACTATGGCATCTATTACATAGCCTGAATGGTTCTTCATTTAAAAATTACACAAATGCTACCCGCTACAGTCAATCCGATTCATTGAACGTTTTTCTTGTTTTTTATCGAGGAATTACGTAGGCCAGGACTGGGCCTATACTATGGCATCTATTACATAGGCTGAATGGGCCATCATATAAAAATTGGGCTAATGCTACCCTGTACAGTTACTTAATTTTTTTGAACGTTTTTCTGGTATTTTATCGAGGAATTACTTAGGCCACGGCTGGGCCTATACTATGGCATTTATTACATAGGCTGAATGGTTCTTCATTTGAAAATTGGGCTAATGCTACCCTGTACAATTAATTTATTTGTTTGTACTTTTTTCTGCTATGTTATCGAGGAATTACGTAGGCCAGGACTGGACCTATACTATGGCATTTATTACATAGCCTGAATGGTTCTTCATTTAAAAATTACACAAATGCTACCCGCTACAGTCAATCCGATACATTGAACGTTTTTCTGGTTTTTTATCGAGGAATTACGTAGGCCAGGACTGGGCCTATACTATGGCATCGATTACATAGGCTGAGCGGTTCTTCATTTGAAAATTGGGCTAATGGTACCCTGTACAGTTAATTTATTTGTTTGTACTTTTTTCTGCTATGTTATCGAGGAATTACGTAGGCCAGGACTGGGCCTATACTATGGCATCTATTACATAGGCTGAATGGTTCTTCATTTAAAAACTGGGCTAATGCTACCCTGTACGGTTAATTTATTTGTTTGAACGTTTTTCTGGTATTTTATCGAGGAATTACGTAGGCCAGGACTGGGCCTATACTATGGCATCTATTACATAGGCTGAATGGTCCATCATATAAAAATTGGGCTAATGCTACATTCTACAGTCAATCTGATTGCTTGAACGTTTTTCTGGTATTTTATCGAGGAATTACATAGGCCTGGACTAGGCCTATACTATGGCATCTATTACATAGGCTGAATGGTCCTTCATATAAAAATTGGGCTAATGCTACCCTGTCCAGTTAATTAATTTGTTTGAACGTTTTTCTGGTATTTTATCGAGGAATTACGTAGGCCAGGACTGGGCCTATACTATGGCAACTATTACATAGGCTGATTGGTGCTTCATTTAAAAATTGGGCTAATGCTACCCTGTGCAATTAATTTATTTGTTTGAACGTTTTTCTGGTATTTTATCGAGGAATTACGTAGGCCAGGACTGGGCCTATACTATGGCATCTATTACATAGGCTGAATAGTCCATCATATAAAAATTGGGCTAATGCTACCCTGTACAGTTACTTAATTTTTTTGAACGTTTTTCTGGTATTTTATCGAGGAATTACTTAGGCCACGGCTGGGCCTATACTATGGCATTTATTACATAGGCTGAATGGTTCTTCATTTGAAAATTGGGCTAATGCTACCCTGTACAGTTAATTTATTTGTTTGTACTTTTTTCTGCTATGTTATCGAGGAATTACGTAGGCCAGGACTGGGCCTATACTATGGCATTTATTACATAGCCTGAATGGTTCTTCATTTAAAAATTACACAAATGCTACCCGCTACAGTCAATCCGATTCATTGAACGTTTTTCTTGTTTTTTATCGAGGAATTACGTAGGCCAGGACTGGGCCTATACTATGGCATCTATTACATAGGCTGAATGGTCCTTCATATAAAAATTGGGCTAATGCTACCCTGTCCAGTTAATTAATTTATTTGAACGTTTTTCTGGTATTTTATCAAGGAATTACGTAGGCCAGGACTGGGCCTATACTATGGCATCTATTACATAGGCTGAATGGTTCTTCTTTTAAAAATTGGGCTAATGCTACCCTGTACGGTTAATTTATTTGTTTGAACGTTTTTCTGGTATTTTATCGAGGAATTACGTAGGCCAGGACTGGGCCTATACTATGGCATCTATTACATAGGCTGAATGGTCCATCATATAAAAATTGGGCTAATGCTACATTCTACAGTCAATCTGATTGCTTGAACGTTTTTCTGGTATTTTATCGAGGAATTACATAGGCCTGGACTAGGCCTATACTATGGCATCTATTACATAGGCTGAATGGTCCTTCATATAAAAATTGGGCTAATGCTACCCTGTCCAGTTAATTAATTTGTTTGAACGTTTTTCTGGTATTTTATCGAGGAATTACGTAGGCCAGGACTGGGCCTATACTATGGCAACTATTACATAGGCTGAATGGTGCTTCATTTAAAAATTGGGCTAATGCTACCCTGTGCAATTAATTTATTTGTTTGAACGTTTTTCTGGTATTTTATCGAGGAATTACGTAGGCCAGGACTGTGCCTATACTATGGCATCTATTACATAGCCTGAATGGTTCTTCATTTAAAAATTACACAAATGCTACCCGCTACAGTCAAACCGATTCATTGAACGTTTTTCTTGTTTTTTATCGAGGAATTACGTAGGCCAGGACTGGGCCTATACTATGGCATCTATTACATAGGCTGAATGGGCCATCATATAAAAATTGGGCTAATGCTACCCTGTACAGTTACTTAATTTTTTTGAACGTTTTTCTGGTATTTTATCGAGGAATTACTTAGGCCACGGCTGGGCCTATACTATGGCATTTATTACATAGGCTGAATGGTTCTTCATTTGAAAATTGGGCTAATGCTACCCTGTACAGTTAATTTATTTGTTTGTACTTTTTTCTGCTATGTTATCGAGGAATTACGTAGGCCAGGACTGGGCCTATACTATGGCATTTATTACATAGCCTGAATGGTTCTTCATTTAAAAATTACACAAATGCTACCCGCTACAGTCAATCCGATTCATTGAACGTTTTTCTTGTTTTTTATCGAGGAATTACGTAGGCCAGGACTGGGCCTATACTATGGCATCTATTACATAGGCTGAATGGTCCTTCATATAAAAATTGGGCTAATGCTACCCTGTCCAGTTAATTAATTTATTTGAACGTTTTTCTGGTATTTTATCAAGGAATTACGTAGACCAGGACTGGGCCTATACTATGGCATCTATTACATAGGCTGAATGGTCCATCATATAAAAATTGGGCTAATGCTACCCTGTACAGTTACTTAATTTTTTTGAACGTTTTTCTGGTATTTTATCGAGGAATTACTTAGGCCACGGCTGGGCCTATACTATGGCATTTATTACATAGGCTGAACGGTTCTTCATTTGAAAATTGGGCTAATGCTACCCTGTACAGTTAATTTATTTGTTTGTACTTTTTTCTGCTATGTTATCGAGGAATTACGTAGGCCAGGACTGGGCCTATACTATGGCATTTATTACATAGCCTGAATGGTTCTTCATTTAAAAATTACACAAATGCTACCCGCTACAGTCAATCCGATTCATTGAACGTTTTTCTTGTTTTTTATCGAGGAATTACGTAGGCCAGGACTGGGCCTATACTATGGCATCTATTACATAGGCTGAATGGTCATTCATATAAAAATTGGGCTAATGCTACCTTCTACAGTCAATCTGATTGCTTGAACGTTTTTCTGGTATTTTATCGAGGAATTACATAGGCCTGGACTAGACCTATACTATGGCATCTATTACATAGGCTGAATGGTCCTTCATATAAAAATTGGGCTAATGCTACCCTGTACAGTTACTTAATTTTTTTGAACGTTTTTCTGGTATTTTATCGAGGAATTACGTAGGCCAAGACTGGGCCTATACTATGGCAACTATTACATAGGCTGATTGGTTCTTCATTTAAAAATTGGGCTAATGCTACCCTGTGCAATTAATTTATTTGTTTGAACGTTTTTCTTGTATTTTATCGAGGAATTACGTAGGCCAGGACTGGGCCTATACTATGGCATCTATTAAATAGGCTGAATGGTCCATCATATAAAAATTGGGCTAATGCTACCCTGTACAGTTACTTAATTTTTTTGAACGTTTTTCTGGTATTTTATCGAGGAATTACTTAGGCCAGGGCTGGGCCTATACTATGGCATTTATTACATAGGCTGAACGGTTCTTCATTTGAAAATTGGGCTAATGCTACCCTGTGCAGTTAATTTATTTGTTTGTACTTTTTTCTGCTATGTTATCGAGGAATTACGTAGGCCAGGACTGGGCCTATACTATGGCATTTATTACATAGCCTGAATGGTTCTTCATATAAAAATTGGGCTAATGCTACCCTGTCCAGTTAATTAATTTATTTGAACGTTTTTCTGGTATTTTATCAAGGAATTACGTAGGCCAGGACTGGGCCTATACTATGGCATCTATTACATAGGCTGAATGGTTCTTCTTTTAAAAATTGGGCTAATGCTACCCTGTACGGTTAATTTATTTGTTTGAACGTTTTTCTGGTATTTTATCGAGGAATTACATAGGCCAGGTCTGGGCCTATACTATGGCATCTATTACATAGGCTGAATGGTCTATCATATAAAAATTGGGCTAATGCTACCTTCTACAGTCAATCTGATTGCTTGAACGTTTTTCTGGTATTTTATCGAGGAATTACATAGGCCTGGACTAGACCTATACTATGGCATCTATTACATAGGCTGAATGGTCCTTCATATAAAAATTGGGCTAATGCTACCCTGTACAGTTACTTAATTTTTTTGAACGTTTTTCTGGTATTTTATCGAGGAATTACGTAGGCCAGGACTGGGCCTATACTATGGCAACTATTACATAGGCTGAATGGTTCTTCATTTAAAAATTGGGCTAATGCTACCCTGTGCAATTAATTTATTTGTTTGAACGTTTTTCTTGTATTTTATCGAGGAATTACGTAGGCCAGGACTGGGCCTATACTATGGCATCTATTAAATAGGCTGAATGGTCCATCATATAAAAATTGGGCTAATGCTACCCTGTACAGTTACTTAATTTTTTTGAACGTTTTTCTGGTATTTTATCGAGGAATTACTTAGGCCAGGGCTGGGCCTATACTATGGCATTTATTACATAGGCTGAACGGTTCTTCATTTGAAAATTGGGCTAATGCTACCCTGTGCAGTTAATTTATTTGTTTGTACTTTTTTCTGCTATGTTATCGAGGAATTACGTAGGCCAGGACTGGGCCTATACTATGGCATTTATTACATAGCCTGAATGGTTCTTCATTTAAAAATTACACAAATGCTACCCGCTACAGTCAATCCGATTCATTGAACGTTTTTCTTGTTTTTTATCGAGGAATTACGTAGGCCAGGACTGGGCCTATACTATGGCATCTATTACATAGGCTGAATGGTCCTTCATATAAAAATTGGGCTAATGCTACCCTGTCCAGTTAATTAATTTATTTGAACGTTTTTCTGGTATTTTATCAAGGAATTACGTAGGCCAGGACTGGGCCTATACTATGGCATCTATTACATAGGCTGAATGGTTCTTCTTTTAAAAATTGGGCTAATGCTACCCTGTACGGTTAATTTATTTGTTTGAACGTTTTTCTGGTATTTTATCGAGGAATTACATAGGCCAGGACTGGGCCTATACTATGGCATCTATTACATAGGCTGAATGGTCCATCATATAAAAATTGGGCTAATGCTACCTTCTACAGTCAATCTGATTGCTTGAACGTTTTTCTGGTATTTTATCGAGGGATTACATAGGCCTGGACTAGACCTATACTATGGCATCTATTACATAGGCTGAATGGTCCTTCATATAAAAATTGGGCTAATGCTACCCTGTACAGTTACTTAATTTTTTTGAACGTTTTTCTGGTATTTTATCGAGGAATTACGTAGGCCAGGACTGGGCCTATACTATGGCAACTATTACATAGGCTGAATGGTTCTTCATTTAAAAATTGGGCTAATGCTACCCTGTGCAATTAATTTATTTGTTTGAACGTTTTTCTGGTATTTTATCGAGGAATTACGTAGGCCAGGACTGGGCCTATACTATGGCATCTATTAAATAGGCTGAATGGTCCATCATATAAAAATTGGGCTAATGCTACCCTGTACAGTTACTTAATTTTTTTGAACGTTTTTCTGGTATTTTATCGAGGAATTACTTAGGCCAGGGCTGGGCCTATACTATGGCATTTATTACATAGGCTGAACGGTTCTTCATTTGAAAATTGGGCTACTGCTACCCTGTACAGTTAATTTATTTGTTTGTACTTTTTTCTGCTATGTTATCGAGGAATTACGTAGGCCAGGACTGGGCCTATACTATGGCATCTATTACATTGCCTGAATGGTTCTTCATTTAAAAATTACACAAATGATACCCGCTACAGTCAATCCGATTCATTGAACGTTTTTCTTGTTTTTTATCGAGGAATTACGTAGGCCAGGACTGGGCCTATACTATGGCATCTATTACATAGGCTGAATAGTCCTTCATATAAAAATTGGGCTAATGCTACCCTGTCCAGTTAATTAATTTGTTTGAACGTTTTTCTGGTATTTTATCAAGGAATTACGTAGGCCAGGACGGGGCCTATACTATGGCATCTATTACATAGGCTGAATGGTTCTTCTTTTAAAAATTGGGCTAATGCTACCCTGTACGGTTAATTTATTTGTTTGAACGTTTTTCTGGTATTTTATCGAGGAATTACGTAGGCCAGGACTGGGCCTATACTATGGCATCTATTACATAGGCTGAATGGTCCATCATATAAAAATTGGGCTAATGCTACCCTGTACAGTTACTTAATTTTTTTGAACGTTTTTCTGGTATTTTATCGAGGAATTACTTAGGCCACGGCTGGGCCTATAATATGGCATTTATTACATAGGCTGAACGGTTCTTCATTTGAAAATTGGGCTAATGCTACCCTGTACAGTTAATTTATTTGTTTGTACTTTTTTCTGCTATGTTATCGAGGAATTACGTAGGCCAGGACTGGGCCTATACTATGGCATTTATTACATAGCCTGAATGGTTCTTCATTTAAAAATTACACAAATGCTACCCGCTACAGTCAATCCGATTCATTGAACGTTTTTCTTGTTTTTTATCGAGGAATTACGTAGGCCAGGACTGGGCCTATACTATGGCATCTATTACATAGGCTGAATGGTTCTACATTTAAAAATTGGGCTAATGCTACCGGCTACAGTCAATCTGATTGTTTGAACGTTTTTCTGGTATTTTATCGAGGAATTACGTAGGCCAGGACTGGGCCTATACTATGACATCTATTACATAGGCTGAATGGTCCATCATATAAAAATTGGGCTAATGCTACCCTGTACAGTTAATTTATTTGTTTGAACGTTTTTCTGTTATTTTATCGAGGAATTACGTAAGCCAGACCTGGGCCTATACTATGGCTTCTATTACATAGGCTGAATGGTTCTTCATTTAAAATTGGGCTAATGCTACCCTGTGCAATTAATTTATTTGTTTGAACGTTTTTCTGTTATTTTATCGAGGAATTACGTAGGCCAGGATTGGGCCTATACTATGGCATCTATTACATAGGCTGAATGGTTCATCAATTAAAAATTGGGCTAATGCTACCGGCTACAGTCAATCTGATTGTTTGAACGTTTTTCTGGTATTTTATCGAGGAATTACGTAGGCCAGGACTGGGCCTATACTATGGCATCTATTACATAGGCTGAATGGTCCATCATATAAAAATTGGGCTAATGCTACCCTGTACAGTTACTTAATTTGTTTGAACGATATTCTGGTATTTTATCGAGGATTTACTTAGGCCAGGGCTGGGACTATACTATGGCATCTATTACATAGGCTGAAGGGTTCTTCATTTGAAAATTGGGCTAATGCTACCCTGTACAGTTAATTTATTTGTTTGTACTTTTTTCTGCTATGTTATCGAGGAATTACGTAGGCCAGGACTGGGCCTATACTATGGCATCAATTACATAGGCTGAACGGTCCATCATAGAAAAATTGGGCTAATGCTACCCTGTTCAGTTACTTAATTTGTTTGAACGTTTTTCTGGTATTTTATCGAGGAATTACTTAGGCCAGGGCTGGGACTATACTATGGCATCTATTACATAGGCTGAAGGGTTCTTCATTTGAAAATTGGGCTAATGCTACCCTGTACAGTTAATTTATTTGTTTGTACTTTTTTCTGCTATGTTATCGAGGAATTACGTAGGCCAGGACTGGACCTATACTATGGCATTTATTACATAGCCTGAATGGTTCTTCATTTAAAAATTACACAAATGCTACCCGCTACAGTCAATCCGATACATTGAACGTTTTTCTGGTTTTTTATCGAGGAATTACGTAGGCCAGGACTGGGCCTATACTATGGCATCGATTACATAGGCTGACCGGTTCTTCATTTGAAAATTGGGCTAATGGTACCCTGTACAGTTAATTTATTTGTTTGTACTTTTTTCTGCTATGTTATCGAGGAATTACGTAGGCCAGGACTGGGCCTATACTATGGCATTTATTACATAGCCTGAATGGTTCTTCATTTAAAAATTACACAAATGCTACCCGCTACAGTCAATCCGATTCATTGAACGTTTTTCTGGTATTTTATCGAGGAATTACGTAGGCCAGAACTGGGCCTATACTATGGCATCTATTACATAGGCTGAATGGTCCATCATATAAAAATTGGGCTAATGCTACCGGCTACAGTCAATCTGATTGTTTGAACGTTTTTCTGGTATTTTATCGAGGAATTACGTAGGCCAGGACTGGGCCTATACTATGGCATCTATTACATAGGCTGAATGGTCCATCATATAAAAATTGGGCTAATGCTACCCTGTACAGTTACTTAATTTGTTTGAACGTTTTTCGGGTATTTTATCGAGGAATTACTTAGGCCAGGGCTGGGCCTATACTATGGCATTTATTACATAGGCTGAACGGTTCTTCATTTAAAAATTGGGCTAATGCTACCGGCTACAGTCAATCTGATTGTTTGAACGTTTTTCTGGTATTTTATCGAGGAATTACGTAGGCCAGGACTGGGCCTATACTATGGCATCTATTACATAGGCTGAATGGTTCTTCATTTAAAAAATGGGCAAATGCTACCCTGTACAATTAATTTATTTGTTTGAACGTATTTCTGTTATTTTATCGATGAGTTACGTAGGCCAGGACTGGGCCTATACTATGGCAACTATTACATAGGCTGAATGGTTCTTCATTTAAAAATTGGGCTAATGCTACCCTGTGCAATTAATTTATTTGTTTGAACGTTTTTCTGTTATTTTATCGAGGAATTACGTAAGCCAGGACTGGACCTATACTATGGCATCTATTACATAGGTTGAATGGGTCTTCATTTAAATATTGGGCTAATGCTACCGGCTACAGTCAATCTGATTGTTTGAACGTTTTTCTGGTATTTTATCGAGGAATTACGTAGGCCAGGACTGGGCCTATACTATGGCATCTATTACATAGGCTGAATGGTCCATCATATAAAAATTGGGCTAATGCTACCGGCTACAGTCAATCTGATTGTTTGAACGTTTTTCTGGTATTTTATCGAGGAATTACGTAGGCCAGGACTGGGCCTATACTATGGCATCTATTACATAGGCTGAATGGTCCATCATATAAAAATTGGGCTAATGCTACCCTGTACAGTTACTTAATTTGTTTGAACGTTTTTCGGGTATTTTATCGAGGAATTACTTAGGCCAGGGCTGGGCCTATACTATGGCATCTATTACATAGGCTGAACGGTTCTTCATTTGAAAATTGGGATAATGCTACCCTGTACAGTTAATTTATTTGTTTGTACTTTTTTTCTGCTATGTTATCGAGAAATTATGTCGGCCAGTACTGGGCCTATACTATGGCATCTATTACATAGGCTGAATGGGTCTTTATTTAAAAATTGGGCTAATGCTACCTTCTACAGTCAATCTGATTGCTTGAACGTTTTTCTGGTATTTTATCGAGGAATTACATAGGCCTGGACTAGGCCTATACTATGGCATCTATTACATAGGCTGAATGGGTCTTTATTTAAAAATTGGGCTAATTCTACCATGCACAGATAATTTATTTGTTTGAACGTTTTTCTGGTATTTTATCGAGGAATTACGTAGGCCAGAACTGTGCCTATACTATGGCATCTATTCCATAGGCTGAATGGTTCTTCATTTAAAAATTGGGCCGATGCTACCAGCTACAGTCAATCTGATTGTTTAAACGTTTTTCTGGTATTTTATCGAGGAATTACGTAGGCCAGGACTGGGCCTATACTATGGCATCGATTACATAGGCTGAACGGTTGTTCATTTGAAAATTGGGCTAATGCTGCCCTGTACAGTTAATTTATTTGTTTGTACTTTTTTCTGCTATGTTATCGAGAAATTACGTCGGCCAGTACTGGGCCTATACTATGGCATCTATTACATAGTCTGAATGGGTCTTTATTTAAAAATTGGGCTAATGCTACCTTCTACAGTCAATCTGATTGCTTGAACGTTTTTCTGGTATTTTATCGAGGAATTACATAGCCCTGGACTAGGCCTATACTATGGCATCTATTACATAGGCTGAATGGTTCTTCATTTGAAAATTGGGCTAATGCTACCCTGTACAGTTAATTTATTTGTTTGTACTTTTTTCTGCTATGTTATCGAGGAATTACGTAGGCCAGGACTGGGCCTATACTATGGCATTTATTACATAGCCTGAATGGTTCTTCATTTAAAAATTACACAAATGATACCCGCTACAGTCAATCCGATTCATTGAACGTTTATCTTGTTTTTTATCGAGGAATTACGTAGGCCAGGACTGGGCCTATACTATGGCATCTATTACATAGGCTGAATAGTCCTTCATATAAAAATTGGGCTAATGCTACCCTGTCCAGTTAATTAATTTGTTTGAACGTTTTTCTGGTATTTTATCAAGGAATTACGTAGGCCAGGACGGGGCCTATACTATGGCATCTATTACATAGGCTGAATGGTTCTTCTTTTAAAAATTGGGCTAATGCTACCCTGTACGGTTAATTTATTTGTTTGAACGTTTTTCTGGTATTTTATCGAGGAATTACGTAGGCCAGGACTGGGCCTATACTATGGCATCTATTACATAGGCTGAATGGTCCATCATATAAAAATTGGGCTAATGCTACATTCTACAGTCAATCTGATTGCTTGAACGTTTTTCTGGTATTTTATCGAGGAATTACATAGGCCTGGACTAGGCCTATACTATGGCATCTATTACATAGGCTGAATGGTCCTTCATATAAAAATTGGGCTAATGCTACCCTGTCCAGTTAATTAATTTGTTTGAACGTTTTTCTGGTATTTTATCGAGGAATTACGTAGGCCAGGACTGGGCCTATACTATGGCAACTATTACATAGGCTGAATGGTGCTTCATTTAAAAATTGGGCTAATGCTACCCTGTGCAATTAATTTATTTGTTTGAACGTTTTTCTGGTATTTTATCGAGGAATTACGTAGGCCAGGACTGTGCCTATACTATGGCATCTATTACATAGCCTGAATGGTTCTTCATTTAAAAATTACACAAATGCTACCCGCTACAGTCAATCCGATTCATTGAACGTTTTTCTTGTTTTTTATCGAGGAATTACGTAGGCCAGGACTGGGCCTATACTATGGCATCTATTACATAGGCTGAATGGGCCATCATATAAAAATTGGGCTAATGCTACCCTGTACAGTTACTTAATTTTGTTGAACGTTTTTCTGGTATTTTATCGAGGAATTACTTAGGCCACGGCTGGGCCTATACTATGGCATTTATTACATAGGCTGAATGGTTCTTCATTTGAAAATTGGGCTAATGCTACCCTGTACAATTAATTTATTTGTTTGTACTTTTTTCTGCTATGTTATCGAGGAATTACGTAGGCCAGGACTGGACCTATACTATGGCATTTATTACATAGCCTGAATGGTTCTTCATTTAAAAATTACACAAATGCTACCCGCTACAGTCAATCCGATACATTGAACGTTTTTCTGGTTTTTTATCGAGGAATTACGTAGGCCAGGACTGGGCCTATACTATGGCATCGATTACATAGGCTGAGCGGTTCTTCATTTGAAAATTGGGCTAATGGTACCCTGTACAGTTAATTTATTTGTTTGTACTTTTTTCTGCTATGTTATCGAGGAATTACGTAGGCCAGGACTGGGCCTATACTATGGCATCTATTACGTAGGCTGAATGGTTCTTCATTTGAAAATTGGGCTAATGCTACCCTGTACAGTTAATTTATTTGTTTGTACTTTTTTCTGCTATGTTATCGAGGAAATACGTAGGCCAGGACTGGGCCTATACGATGGCATCTATTACATAGGCTGAATGGTTCTTCATTTAAAAATTGGGCTAATGCTACCGGCTACAGTCAATCTGATTGTTTGAACGTTTTTCTGGTATTTTATTGAGGAATTACGTAGGCCAGGACTGGGCCTATACTATGGCATCTATTACATAGGCTGAATGGTTCATCATTTAAAAAATGGGCTGATGCTACCCTGTACAATTAATTTATTTGTTTGAACGTATTTCTGTTATTTTATCGATGAGTTACGTAGGCCAGGACTGGGCCTATACTATGGCAACTATTACATAGGCTGAATGGTTCTTCATTTAAAAATTGGGCTAATGCTACCCTGTGCAATTAATTTATTTGTTTGAACGTTTTTCGGTTATTTTATCGAGGAATTACGTAAGCCAGGACTGGACCTATACTATGGCATCTATTACATAGGCTGAATGGGTCTTCATTTAAATATTGGGCTAATGCTACCGGCTACAGTCAATCTGATTGTTTGAACGTTTTTCTGGTATTTTATCGAGGAATTACGTAGGCCAGGACTGGGCCTATACTATGGCATCTATTACATAGGCTGAATGGTCCTTCATATAAAAATTGGGCTAATGCTACCCTGTCCAGTTAATTAATTTGTTTGAACGTTTTTCTGGTATTTTATCAAGGAATTACGTAGGCCAGGACGGGGCCTATACTATGGCATCTATTACATAGGCTGAATGGTCCATCATATAAAAATTGGGCTAATGCTACATTCTACAGTCAATCTGATTGCTTGAACGTTTTTCTGGTATTTTATCGAGGAATTACATAGGGCTGGACTAGGCCTATACTATGGCATCTTTTACATAGGCTGAATGGTCCTTCATATAAAAATTGGGCTAATGCTACTCTGTCCAGTTAATTAATTTGTTTGAACGTTTTTCTGGTATTTTATCGAGGAATTACGTAGGCCAGGACTGGGCCTATACTATGGCAACTATTACATAGGCTGAATGGTGCTTCACTTAAAAATTGGGCTAATGCTACCCTGTGCAATTAATTTATTTGTTTGAACGTTTTTCTGGTATTTTATCGAGGAATTACGTAGGCCAGGACTTGGCCTATACTATGGCATCTATTACATAGGTTGAATGGTCCATCATATAAAAATTGGGCTAATGCTACCCTGTACAATTACTTAATTTTTTTGAACGTTTTTCTGGTATTTTCTCGAGGAATTACTTAGGCCACGGCTGGGCCTATACTATGGCATTTATTACATAGGCTGAATGGTTCTTCATTTGAAAATTGGGCTAATGCTACCCTGTACAGTTAATTTATTTGTTTGTAGTTTTTTCTGCTATGTTATCGAGGAATTACGTAGGGCAGGACTGGGCCTATACTATGGCATTTATTACATAGCCTGAATGGTTCTTCATTTAAAAATTACACAAATGCTACCCGCTACAGTCAATCCGATTCATTGAACGTTTTTCTTGTTTTTTATCGAGGAATTACGTAGGCCAGGACTGGGCCTATACTATGGCATCTATTACATAGGCTGAATGGTCCTTCATATAAAAATTGGGCTAATGCTACCCTGTCCAGTTAATTAATTTATTTGAACGTTTTTCTGGTATTTTATCAAGGAATTACGTAGGCCAGGACTGGGCCTATACTATGGCATCTATTACATAGGCTGAATGGTTCTTCTTTTAAAAATTGGGCTAATGCTACCCTGTACGGTTAATTTATTTGTTTGAACGTTTTTCTGGTATTTTATCGAGGAATTACGTAGGCCAGGACTGGGCCTATACTATGGCATCTATTACATAGGCTGAATGGTCCATCATATAAAAATTGGGCTAATGCTACCCTGTACAGTTACTTAATTTTTTTGAATGTTTTTCTGGTATTTTATCGAGGAATTACGTAGGCCAGGACTTGGCCTATACTATGGCATCTATTACATAGGCTGAATGGTCCATCATATAAAAATTGGGCTAATGCTACCCTGTACAATTACTTAATTTTTTTGAACGTTTTTCTGGTATTTTCTCGAGGAATTACTTAGGCCACGGCTGGGCCTATACTATGGCATTTATTACATAGGCTGAATGGTTCTTCATTTGAAAATTGGGCTAATGCTACCCTGTACAGTTAATTTATTTGTTTGTACTTTTTTCTGCTATGTTATCGAGGAATCACGTAGGCCAGGACTGGGCCTATACTATGGCATTTATTACATAGCCTGAATGGTTCTTCATTTAAAAATTACACAAATGCTACCCGCTACAGTCAATCCGATTCATTGAACGTTTTTCTTGTTTTTTATCGAGGAATTACGTAGGCCAGGACTGGGCCTATACTATGGCATCTATTACATAGGCTGAATGGTCCTTCATATAAAAATTGGGCTAATGCTACCCTGTCCAGTTAATTAATTTATTTGAACGTTTTTCTGGTATTTTATCAAGGAATTACGTAGGCCAGGACTGGGCCTATACTATGGCATCTATTACATAGGCTGAATGGTTCTTCTTTTAAAAATTGGGCTAATGCTACCCTGTACGGTTAATTTATTTGTTTGAATGTTTTTCTGGTATTTTATCGAGGAATTACATAGGCCAGGACTGGGCCTATACTATGGCATCTATTACATAGGCTGAATGGTCCATCATATAAAAATTGGGCTAATGCTACCTTCTACAGTCAATCTGATTGCTTGAACGTTTTTCTGGTATTTTATCGAGGAATTACATAGGCCTGGACTAGACCTATACTATGGCATCTATTACATAGGCTGAATGGTCCTTCATATAAAAATTGGGCTAATGCTACCCTGTATAGTTACTTAATTTTTTTGAACGTTTTTCTGGTATTTTATCGAGGAATTACGTAGGCCAGGACTGGGCCTATACTATGGCAACTATTACATAGGCTGAATGGTTCTTCATTTAAAAATTGGGCTAATGCTACCCTGTGCAAATAATTTATTTGTTTGAACGTTTTTCTGGTATTTTATCGAGGGATTACGTAGGCCAGGACTGGGCCTATACTATGGCATCTATTACATAGGCTGAATGGGCCATCATATAAAAATTGGGCTAATGCTACCCTGTACAGTTACTTAATTTTTTTGAACGTTTTTCTGGTATTTTATCGAGGAATTACTTAGGCCAGGGCTGGGCCTATACTATGGCATTTATTACATAGGCTGAACGGTTCTTCATTTGAAAATTGGGCTACTGCTACCCTGTACAGTTAATTTATTTGTTTGTACTTTTTTCTGCTATGTTATCGAGGAATTACGTAGGCCAGGACTGGGCCTATACTATGGCATTTATTACATTGCCTGAATGGTTCTTCATTTAAAAATTACACAAATGATACCCGCTACAGTCAATCCGATTCATTGAACGTTTATCTTGTTTTTTATCGAGGAATTACGTAGGCCAGGACTGGGCCTATACTATGGCATCTATTACATAGGCTGAATGGTCCTTCATATAAAAATTGGGCTAATGCTACCCTGTCCAGTTAATTAATTTGTTTGAACGTTTTTCTGGTATTTTATCAAGGAATTACGTAGGCCAGGACGGGGCCTATACTATGGCATCTATTACATAGGCTGAATGGTTCTTCTTTTAAAAATTGGGCTAATGCTACCCTGTACGGTTAATTTATTTGTTTGAACGTTTTTCTGGTATTTTATCGAGGAATTACGTAGGCCAGGACTGGGCCTATACTATGGCATCTATTACATAGGCTGAATGGTCCATCATATAAAAATTGGGCTAATGCTACATTCTACAGTCAATCTGATTGCTTGAACGTTTTTCTGGTATTTTATCGAGGAATTACATAGGCCTGGACTAGGCCTATACTATGGCATCTATTACATAGGCTGAATGGTCCTTCATATAAAAATTGGGCTAATGCTACCCTGTCCAGTTAATTAATTTGTTTGAACGTTTTTCTGGTATTTTATCGAGGAATTACGTAGGCCAGGACTGGGCCTATACTATGGCAACTATTACATAGGCTGAATGGTGCTTCATTTAAAAATTGGGCTAATGCTACCCTGTGCAATTAATTTATTTGTTTGAACGTTTTTCTGGTATTTTATCGAGGAATTACGTAGGCCAGGACTGTGCCTATACTATGGCATCTATTACATAGCCTGAATGGTTCTTCATTTAAAAATTACACAAATGCTACCCGCTACAGTCAATCCGATTCATTGAACGTTTTTCTTGTTTTTTATCGAGGAATTACGTAGGCCAGGACTGGGCCTATACTATGGCATCTATTACATAGGCTGAATGGGCCATCATATAAAAATTGGGCTAATGCTACCCTGTACAGTTACTTAATTTTTTTGAACGTTTTTCTGGTATTTTATCGAGGAATTACTTAGGCCACGGCTGGGCCTATACTATGGCATTTATTACATAGGCTGAATGGTTCTTCATTTGAAAATTGGGCTAATGCTACCCTGTACAATTAATTTATTTGTTTGTACTTTTTTCTGCTATGTTATCGAGGAATTACGTAGGCCAGGACTGGACCTATACTATGGCATTTATTACATAGCCTGAATGGATCTTCATTTAAAAATTACACAAATGCTACCCGCTACAGTCAATCCGATACATTGAACGTTTTTCTGGTTTTTTATCGAGGAATTACGTAGGCCAGGACTGGGCCTATACTATGGCATCGATTACATAGGCTGAGCGGTTCTTCATTTGAAAATTGGGCTAATGGTACCCTGTACAGTTAATTTATTTGTTTGTACTTTTTTCTGCTATGTTATCGAGGAATTACGTAGGCCAGGACTGGGCCTATACTATGGCATCTATTACGTAGGCTGAATGGTTCTTCATTTGAAAATTGGGCTAATGCTACCCTGTACAGTTAATTTATTTGTTTGTACTTTTTTCTGCTATGTTATCGAGGAAATACGTAGGCCAGGACTGGGCCTATACGATGGCATCTATTACATAGGCTGAATGGTTCTTCATTTAAAAATTGGGCTAATGCTACCGGCTACAGTCAATCTGATTGTTTGAACGTTTTTCTGGTATTTTATTGAGGAATTACGTAGGCCAGGACTGGGCCTATACTATGGCATCTATTACATAGGCTGAATGGTTCTTCATTTAAAAAATGGGCTGATGCTACCCTGTACAATTAATTTATTTGTTTGAACGTATTTCTGTTATTTTATCGATGAGTTACGTAGGCCAGGACTGGGGCTATACTATGGCAACTATTACATAGGCTGAATGGTTCTTCATTTAAAAATTGGGCTAATGCTACCCTGTGCAATTAATTTATTTGTTTGAACGTTTTTCGGTTATTTTATCGAGGAATTACGTAAGCCAGGACTGGACCTATACTATGGCATCTATTACATAGGCTGAATGGGTCTTCATTTAAATATTGGGCTAATGCTACCGGCTACAGTCAATCTGATTGTTTGAACGTTTTTCTGGTATTTTATCGAGGAATTACGTAGGCCAGGACTGGGCCTATACTATGGCATCTATTACATAGGCTGAATGGTCCTTCATATAAAAATTGGGCTAATGCTACCCTGTCCAGTTAATTAATTTGTTTGAACGTTTTTCTGGTATTTTATCAAGGAATTACGTAGGCCAGGACGGGGCCTATACTATGGCATCTATTACATAGGCTGAATGGTCCATCATATAAAAATTGGGCTAATGCTACATTCTACAGTCAATCTGATTGCTTGAACGTTTTTCTGGTATTTTATCGAGGAATTACATAGGGCTGGACTAGGCCTATACTATGGCATCTTTTACATAGGCTGAATGGTCCTTCATATAAAAATTGGGCTAATGCTACTCTGTCCAGTTAATTAATTTGTTTGAACGTTTTTCTGGTATTTTATCGAGGAATTACGTAGGCCAGGACTGGGCCTATACTATGGCAACTATTACATAGGCTGAATGGTGCTTCACTTAAAAATTGGGCTAATGCTACCCTGTGCAATTAATTTATTTGTTTGAACGTTTTTCTGGTATTTTATCGAGGAATTACGTAGGCCAGGACTTGGCCTATACTATGGCATCTATTACATAGGCTGAATGGTCCATCATATAAAAATTGGGCTAATGCTACCCTGTACAATTACTTAATTTTTTTGAACGTTTTTCTGGTATTTTCTCGAGGAATTACTTAGGCCACGGCTGGGCCTATACTATGGCATTTATTACATAGGCTGAATGGTTCTTCATTTGAAAATTGGGCTAATGCTACCCTGTACAGTTAATTTATTTGTTTGTAGTTTTTTCTGCTATGTTATCGAGGAATTACGTAGGGCAGGACTGGGCCTATACTATGGCATTTATTACATAGCCTGAATGGTTCTTCATTTAAAAATTACACAAATGCTACCCGCTACAGTCAATCCGATTCATTGAACGTTTTTCTTGTTTTTTATCGAGGAATTACGTAGGCCAGGACTGGGCCTATACTATGGCATCTATTACATAGGCTGAATGGTCCTTCATATAAAAATTGGGCTAATGCTACCCTGTCCAGTTAATTAATTTATTTGAACGTTTTTCTGGTATTTTATCAAGGAATTACGTAGGCCAGGACTGGGCCTATACTATGGCATCTATTACATAGGCTGAATGGTTCTTCTTTTAAAAATTGGGCTAATGCTACCCTGTACGGTTAATTTATTTGTTTGAACGTTTTTCTGGTATTTTATCGAGGAATTACGTAGGCCAGGACTGGGCCTATACTATGGCATCTATTACATAGGCTGAATGGTCCATCATATAAAAATTGGGCTAATGCTACCCTGTACAGTTACTTAATTTTTTTGAATGTTTTTCTGGTATTTTATCGAGGAATTACGTAGGCCAGGACTTGGCCTATACTATGGCATCTATTACATAGGCTGAATGGTCCATCATATAAAAATTGGGCTAATGCTACCCTGTACAATTACTTAATTTTTTTGAACGTTTTTCTGGTATTTTCTCGAGGAATTACTTAGGCCACGGCTGGGCCTATACTATGGCATTTATTACATAGGCTGAATGGTTCTTCATTTGAAAATTGGGCTAATGCTACCCTGTACAGTTAATTTATTTGTTTGTACTTTTTTCTGCTATGTTATCGAGGAATCACGTAGGCCAGGACTGGGCCTATACTATGGCATTTATTACATAGCCTGAATGGTTCTTCATTTAAAAATTACACAAATGCTACCCGCTACAGTCAATCCGATTCATTGAACGTTTTTCTTGTTTTTTATCGAGGAATTACGTAGGCCAGGACTGGGCCTATACTATGGCATCTATTACATAGGCTGAATGGTCCTTCATATAAAAATTGGGCTAATGCTACCCTGTCCAGTTAATTAATTTATTTGAACGTTTTTCTGGTATTTTATCAAGGAATTACGTAGGCCAGGACTGGGCCTATACTATGGCATCTATTACATAGGCTGAATGGTTCTTCTTTTAAAAATTGGGCTAATGCTACCCTGTACGGTTAATTTATTTGTTTGAACGTTTTTCTGGTATTTTATCGAGGAATTACATAGGCCAGGACTGGGCCTATACTATGGCATCTATTACATAGGCTGAATGGTCCATCATATAAAAATTGGGCTAATGCTACCTTCTACAGTCAATCTGATTGCTTGAACGTTTTTCTGGTATTTTATCGAGGAATTACATAGGCCTGGACTAGACCTATACTATGGCATCTATTACATAGGCTGAATGGTCCTTCATATAAAAATTGGGCTAATGCTACCCTGTATAGTTACTTAATTTTTTTGAACGTTTTTCTGGTATTTTATCGAGGAATTACGTAGGCCAGGACTGGGCCTATACTATGGCAACTATTACATAGGCTGAATGGTTCTTCATTTAAAAATTGGGCTAATGCTACCCTGTGCAAATAATTTATTTGTTTGAACGTTTTTCTGGTATTTTATCGAGGGATTACGTAGGCCAGGACTGGGCCTATACTATGGCATCTATTACATAGGCTGAATGGGCCATCATATAAAAATTGGGCTAATGCTACCCTGTACAGTTACTTAATTTTTTTGAACGTTTTTCTGGTATTTTATCGAGGAATTACTTAGGCCAGGGCTGGGCCTATACTATGGCATTTATTACATAGGCTGAACGGTTCTTCATTTGAAAATTGGGCTACTGCTACCCTGTACAGTTAATTTATTTGTTTGTACTTTTTTCTGCTATGTTATCGAGGAATTACGTAGGCCAGGACTGGGCCTATACTATGGCATTTATTACATTGCCTGAATGGTTCTTCATTTAAAAATTACACAAATGATACCCGCTACAGTCAATCCGATTCATTGAACGTTTATCTTGTTTTTTATCGAGGAATTACGTAGGCCAGGACTGGGCCTATACTATGGCATCTATTACATAGGCTGAATGGTCCTTCATATAAAAATTGGGCTAATGCTACCCTGTCCAGTTAATTAATTTGTTTGAACGTTTTTCTGGTATTTTATCAAGGAATTACGTAGGCCAGGACGGGGCCTATACTATGGCATCTATTACATAGGCTGAATGGTTCTTCTTTTAAAAATTGGGCTAATGCTACCCTGTACGGTTAATTTATTTGTTTGAACGTTTTTCTGGTATTTTATCGAGGAATTACGTAGGCCAGGACTGGGCCTATACTATGGCATCTATTACATAGGCTGAATGGTCCATCATATAAAAATTGGGCTAATGCTACATTCTACAGTCAATCTGATTGCTTGAACGTTTTTCTGGTATTTTATCGAGGAATTACATAGGCCTGGACTAGGCCTATACTATGGCATCTATTACATAGGCTGAATGGTCCTTCATATAAAAATTGGGCTAATGCTACCCTGTCCAGTTAATTAATTTGTTTGAACGTTTTTCTGGTATTTTATCGAGGAATTACGTAGGCCAGGACTGGGCCTATACTATGGCAACTATTACATAGGCTGAATGGTGCTTCATTTAAAAATTGGGCTAATGCTACCCTGTGCAATTAATTTATTTGTTTGAACGTTTTTCTGGTATTTTATCGAGGAATTACGTAGGCCAGGACTGTGCCTATACTATGGCATCTATTACATAGCCTGAATGGTTCTTCATTTAAAAATTACACAAATGCTACCCGCTACAGTCAATCCGATTCATTGAACGTTTTTCTTGTTTTTTATCGAGGAATTACGTAGGCCAGGACTGGGCCTATACTATGGCATCTATTACATAGGCTGAATGGGCCATCATATAAAAATTGGGCTAATGCTACCCTGTACAGTTACTTAATTTTTTTGAACGTTTTTCTGGTATTTTATCGAGGAATTACTTAGGCCACGGCTGGGCCTATACTATGGCATTTATTACATAGGCTGAATGGTTCTTCATTTGAAAATTGGGCTAATGCTACCCTGTACAATTAATTTATTTGTTTGTACTTTTTTCTGCTATGTTATCGAGGAATTACGTAGGCCAGGACTGGACCTATACTATGGCATTTATTACATAGCCTGAATGGTTCTTCATTTAAAAATTACACAAATGCTACCCGCTACAGTCAATCCGATACATTGAACGTTTTTCTGGTTTTTTATCGAGGAATTACGTAGGCCAGGACTGGGCCTATACTATGGCATCGATTACATAGGCTGAGCGGTTCTTCATTTGAAAATTGGGCTAATGGTACCCTGTACAGTTAATTTATTTGTTTGTACTTTTTTCTGGTATTTTATCGAGGAATTACGTAGGCCAGGACTGTGCCTATACTATGGCATCTATTACATAGCCTGAATGGTTCTTCATTTAAAAATTACACAAATGCTACCCGCTACAGTCAATCCGATTCATTGAACGTTTTTCTTGTTTTTTATCGAGGAATTACGTAGGCCAGGACTGGGCCTATACTATGGCATCTATTACATAGGCTGAATGGGCCATCATATAAAAATTGGGCTAATGCTACCCTGTACAGTTACTTAATTTTTTTGAACGTTTTTCTGGTATTTTATCGAGGAATTACTTAGGCCACGGCTGGGCCTATACTATGGCATTTATTACATAGGCTGAATGGTTCTTCATTTGAAAATTGGGCTAATGCTACCCTGTACAATTAATTTATTTGTTTGTACTTTTTTCTGCTATGTTATCGAGGAATTACGTAGGCCAGGACTGGACCTATACTATGGCATTTATTACATAGCCTGAATGGTTCTTCATTTAAAAATTACACAAATGCTACCCGCTACAGTCAATCCGATACATTGAACGTTTTTCTGGTTTTTTATCGAGGAATTACGTAGGCCAGGACTGGGCCTATACTATGGCATCGATTACATAGGCTGAGCGGTTCTTCATTTGAAAATTGGGCTAATGGTACCCTGTACAGTTAATTTATTTGTTTGTACTTTTTTCTGCTATGTTATCGAGGAATTACGTAGGCCAGGACTGGGCCTATACTATGGCATCTATTACATAGGCTGAATGGTTCTTCATTTAAAAACTGGGCTAATGCTACCCTGTACGGTTAATTTATTTGTTTGAACGTTTTTCTGGTATTTTATCGAGGAATTACGTAGGCCAGGACTGGGCCTATACTATGGCATCTATTACATAGGCTGAATGGTCCATCATATAAAAATTGGGCTAATGCTACATTCTACAGTCAATCTGATTGCTTGAACGTTTTTCTGGTATTTTATCGAGGAATTACATAGGCCTGGACTAGGCCTATACTATGGCATCTATTACATAGGCTGAATGGTCCTTCATATAAAAATTGGGCTAATGCTACCCTGTCCAGTTAATTAATTTGTTTGAACGTTTTTCTGGTATTTTATCGAGGAATTACGTAGGCCAGGACTGGGCCTATACTATGGCAACTATTACATAGGCTGATTGGTGCTTCATTTAAAAATTGGGCTAATGCTACCCTGTGCAATTAATTTATTTGTTTGAACGTTTTTCTGGTATTTTATCGAGGAATTACGTAGGCCAGGACTGGGCCTATACTATGGCATCTATTACATAGGCTGAATAGTCCATCATATAAAAATTGGGCTAATGCTACCCTGTACAGTTACTTAATTTTTTTGAACGTTTTTCTGGTATTTTATCGAGGAATTACTTAGGCCACGGCTGGGCCTATACTATGGCATTTATTACATAGGCTGAATGGTTCTTCATTTGAAAATTGGGCTAATGCTACCCTGTACAGTTAATTTATTTGTTTGTACTTTTTTCTGCTATGTTATCGAGGAATTACGTAGGCCAGGACTGGGCCTATACTATGGCATTTATTACATAGCCTGAATGGTTCTTCATTTAAAAATTAGACAAATGCTACCCGCTACAGTCAATCCGATTCATTGAACGTTTTTCTTGTTTTTTATCGAGGAATTACGTAGGCCAGGACTGGGCCTATACTATGGCATCTATTACATAGGCTGAATGGTCCTTCATATAAAAATTGGGCTAATGCTACCCTGTCCAGTTAATTAATTTATTTGAACGTTTTTCTGGTATTTTATCAAGGAATTACGTAGGCCAGGACTGGGCCTATACTATGGCATCTATTACATAGGCTGAATGGTTCTTCTTTTAAAAATTGGGCTAATGCTACCCTGTACGGTTAATTTATTTGTTTGAACGTTTTTCTGGTATTTTATCGAGGAATTACGTAGGCCAGGACTGGGCCTATACTATGGCATCTATTACATAGGCTGAATGGTCCATCATATAAAAATTGGGCTAATGCTACATTCTACAGTCAATCTGATTGCTTGAACGTTTTTCTGGTATTTTATCGAGGAATTACATAGGCCTGGACTAGGCCTATACTATGGCATCTATTACATAGGCTGAATGGTCCTTCATATAAAAATTGGGCTAATGCTACCCTGTCCAGTTAATTAATTTGTTTGAACGTTTTTCTGGTATTTTATCGAGGAATTACGTAGGCCAGGACTGGGCCTATACTATGGCAACTATTACATAGGCTGAATGGTGCTTCATTTAAAAATTGGGCTAATGCTACCCTGTGCAATTAATTTATTTGTTTGAACGTTTTTCTGGTATTTTATCGAGGAATTACGTAGGCCAGGACTGTGCCTATACTATGGCATCTATTACATAGCCTGAATGGTTCTTCATTTAAAAATTACACAAATGCTACCCGCTACAGTCAAACCGATTCATTGAACGTTTTTCTTGTTTTTTATCGAGGAATTACGTAGGCCAGGACTGGGCCTATACTATGGCATCTATTACATAGGCTGAATGGGCCATCATATAAAAATTGGGCTAATGCTACCCTGTACAGTTACTTAATTTTTTTGAACGTTTTTCTGGTATTTTATCGAGGAATTACTTAGGCCACGGCTGGGCCTATACTATGGCATTTATTACATAGGCTGAATGGTTCTTCATTTGAAAATTGGGCTAATGCTACCCTGTACAGTTAATTTATTTGTTTGTACTTTTTTCTGCTATGTTATCGAGGAATTACGTAGGCCAGGACTGGGCCTATACTATGGCATTTATTACATAGCCTGAATGGTTCTTCATTTAAAAATTACACAAATGCTACCCGCTACAGTCAATCCGATTCATTGAACGTTTTTCTTGTTTTTTATCGAGGAATTACGTAGGCCAGGACTGGGCCTATACTATGGCATCTATTACATAGGCTGAATGGTCCTTCATATAAAAATTGGGCTAATGCTACCCTGTCCAGTTAATTAATTTATTTGAACGTTTTTCTGGTATTTTATCAAGGAATTACGTAGACCAGGACTGGGCCTATACTATGGCATCTATTACATAGGCTGAATGGTCCATCATATAAAAATTGGGCTAATGCTACCCTGTACAGTTACTTAATTTTTTTGAACGTTTTTCTGGTATTTTATCGAGGAATTACTTAGGCCACGGCTGGGCCTATACTATGGCATTTATTACATAGGCTGAACGGTTCTTCATTTGAAAATTGGGCTAATGCTACCCTGTACAGTTAATTTATTTGTTTGTACTTTTTTCTGCTATGTTATCGAGGAATTACGTAGGCCAGGACTGGGCCTATACTATGGCATTTATTACATAGCCTGAATGGTTCTTCATTTAAAAATTACACAAATGCTACCCGCTACAGTCAATCCGATTCATTGAACGTTTTTCTTGTTTTTTATCGAGGAATTACGTAGGCCAGGACTGGGCCTATACTATGGCATCTATTACATAGGCTGAATGGTCATTCATATAAAAATTGGGCTAATGCTACCTTCTACAGTCAATCTGATTGCTTGAACGTTTTTCTGGTATTTTATCGAGGAATTACATAGGCCTGGACTAGACCTATACTATGGCATCTATTACATAGGCTGAATGGTCCTTCATATAAAAATTGGGCTAATGCTACCCTGTACAGTTACTTAATTTTTTTGAACGTTTTTCTGGTATTTTATCGAGGAATTACGTAGGCCAAGACTGGGCCTATACTATGGCAACTATTACATAGGCTGATTGGTTCTTCATTTAAAAATTGGGCTAATGCTACCCTGTGCAATTAATTTATTTGTTTGAACGTTTTTCTTGTATTTTATCGAGGAATTACGTAGGCCAGGACTGGGCCTATACTATGGCATCTATTAAATAGGCTGAATGGTCCATCATATAAAAATTGGGCTAATGCTACCCTGTACAGTTACTTAATTTTTTTGAACGTTTTTCTGGTATTTTATCGAGGAATTACTTAGGCCAGGGCTGGGCCTATACTATGGCATTTATTACATAGGCTGAACGGTTCTTCATTTGAAAATTGGGCTAATGCTACCCTGTGCAGTTAATTTATTTGTTTGTACTTTTTTCTGCTATGTTATCGAGGAATTACGTAGGCCAGGACTGGGCCTATACTATGGCATTTATTACATAGCCTGAATGGTTCTTCATATAAAAATTGGGCTAATGCTACCCTGTCCAGTTAATTAATTTATTTGAACGTTTTTCTGGTATTTTATCAAGGAATTACGTAGGCCAGGACTGGGCCTATACTATGGCATCTATTACATAGGCTGAATGGTTCTTCTTTTAAAAATTGGGCTAATGCTACCCTGTACGGTTAATTTATTTGTTTGAACGTTTTTCTGGTATTTTATCGAGGAATTACATAGGCCAGGTCTGGGCCTATACTATGGCATCTATTACATAGGCTGAATGGTCTATCATATAAAAATTGGGCTAATGCTACCTTCTACAGTCAATCTGATTGCTTGAACGTTTTTCTGGTATTTTATCGAGGAATTACATAGGCCTGGACTAGACCTATACTATGGCATCTATTACATAGGCTGAATGGTCCTTCATATAAAAATTGGGCTAATGCTACCCTGTACAGTTACTTAATTTTTTTGAACGTTTTTCTGGTATTTTATCGAGGAATTACGTAGGCCAGGACTGGGCCTATACTATGGCAACTATTACATAGGCTGAATGGTTCTTCATTTAAAAATTGGGCTAATGCTACCCTGTGCAATTAATTTATTTGTTTGAACGTTTTTCTTGTATTTTATCGAGGAATTACGTAGGCCAGGACTGGGCCTATACTATGGCATCTATTAAATAGGCTGAATGGTCCATCATATAAAAATTGGGCTAATGCTACCCTGTACAGTTACTTAATTTTTTTGAACGTTTTTCTGGTATTTTATCGAGGAATTACTTAGGCCAGGGCTGGGCCTATACTATGGCATTTATTACATAGGCTGAACGGTTCTTCATTTGAAAATTGGGCTAATGCTACCCTGTGCAGTTAATTTATTTGTTTGTACTTTTTTCTGCTATGTTATCGAGGAATTACGTAGGCCAGGACTGGGCCTATACTATGGCATTTATTACATAGCCTGAATGGTTCTTCATTTAAAAATTACACAAATGCTACCCGCTACAGTCAATCCGATTCATTGAACGTTTTTCTTGTTTTTTATCGAGGAATTACGTAGGCCAGGACTGGGCCTATACTATGGCATCTATTACATAGGCTGAATGGTCCTTCATATAAAAATTGGGCTAATGCTACCCTGTCCAGTTAATTAATTTATTTGAACGTTTTTCTGGTATTTTATCAAGGAATTACGTAGGCCAGGACTGGGCCTATACTATGGCATCTATTACATAGGCTGAATGGTTCTTCTTTTAAAAATTGGGCTAATGCTACCCTGTACGGTTAATTTATTTGTTTGAACGTTTTTCTGGTATTTTATCGAGGAATTACATAGGCCAGGACTGGGCCTATACTATGGCATCTATTACATAGGCTGAATGGTCCATCATATAAAAATTGGGCTAATGCTACCTTCTACAGTCAATCTGATTGCTTGAACGTTTTTCTGGTATTTTATCGAGGGATTACATAGGCCTGGACTAGACCTATACTATGGCATCTATTACATAGGCTGAATGGTCCTTCATATAAAAATTGGGCTAATGCTACCCTGTACAGTTACTTAATTTTTTTGAACGTTTTTCTGGTATTTTATCGAGGAATTACGTAGGCCAGGACTGGGCCTATACTATGGCAACTATTACATAGGCTGAATGGTTCTTCATTTAAAAATTGGGCTAATGCTACCCTGTGCAATTAATTTATTTGTTTGAACGTTTTTCTGGTATTTTATCGAGGAATTACGTAGGCCAGGACTGGGCCTATACTATGGCATCTATTAAATAGGCTGAATGGTCCATCATATAAAAATTGGGCTAATGCTACCCTGTACAGTTACTTAATTTTTTTGAACGTTTTTCTGGTATTTTATCGAGGAATTACTTAGGCCAGGGCTGGGCCTATACTATGGCATTTATTACATAGGCTGAACGGTTCTTCATTTGAAAATTGGGCTACTGCTACCCTGTACAGTTAATTTATTTGTTTGTACTTTTTTCTGCTATGTTATCGAGGAATTACGTAGGCCAGGACTGGGCCTATACTATGGCATCTATTACATTGCCTGAATGGTTCTTCATTTAAAAATTACACAAATGATACCCGCTACAGTCAATCCGATTCATTGAACGTTTTTCTTGTTTTTTATCGAGGAATTACGTAGGCCAGGACTGGGCCTATACTATGGCATCTATTACATAGGCTGAATAGTCCTTCATATAAAAATTGGGCTAATGCTACCCTGTCCAGTTAATTAATTTGTTTGAACGTTTTTCTGGTATTTTATCAAGGAATTACGTAGGCCAGGACGGGGCCTATACTATGGCATCTATTACATAGGCTGAATGGTTCTTCTTTTAAAAATTGGGCTAATGCTACCCTGTACGGTTAATTTATTTGTTTGAACGTTTTTCTGGTATTTTATCGAGGAATTACGTAGGCCAGGACTGGGCCTATACTATGGCATCTATTACATAGGCTGAATGGTCCATCATATAAAAATTGGGCTAATGCTACCCTGTACAGTTACTTAATTTTTTTGAACGTTTTTCTGGTATTTTATCGAGGAATTACTTAGGCCACGGCTGGGCCTATAATATGGCATTTATTACATAGGCTGAACGGTTCTTCATTTGAAAATTGGGCTAATGCTACCCTGTACAGTTAATTTATTTGTTTGTACTTTTTTCTGCTATGTTATCGAGGAATTACGTAGGCCAGGACTGGGCCTATACTATGGCATTTATTACATAGCCTGAATGGTTCTTCATTTAAAAATTACACAAATGCTACCCGCTACAGTCAATCCGATTCATTGAACGTTTTTCTTGTTTTTTATCGAGGAATTACGTAGGCCAGGACTGGGCCTATACTATGGCATCTATTACATAGGCTGAATGGTTCTACATTTAAAAATTGGGCTAATGCTACCGGCTACAGTCAATCTGATTGTTTGAACGTTTTTCTGGTATTTTATCGAGGAATTACGTAGGCCAGGACTGGGCCTATACTATGACATCTATTACATAGGCTGAATGGTCCATCATATAAAAATTGGGCTAATGCTACCCTGTACAGTTAATTTATTTGTTTGAACGTTTTTCTGTTATTTTATCGAGGAATTACGTAAGCCAGACCTGGGCCTATACTATGGCTTCTATTACATAGGCTGAATGGTTCTTCATTTAAAATTGGGCTAATGCTACCCTGTGCAATTAATTTATTTGTTTGAACGTTTTTCTGTTATTTTATCGAGGAATTACGTAGGCCAGGATTGGGCCTATACTATGGCATCTATTACATAGGCTGAATGGTTCATCAATTAAAAATTGGGCTAATGCTACCGGCTACAGTCAATCTGATTGTTTGAACGTTTTTCTGGTATTTTATCGAGGAATTACGTAGGCCAGGACTGGGCCTATACTATGGCATCTATTACATAGGCTGAATGGTCCATCATATAAAAATTGGGCTAATGCTACCCTGTACAGTTACTTAATTTGTTTGAACGATATTCTGGTATTTTATCGAGGATTTACTTAGGCCAGGGCTGGGACTATACTATGGCATCTATTACATAGGCTGAAGGGTTCTTCATTTGAAAATTGGGCTAATGCTACCCTGTACAGTTAATTTATTTGTTTGTACTTTTTTCTGCTATGTTATCGAGGAATTACGTAGGCCAGGACTGGGCCTATACTATGGCATCAATTACATAGGCTGAACGGTCCATCATAGAAAAATTGGGCTAATGCTACCCTGTTCAGTTACTTAATTTGTTTGAACGTTTTTCTGGTATTTTATCGAGGAATTACTTAGGCCAGGGCTGGGACTATACTATGGCATCTATTACATAGGCTGAAGGGTTCTTCATTTGAAAATTGGGCTAATGCTACCCTGTACAGTTAATTTATTTGTTTGTACTTTTTTCTGCTATGTTATCGAGGAATTACGTAGGCCAGGACTGGACCTATACTATGGCATTTATTACATAGCCTGAATGGTTCTTCATTTAAAAATTACACAAATGCTACCCGCTACAGTCAATCCGATACATTGAACGTTTTTCTGGTTTTTTATCGAGGAATTACGTAGGCCAGGACTGGGCCTATACTATGGCATCGATTACATAGGCTGACCGGTTCTTCATTTGAAAATTGGGCTAATGGTACCCTGTACAGTTAATTTATTTGTTTGTACTTTTTTCTGCTATGTTATCGAGGAATTACGTAGGCCAGGACTGGGCCTATACTATGGCATTTATTACATAGCCTGAATGGTTCTTCATTTAAAAATTACACAAATGCTACCCGCTACAGTCAATCCGATTCATTGAACGTTTTTCTGGTATTTTATCGAGGAATTACGTAGGCCAGAACTGGGCCTATACTATGGCATCTATTACATAGGCTGAATGGTCCATCATATAAAAATTGGGCTAATGCTACCGGCTACAGTCAATCTGATTGTTTGAACGTTTTTCTGGTATTTTATCGAGGAATTACGTAGGCCAGGACTGGGCCTATACTATGGCATCTATTACATAGGCTGAATGGTCCATCATATAAAAATTGGGCTAATGCTACCCTGTACAGTTACTTAATTTGTTTGAACGTTTTTCGGGTATTTTATCGAGGAATTACTTAGGCCAGGGCTGGGCCTATACTATGGCATTTATTACATAGGCTGAACGGTTCTTCATTTAAAAATTGGGCTAATGCTACCGGCTACAGTCAATCTGATTGTTTGAACGTTTTTCTGGTATTTTATCGAGGAATTACGTAGGCCAGGACTGGGCCTATACTATGGCATCTATTACATAGGCTGAATGGTTCTTCATTTAAAAAATGGGCAAATGCTACCCTGTACAATTAATTTATTTGTTTGAACGTATTTCTGTTATTTTATCGATGAGTTACGTAGGCCAGGACTGGGCCTATACTATGGCAACTATTACATAGGCTGAATGGTTCTTCATTTAAAAATTGGGCTAATGCTACCCTGTGCAATTAATTTATTTGTTTGAACGTTTTTCTGTTATTTTATCGAGGAATTACGTAAGCCAGGACTGGACCTATACTATGGCATCTATTACATAGGTTGAATGGGTCTTCATTTAAATATTGGGCTAATGCTACCGGCTACAGTCAATCTGATTGTTTGAACGTTTTTCTGGTATTTTATCGAGGAATTACGTAGGCCAGGACTGGGCCTATACTATGGCATCTATTACATAGGCTGAATGGTCCATCATATAAAAATTGGGCTAATGCTACCGGCTACAGTCAATCTGATTGTTTGAACGTTTTTCTGGTATTTTATCGAGGAATTACGTAGGCCAGGACTGGGCCTATACTATGGCATCTATTACATAGGCTGAATGGTCCATCATATAAAAATTGGGCTAATGCTACCCTGTACAGTTACTTAATTTGTTTGAACGTTTTTCGGGTATTTTATCGAGGAATTACTTAGGCCAGGGCTGGGCCTATACTATGGCATCTATTACATAGGCTGAACGGTTCTTCATTTGAAAATTGGGATAATGCTACCCTGTACAGTTAATTTATTTGTTTGTACTTTTTTTCTGCTATGTTATCGAGAAATTATGTCGGCCAGTACTGGGCCTATACTATGGCATCTATTACATAGGCTGAATGGGTCTTTATTTAAAAATTGGGCTAATGCTACCTTCTACAGTCAATCTGATTGCTTGAACGTTTTTCTGGTATTTTATCGAGGAATTACATAGGCCTGGACTAGGCCTATACTATGGCATCTATTACATAGGCTGAATGGGTCTTTATTTAAAAATTGGGCTAATTCTACCATGCACAGATAATTTATTTGTTTGAACGTTTTTCTGGTATTTTATCGAGGAATTACGTAGGCCAGAACTGTGCCTATACTATGGCATCTATTCCATAGGCTGAATGGTTCTTCATTTAAAAATTGGGCCGATGCTACCAGCTACAGTCAATCTGATTTTTTGAACGTTTTTCTGGTATTATATCGAGGAATTACATAGGCCAGGAGTGTGGCCTATACTATGGCATCTATTACATAGGCGGAATGGTTCTTCATTTAAAAATTGGGCTAATGCTACCCTGTACAATTAATTTATTTGTTTGAACGTTTTTCTGTTATTTTATCGATGATTTACGTAGGCCAGGAGTGGGCAGATACTATGGCATCTATTACATAGGCTGAATGGTTCTTCATTTGAAAATTGGGCTAATGCTACCCTGTACAGTTAATTTATTTGTTTGTACTTTTTTCTGCTATGTTATCGAGGAATTACGTAGGCCAGGACTGGGCCTATACTATGGCATTTATTACATAGCCTGAATGGTTCTTCATTTAAAAATTACATAAATGCTACCCGCTACAGTCAATCCGATTCATTGAACGTTTTTCTGGTTTTTTATCGAGGAATTACGTAGGCCAGGACTGGGCCTATACTATGGCATCTATTACATAGGCTGAACGGTCCATCATAGAAAAATTGGGCTAATGCTACCCTGTTCAGTTACTTAATTTGTTTGAACGTTTTTCTGGTATTTTATCGAGGAATTACTTAGGCCAGGGCTGGGCCTATACTATGGCATCTATTACATAGGCTGACCGGTTCTTCATTTGAAAATTGGGCTAATGCTGCCCTGTACAGTTAATTTATTTGTTTGTACTTTTTTCTGCTATGTTATCGAGAAATTATGTCGGCCAGTACTGGGCCTATACTATGGCATCTATTACATAGGCTGAATGGGTCTTTATTTAAAAATTGGGCTAATGCTACCTTCTACAGTCAATCTGATTGCTTGAAGGTTTTTCTGGTATTTTATCGAGGAATTACATAGGCCTGGACTAGGCCTATACTATGGCATCTATTACATATACTGAATGATCCTTCATATAAAAATTGGGCTAATGCTACCCTGTACAATTAATTTATTTGTTTGAACGTTTTTCTGTTATTTTATCGATGAGTTACGTAGGCCAGGACTGGGCCTATACTATGGCAACTATTACGTAGGCTGAATGGTTCTTCATTTAAAAATTGGGCTAATGCTACCCTGTGCAATTAATTTATTTGTTTGAACGTTTTTCTGTTATTTTATCGAGGAATTACGTAGGCCAGGACTGGCCCTATACTATGGCATCTATTACATAGGCTAAATGGTTCTTCATTTTATAATTGGGCTGATCCTACCTCATACAGTCAATCTGATTTTTTGAACGTTTTTCTTGTATTTTATCGAGGAATTACATAGGCCAGGAGTGTGGGCCTATACTATGGCATCTATTACATAGGCGGAATGGTTCTTCATTTAAAAATTGGGCTAATGCTACCCTGTACAATTAATTTATTTGTTTGAACGTTTTTCTGTTATTTTATCGATGAGTTACGTAGGCCAGGACTGGGCCTATACTATGGCAACTATTACATAGGCTGAATGGTGCTTCATTTAAAAATTGGGCTAATGCTACCCTGTGCAATTAATTTATTTGTTTGAACGTTTTTCTGTTATTTTATCGAGGAATTACGTAGGCCAGGACTGGCCCTATCTATGGCATCTATTACATAGGCTAAATGGTTCTTCATTTTATAATTGGGCTGATCCTACCTCATACAGTCAATCTGATTTTTTGAACGTTTTTCTGGTATTTTATCGAGGAATTACATAGGCCAGGAGTGTGGGCCTATACTATGGCATCTATTACATAGGCGGAATGGTTCTTCATTTAAAAATTGGGCTAATGCTACCCTGTACAATTAATTTATTTGTTTGAACGTTTTTCTGTTATTTTATCGATGATTTACGTAGGCCAGGAGTGGGCCTATACTATGGCATCTATTACATAGGCTGAATGGTTCTTCATTTGAAAATTGGGCTAATGCTACCCTGTACAGTTAATTTATTTGTTTGTACTTTTTTCTGCTATGTTATCGAGGAATTACGTAGGCCAGGACTGGGCCTATACTATGCCATTTATTACATAGCCTGAATGGTTCTTCATTTAAAAATTACATAAATGCTACCCGCTACAGTCAATCCGATTCATTGAACGTTTTTCTGGTTTTTTATCGAGGAATTACGTAGGCCAGGACTGGGCCTATACTATGGCATCTATTACATAGGCTGAACGGTCCATCATAGAAAAATTGGGCTAATGCTACCCTGTTCAGTTACTTAATTTGTTTGAACGTTTTTCTGGTATTTTATCGAGGAATTACTTAGGCCAGGGCTGGGCCTATACTATGGCATCTATTACATAGGCTGGCCGGTTCTTCATTTGAAAATTGGGCTAATGCTGCCCTGTACAGTTAATTTATTTGTTTGAACTTTTTTCTGCTATGTTATCGAGAAATTATGTCGGCCAGTACTGGGCCTATACTATGGCATCTATTACATAGGCTGAATGAGTCTTTATTTAAAAATTGGGCTAATGCTACCTTCTACAGTCAATCTGATTGCTTGAAGGTTTTTCTGGTATTTTATCGAGGAATTACATAGGCCTGGACTAGGCCTATACTATGGCATCTATTACATATACTGAATGGTCCTTCATATAAAAATTGGGCTAATGCTACCATGTACAATTAATTTATTTGTTTGAACCTTTTTCTGTTATTTTATCGATGAGTTACGTAGGCCAGGACTGGGCCTATACTATGGCAACTATTACGTAGGCTGAATGGTTCTTCATTTAAAAATTGGGCTGACGCTATCTGCTACAGTCAATGTGATTGAACGTTTTTCTGGTATTTTATCGAGGAATTACATAGGCCAGGAGTGGGTCTATACTATGGCATCTATTACATAGGCTGAATGGTTCTTCATTTGAAAATTGGGCTAATGCTACCCTGTACAGTTAATTTATTTGTTTGTACTTTTTTCTGCTATGTTATCGAGGAATTACGTAGGCCAGGACTGGGCCTATACTATGGCATTTATTACATAGCCTGAATGGTTCTTCATTTAAAAATTACACAAATGCTACCCGCTACAGTCAATCCGATTCATTGAACTTTTTTCTGGTTTTTTATCGAGGAATTACGTAGGCCAGGACTGGGCCTATACTATGGCATCTATTACATAGGCTGAACGGTCCATCATAGAAAAATTGGGCTAATGCTACCCTGTTCAGTTACTTAATTTGTTTGAACGTTTTTCTGGTATTTTATCGAGGAATTACTTAGGCCAGGGCTGGGCCTATACTATGGCATCTATTACATAGGCTGACCGGTTCTTCATTTGAAAATTGGGCTAATGCTGCCCTGTACAGTTAATTTATTTGTTTGTACTTTTTTCTGCTATGTTATCGAGAAATTATGTCGGCCAGTACTGGGCCTATACTATGGCATCTATTACATAGGCTGAATGGGTCTTTATTTAAAAATTGGGCTAATGCTACCTTCTACAGTCAATCTGATTGCTTGAAGGTTTTTCTGGTATTTTATCGAGGAATTACATAGGCCTGGACTAGGCCTATACTATGGCATCTATTACATATACTGAATGGTCCTTCATATAAAAATTGGGCTAATGCTACCCTGTACAATTAATTTATTTGTTTGAACGTTTTTCTGTTATTTTATCGATGAGTTACGTAGGCCAGGACTGGGCCTATACTATGGCAACTATTACATAGGCTGAATGGTTCATCAATTAAAAATTGGGCTAATGCTACCGGCTACAGTCAATCTGTTTGTTTGAACGTTTTTCTGGTATTTTATCGAGGAATTACGTAGGCCAGGACTGGGCCTATACTATGGCATCTATTACATAGGCTGAATGGTCCATCATATAAAAATTGGGCTAATGCTACCCTGTACAGTTACTTAATTTGTTTGAACGATATTCTGGTATTTTATCGAGGAATTACTTAGGCCAGGGCTGGGACTATACTATGGCATCTATTACATAGGCTGAAGGGTTCTTCATTTGAAAATTGGGCTAATACTACCCTGTACAGTTAATTTATTTGTTTGTACTTTTTTCTGCTATGTTATCGAGGAATTACGTAGGCCAGGACTGGACCTATACTATGGCATTTATTACATAGCCTGAATGGTTCTTCATTTAAAAATTACACAAATGCTACCCGTGTTACGTCACGCACTTTTCGAGAACTCTTATTCGCGAACTTGCGCTGTTCTTCGATTGCACCGAGAGAAGCTGCACGCGTACACTCGCGAGGAAACGGAAAGACTGAGGGAAATAAAGGAAAAAGGGAAAAAGGGAGAGGATCGCTGTGCGTGAGAAGCGTAGACAGAGAACCGTTGACCAGAAACTATTTAACAAACTTTCGAAAGCGATTTTGTCGAGACGAAGTCGTAAAATAATTCTGTCATCGGAGACACGAGAAAAAAATCAACATCTTCAATGGGACTTGAGTTACTCGAGAATTCCAAAGGCATAACACCACGGCTCGATCACCCAAGATGAGCACGTGGCCCCGACACCACGCTGTGAAGAAAAGTCACCAATACCAGTAAGAAACGCCGGCTCATGTACCTGGGCCAGCCGCCATCGAAGGGATTTGACGGTTGCTAAGCCGGCAGGTCTCTGTTTGCCGAAACCTACCAACACCACTAAGCGTCGAGGCTCATAGACACGAGCGCTCGATGTAGCCGAAATACACCAACACCATGACGCATCGAGACTCACCGATACGAGCTCTCGGTGACTTCAAACCTCACCAACACTACGACGCAGCGAGGCTCACAGACGCGAGTGCTCTATGACTCCGAAGACGACCAACACCTCGAGCGACGATACCGACAGCTTCCTTCTAACCCCTATGCATAGGGCCCAGTGGGTTAGAAAAACTTCCGATTTCCTCCAACGAGTGCAGCACCTCTCGGGCATCGTTTACAGCCACCCCCGCGAACAATGGGAGATTTCCAATAGTCGCGAATTTGATAATTAGACGATTTCCAATAGAATCACGCATGCGTACGAACATTGGGTCAGGTCGTCAACAATATTACAACTTTGTAATCATATTTTTTAATGTATTTTTCACGTATTTCCCCGGTTATATTTTATAGCTAGGGGTAGGTCAGGTATTTGCGCGTTACTCAGGTAACCATCATAAACCCTTCTGGTCTTTTCCCATCATAAAAAGTAAATCCGTAAAAACAACGAGTTAAAATATTTCTGCCTTTAGCAATATCTCTCATTACTCAGAGACTAAACATTTAAATGAAAAATATCTTGCAAATCGATATTGCTTCAAAGATAAATAGTTCAATTTACGATCTTAACCAGCGACGAAAGAAGAATATCGGGTTACATAGGAAATGTTATTTTTCAACAACTACCTCCGAGAAGTTTCTTCTAAACATTTGGATGGATTAAATAAAGATAAGTGGTGCTCGTTCGAAGAAGCGATTCTATTCAGCTCGCCGATTTGTCACAGTTCTTAGAAAGAAAAAAAAGAGAAGACTCCGTGTTGGGAGAGAACAGAGGATTGCACGTCGTTGCTATGTCGCCACGACGGAGAAAGCCTCTGTACCAGCATACTCTTTAGGTAGGATAGAAGGAGAAGCGACCACGTGAGCGTGGCTGGTACGAACAAGGGAAGTCAAGAGCCACCCCGAAGGGGAGGTAGCGCTGTTGGCTAGCTCGCGGGCCAGCTACGGTACACGTGATCGTACCGAGAGAGTAGGGGAAGGGTGAGCCACCCGCGCAATGCATAGAACGTACGAGAAGGCCCACCACTCATCGATAGCCGAACTTTTCTCAACCAATAGGAACAGAGCCATAAAAATCAAGAGACAAATGCAATTCTTAGCCAAGAGTAGGGATGAAGAAAGAGAGAATAACCGAATAATAATTATTAACAATCGTTAATAATAACCATTTTTTCATGATTTACAATAGCCAAATGTTACAATTATCGTAAAAGTTTAACCCGAAATTTGTTAATTTGACAAATGGAAAGGTTAAACAAATTAATTAATTAAGTTAATTAATTCATCATTTTATATTGAAAGCCGACGAAAAACCATTAAGAATGAATACCAGAACACCCTGGTAGTTATGAAATTTATATCAAATTTATATTCAATTTAATTAGATCTGTCAAATCGATATCGATCGATATTTCACATATTATAGTAAAAACCGAATGAGAATACATGTAATAGAGTGAAGAATGAGAGCGAAATATCAATAGAGTTCATTTTTAATATTTTTGGATTTGATAATTAATTAATTCTTTATCAAGAAAATTTTCCTTTTATCAAGTATTAAAATTCGTAATTTTCCACCTAAAAAGGTGATTCAAATTCGAGACACTTCCAAAATAAATAAAAAGAATAAATCGCTAATTAACAAATCCAAAATCGATCTGAAAATAGTTAATTAGACTAATTATAAGAAATTGACAGCCGATAGAAAGAGAACAAGGGAGGCGTGGAAAATCACGCCTCGACCAAAAAGTTGCCCCTTCCACCGCGGTCTATGTCAAGCCTATTTAAACTGCGCCCTTTACGGAGGGCCATGCTCATTACTTCTCCGAAAATCAACGACGTTACTCTGTTCGACGACCAGTTTTCTTTTATTCTGTGAAAAGACTTTGAATTTTTTTTCAAGTCTTGTTCTTCGTTTGTGATTTGTACCAAGTTTCGTTTTCGCTATTAACTTCAATTGAAGTTAATAGAATAAAAACAATTTCAGTGCTTAAATTTTGTGTTCGTTGTTCGTGAAAAACCCTTCGACCGCTCGGCAACTTTCTCGACAAGCCGAGGGTATCGACCAACGATCCACCGACGACCACCAGCAGCAACCTCTTCACAACTCCTGTTCGCCGGATCCTATTTTTCTTCGGTAAGTTTTATTTTTTCTAAGTTTGTGATTTTTCCCCTCAACCCTTCCACTTTAGTGAAAAGTTTAAGAGATGTACGCATCTCAGATCATTATCGCCCTTCTGGCAATTATCGTGATTGTATTAACCTTTATTCTCTTGTGCGGAATCTCCATTAAAATCACCGTTAATATCCGCGATTCGAGAGTCACACGTGAAACCCCTGTAGTACACTCGGGTGTACGAATTTATCCAGTGTCTACCGTCCGTCGAGTCTCTCAAATCAATCCGCGAGTTTAGTTAAATTTTCAATATCACGATGAACTCCCCTTTGATTGTCGTGATACTCCTCAGTTGTTTTCTTGTAATTTCTGTAATAGTTGCAATAATTTTGTATCTCCGCGCTTACCGTTCCGTTACCCCGCAAGAAGTTGTTACAGCACCAAGTGCTCCCCTTGAATATTTTTGCCCGTATTGTTGCGATACCCATCCTATTAGTGAAACCGTTTAAACCTCCCCTTTGACAACATTTCGCGAATGAACTCTAGCCTCTTCCCGAGCAATTTTCCGCAAGGTTAGGCTCTAAACGAGGCATCCGCGAATCGTAGCCGCTTCGATAACGCGTAAATGGATTAAGTTCCTTGACCGAGATGAGGCCGGCTCCTCACGTAAACTCACGATTCGCGACATAACAAAAATTGGGGGCTCGTCCGGGATCTCAGAGCCATTCGCGAAATTTAGTTTTTCTTTTGTCGTTTCGAATTTTCATTGTTTCCTCCTCCTTCCCTGTATTGAGCATGTGTGTGAAAGAGTGTGTTTTGTTTGGCATGTTAGATAGCTCGCCCCACCAATGCGAGACCCGTAATGTAATCCGCCCCGTACTAGCGGAAACGTAATTTAGCTCGCCCACCAATGCGAGACGTATCTTAGAAAAGTGAATTTTCTGTATTTTGTGTTTCATTTGTGTTCTGTGTAATTTCGCGTTAGATTTTCGGGTTGAATTTCAGGGTAAAGTATTTGTGAATTCCGTAAGTGTTTTTCCGGGTTAAATTTTCAGCAGTGAATCGCGAGTGTTTTTTTTTACCGTCATGAGAAGTAGTCTCAATGTTCACCCGATCGAAGGGGAATATTGATAAAAAAGTGTTGCACGAGTATCCGGAAGAACGGACTCGTAAGCGTAACAAACCGAACAAGGGAGAGGAGCAGGGTGACGCGCAAACCACGCGATCGCTTCGCGCTCGCTCGTGCCCTTCCGACGGCGGTGCGGAAGCCGTAGGTTATACTGATAGGCGCGAATCAACCAACGATTCACCAAAAAGTGAATCCTCCGATGAGGTTTTTGTTAGCAGTCAACTCAGTGATAACTCAGCAGTACCGTCAAAAAGTGTAGACCATTTAGCATCAGGGATTCTAGAGTCGATAATCGAACCGTTAGGGCAATTAAAAATAAATTCACCGCGTCTTAATATCGAAAATCCACGAAGTCTTAAAATTGAAAATCCGCAAAGTTTAAAAATCGAAAATACACCGAGTTTAATACCAGAAAAAGAGAGTTTTGAAACCGAGAAAAGTTTATCGAAAAATAAAGTCGAGTCTTCCGGGGGAGGTAGTGTACCGCCGGGAAGCATTGCCTCCACATCAACGTTCGTAACCGCGAAAAGTGAATTAACTCCCTTCAATAGTAGCTTTCGTACGCCCGGTTATTTTTCCGCGAAAAGTAATTTTTCTAGTTCGAGACGAGATATTGGTCTCAGTTCATCATTAAAAACGCCGAGTGAACAGAAATTTGCGCCATATCCCGCGACACCGAAATCGAGTCGGAGACGCGACATTTTAATTAAACCGAAAAATCTATTTACCGGAGAAATACCAAAACTCACAATGCCTGACGAGGTGAGACCAGATGCCGCGAGTCTTGGGTTTTTGCGCGACGCGATTCGTTTGTTACCCGAGTTTAACGGGGGTCGAGAACACTTGAGTAGGTATATCACGGGGCTAGAAGAAGCCCTCGCTATGGTAGGACCCGCCTGTGAGACTCACCTCTTGAGACTCGCGAAAACAAAATTGAGTTCCGCCGTTTGGAATAAAATATCAAAAATAACTTTTGCAAATATCCGTGAATTTACCGATTATCTTCGTAAAACGTATGATCCGCCGCGTGACGTGTTTCAGCTCACGGGTGAGCTCGATAGTAGCTTCCAGGAAAATTCAGAAAAAGTAGATGATTACGCGGATAGAATTCGTAATCTCGCCGTGAAAATTCTAGAGGCTCACAAGCATGCAGACGGTGCACTTGATGAGAATGAAAAAGAGAGAATCGAAAAAATGGCACTTAGCTGTTTCGGTAGAGGATTAAAACCGGATATCCGTCGTGAAATGGGTGACGATCGCACCCTTAGCGACGCGATTAATCGAGCGCGAGATATCGAGCGGGAACTCGCGGATCTAGATCGACTCCGTAAAGGGAAAAATCCCACCGAAAAGACTGAAAAATCCGAAAAATCCGAAAAATCCGCGAAATCAAGTAAAACCGAGAAATCCGTGGAAATTAATTTTGTTGCAACCGATAGTAAACCAGGGAATAAGAATCAGGCAGGAGGTAGCTCCGCCGTTCCGAGTTGTCAGTATTGTGGAAAAAAGGGACACATTGCTAAGAGCTGTTGGGCCGCGCAAGCCGCGTCTGGTCAACAGTCACAGGCCAAGTGCCAAATGTGCGAGCAGAAGGGTCATACAGCGAACAATTGTCCGCTGTTGGCTCCTGCTCCACAGGTATCCGCGCCGAGCAATGCTGTAACTTCCTCAGGGCAGGTAATCGTTTGTCAGTTATGCACGAAAAGAGGGCATCCCGCTGAGAAATGCTTCTCAAAGCCGTGTACGATCTGTGGGAAAAAGGGTCATCTACCGGAGAGTTGTTTTCTAGCGCAGCGAGCTGCCGGAGTGCAGGCGCCAGCGGTGAAACAAAATCATCCGTCGGTCCAGGTAAGTAGTGGCCAGACTCAGCCACCCGCGATTCAGTGTTATGGATGCCAAGGATGGGGGCATTTTGCGAGAAACTGTCCCTCCCGCAATCCCAGCGGTGGTAATGTTTCGCAAAATGTACCGCCGATAGCGAGTTCGATAACTTACGCTCAGGCAGCCTCTCCTCAGTATCCTCCAAATGTGTGCCGATATTGTAAAACAATCGGACATAAATTGGAGGAGTGTCCATCGCGAATCTGTAAATACGGTCAGATCGTCACCGCTCCGGGAAACGCGAACGGCCAGCTGGAATCGGGTGCCCAGGTGGAGGCCACCGCGGACACGCACCCGACTCTCACCCTGAAGGTAGTATAGGACAATGCGCGCCCGAGGTCGCGACCATTTTTATGGCGCGATACGTCGACGACGTTATTGGTCCTACGATATTATTGCAAGGAAAAGAGCTGTCGGAAACAATTACTTTGATGCTAGATACAGGTGCGAGTAAGAATGTCCTGAAAGAGAGATGTATAGATCGTTATTTATACATTGATCGATCGAGAGTTCTTAGGCTTAGCGGAATAACAGCGAACATAGTAGAAACTCTCGGTTCGGTAGAAATTTTCACGCTAGGCAAGGACACATCTTTTCATTTAGTACCGAATAGTTTTCCGATTAGACAATCCGGAATATTGTCATCCGAGTTTTTCCGCGATAACCTTGCAAAGATCGATTATGAGAACAATTGTTTAGAAGTTAACGGATTGAGAATACCGTTCCATACGAGAGAAAGTATAGTCTTCCCGCCAGGTGTAAGAAAACTTTTTTATGTCAGAATAAAGAACCAGGAAGTAACAGAGGGATTTTTACCGACTTTAGATGCAGGTGAAGGAATAACCGTAGAGCAGGGACTTGTCAAGAACGACAACGGAAAGGCTTACGTTTATATCACTAATCACCGTAGTCGAAAGGTGGAAATCGAAGTACCCGTCGTAAAAATGTTTCCCTCGAGGTCATTTGAAGCGATGGTTGATAACCTCAATAATAATATCGCGAGAGAACAATCCATGAGAAATCCAAGTTTTGTCGAAAGAAATAACAGCTCAGGCTCCAATGCGAATCTAGTCGGAGAGACTCGTATTGTAAAAGAGAGAGTAATAGAGCCACCAAAAGTAGGAACCGTAAAGCGAGAAATTCATTATGTAGAGAGAGATATAGTTGAGAGAAAAATCCGTTATCCAGAGTATCCAGTAGAAATCTTTGTAGCCGATGAGAGTTTTGTTGAAGAGGAAAATCAAGAGAAAAATCCAATCGTTGAAAAATTCGTAGAGAGAAAAATTGTTATCGAAAATCCAGAAGTTGAAATTTGTATTGTTGAAGAGTCTGAAACTAAAAATCCTGTAGAGAGAGAAAATTTTGTTGTCAAGAAAAATCCAGAAAATTTTGTTATCAAGAAGAATCCTGAGAACCGTTGCGTTGAGAAAAATCCAGAGAATTTTATTGCCGAGAAAACCTTTGAGAAAAATCCAGAAAATTGTTGCATCGAGGAAAATCCTGAGAATCGTTATATTGAGAAAAATCCTGAGAGTTTTGTTGAGAAAAATCCTGTAGTCGAAAATTTTGTTGAAAAGAATCCCGTGAGTTTTGTTGTCAAGAACAGTGAGATCGAGAATCCAGAGATTAGAAATCCCGTGATCGAGAATCCAGAGATTAGAAATCCCGTGATCGAGAATCCAGAGATTAGAAATCCCGTGATCGAGAATCCAGAGATTAGAAATCCCGTGATCGAGAATCCAGAGATTAGAAATCCCGTGATCGAGAATCCAGAGATTAGAAATTCCGTGATCGAGAATCCAGATGTTAGAAATCCGGAAATCGAGAATCCTGTGTTTGAAAGTTTTGTTGAAAATTTTGTCAATTCCAATTCGGAAGATCCCGTAAGGAATGTTTTGAGAAACAATAGAGCAGTAGCCGAGAGTTTTGATGTAAGAAGTCCAATAGAGAATCCAGTAGTAGGAACCAGTTGTTCAGTAGGTAGATGTAAATGTGGCAAAAATCAGGGTTTTATCGGAGATAACGATATCTCGATAATGAGAAACCGAAACGAAGATTTTATTTTTGAGAAAAATGTTAGCGGTGGTATAGTACTAGACGCTAGTGTATCCGATAGATATTTTGTAGAGAACGGTCCAGATAAAAACGTTTATGTGTCCGACAACCAGATTAGAAATGTGACAATAGAGAAAGATATTCCGAATCCAAGATTAGTGTGGTGTAAAAATCCGGCGGTATACACTCAGAGAAGAGCCGCGGATTATCTGCCAATATATAGTGTCGAAACCCAGTCAGAAAACAAGAATAAAGAAAAGAAAAATAGTGAGAAAAGGAAAAATTTTCAACCGCGTTATGACCAGAGATTTATTTCGTTCGTTTTGTATGTTTTGTTATTTCTTTTTCGTTCCGGCAATACCGCAGTAAATTCTTTAAATAGCGGAGAAAGTCGAAACGTTAGTGGAGTCCGAGAGAACTCCGTGTATACCTGCACCGAGGGTTCGAGTCTTGCGAAAAGGGCTACCTCGGCTCATGAGTACTTAGAGCCATTAATAGCTGAGAGATTTCTTGTAGATTGCGATTGTTTTTCTTTTGGAGCTACAATGTCGAATGACAATAGAAGTGAAAGAGTAATAGATTTGTTGAGATTAGAGCATTTGGATGAAATAGAGACAGATTCGATTAAAAAGATGATAGCCAAAACCGCCGATAGATTTCATTTGCCCGGTGAGCCATTAGCCGCCACCGACGTAGTAATGCACAGAATCCATACTACCGATGAATTTCCCGTGAATTCGAAACAGTATAGATTCCCCGAAGTCCATAAAGAGGAAATTAGAAAACAGATAGACGAATTTTTAGCAGCCGGATTTATTCGTGAATCATCATCTCCGTATAATACACCTTTATGGGTGGTACCGAAAAAACTCGATTCAAAAGGAAATAGAAAGTGGAGAGTAGTTCTCGATTTCAGAGCGCTGAACGAGAAAACAATAAGCGATGCGTACCCTTTGCCGAATATAGTAGATATTTTAGATCAACTCGGAGGAGCTCGTTATTTCTCAGTGTTTGACCTGGCCTCCGGGTTCTACCAGATTAAAATGCACCCCGATGATTGTCATAAAACAGCGTTTACGACACCCTACGGTCATTACGAGTACGTACGAATGCCGATGGGACTCAAAAATGCACCTCCGACGTTCCAAAGAGCGATGGATTTGGTGTTATCAGGGTTGCAGGGTCGCGAAATGTTTGTATATCTCGACGATATAGTCATTTACGCGAAAACTCTCGAGGAACATAACGAAAAATGTGAAAGGTTGTTCGATCGACTAAGAAAGGCTAACATGACTTTACAACCGGATAAATGTGAATTTTTGAAACGCGAAGTAGCTTATCTTGGTCATGTTATCAGTGGAGATGGTTTGAAACTCGATCCGAAAAAAGTAATTGCCGTAAGAGAATTTCCAAGACCAAAGAATGTAAAAGGAATCCGTCAGTTTTTGGGATTAACAGGATATTATCGTAGATTCATTGAAGGTTATTCGAAGTTGGCAAAGCCATTGACTAATCTCTTAAGAGACGATGTTCCTTTTGTATGGGGAAATAGTCCAGAAGAAAGCTTTAACGAATTAAAAGAAAGACTTTGCACCGAACCAGTTTTAATTTTTCCAGATTTTTCAAAACCATTTATAGTCACAACAGATGCGTCCGGTTACGCAATCGGAGGTATTTTGTCTCAAGGAATAATAGGAAGAGATAAACCCGTAGCATACGCTTCACGTACTTTGAAGGATCCAGAAACTCGATATGATACTTACGAAAAAGAAGCCTTAGCGATTGTATACAGCGTTTTACATTTTCGACCGTATCTTTATGGTAGAAAATTCACCTTGGTTACCGATCATAAGCCTTTGATTTGGTTCAAGAACTGTAAAGACGGTAATGCACGCGTCCTTCGTTGGAGACTGAAGTTGTCCGAATACGAATACGACGTTGTGTATAAAACAGGGAAAACAAACGTGAACGCCGACGCATTGTCAAGAAATCCTGTCGAGACGCACTCTAACGAGAGCGACGAAGAGATTTTCGTGACATGCAAGGATTACGGCGATTCCCTAACCACCCACGAAATATTGCGTTTACTCGAAAATACCGATATAGAAACCGATGGAGAGAGCGATGAAGAATTTCCATATGAAGAGGATTACGAAGAGCTATGGAGAGAGTCACTGACCCCTATACAGCTGCTCGAGGCCGACCGAAAGGACGATCCGAGTGAGTCAATGGGCCAGTCGACTGACCCTTTAGCCGAGCGTAAACTCAGGTCAACGAAAGACCCTTCGTATATTATAGGAATAACAAGGAATCAAGCTAAACAACAACAAAAGGAAATTTTACAGCCTGCCGCTAATCCACCTGCGAAAGAAATTTCGAAACAGGTGGAAGAAACGCCAGCGCGTGTAATTACTCGACGACAAGCGAAAAAACAACAGGAAGAACAACTACAAAGAAAGGGTAAGGTAGATAAACCTCCAATTGAAGAACCACTCCCGAAGAAAAAACCAACAAAGAAGAAAAATCAATCGAAGATTATTCCAAGGAAGAATCCACCAAGGATGAAACAACAATCGAAGAGAATAGACCCAATCGAATCCGAAGATTCTGCATTCGAGGAGGATGAGAATCAGGTAGGTCCAAGTTATCGAGAAGAACCAATGGAAGATCCACCAGACGAAGATTTCGAGGATTTGCATGGCGAAAATTGCGAAAATCCGAGAGATAAAGATAACGATCCACGAGACGATATATCAGAAGAAGATGTACCACGAGAAGAGATACCACGAGAAGAGATACCACGAGAAGATTTTATCATCGATGAAGATCAAAACTCCGATAACGAAGAAAATTACCAACCAAAGGAAAGTACACCACAGGGAATGGAATCCGATGAGGAAAATGAGAACTCTGATGAAAGCGATAACGATTTGGATGAAGACGATTTGCCGTTAGAGGAACGTCTTCGAGTAGAAAACGAAGAGAAAACACTTTCGAGAAATATCATTGAGTCGCGAGATCTCTTTTTCATACGAAAAGATACTCTCGCGTATTTCGTCAAAACAAACGGAGCACCCTTCGACCTCGGATCTCGAAAACTCGTTGAGCGCAGAGAGTTGCCATACTTCCCTGATCTCGTACTTGGCGAAGCCAGTGCGGTGAAGCGAGGGAACAGGTACCATATAGCTCTACCTGTCAGTGACGAGTCCGGAGAGGGTTTGTCGGGAACGTTAGCTCAAATTAATAGCTCGATTATTAGCCTTCGAAATACAATGGAGTCTTTAAATATTCCGAGTGTCAGTATAGCCAAAACAGAGAAAGTAGGTAACGTAGTTTGGGACGAAATAGCTTCAAAATTACGATCCGGATTTAAAGGGAGCGCGATAAAAGTAATAGTTTGTCATGGGATAATTCGGTATCCGAAGAAAGAAGAGAGGTACGATATTATGCGTGAGATGCATAGCTCAGCTGTGGGAGGCCACCGAGGAGTTAGCAAAACGTATAATCGCGTGCGACAACACTTCTTTTGGGAGAAAATGAAAACCGATATTCAACAATTCATTCAACAATGTTTGCCGTGTCAATTAAAGAAATGCGATAGATTCAAAACAAAACAGCCAATGTTAATAACAGATACACCGGGAACAGCTTTCGAGAAAATAGCAATGGATATAGTCGGTCCGATACCGAAAACAAAAAGGCTTAACGAGTATATTTTGACAATCCAAGATCAATTCACAAAGTTTTGCATCGCGATTCCTTTGCCAAACGCAATGGCCGTAACAGTGGCTGACGCGTTCGTAAAACATTTTATTTGTATTTTCGGATCTCCTAAGGCAGTATTGACAGATCAAGGCAGTAATTTTCTGAGCGGATTAATGAGACGATTAGCGAAAAGATTTCGTATCAAGAAGTTGCGTACAACTGCGTTTCATCCACAGTCCAACGGATCACTCGAAAGATCTCACCATGCTCTAGGAGAATACTTGAAGCAATATAATGGTCGAGAGTTCGAGTGGGACGAATGGGTGGAATTGGCGATTTTTAATTATAACACCAGCGTCCACGAAGGAACCAAACATACACCGTACGAACTTGTCTTTGGAAGATTAGCAAGAACACCATCAAGCGAAGAAATCCATCCCGAGGATCGACTACAAACATATAACAATTATCTCGTTAAAATAATAACTCAAATGCATGAAATTCGAGCTATTGCACGTGAAAATTTAATAGGAGCGAAGGAGAAGTCGAAACTTCTCTACGATCGGAAAATAAATCCGAAGAGCTTTCAAGTTGGAGAATATGTATTTTTAAAGAAAGGCCCTAAGCCGAAAAAGCTCGAAGATAATTATACAGGGCCGCATGAGGTAGTAGAGGTGATGGGGGACCACAACGTCCGCATCAGAATCAAAAGGAAAACCCAGGTAGTGCACGCCGATCGACTGCGAATATCGCATATTACCCCCCCATAGAAGAAAACCTTTTATTTATAAAGAGTCTTCGAATTACAGCGAGAAAAAAATGGCAGCCCAACAGACGTCGCTTACTCACCTTCGGGAGTTTCTAATGTTGAATGGATTAGAGGCTACGTATACCCTTCTCCGGGAAAAGGAGGAGGGAAGGTGCAATTCCGTCTCCTACATGGTGGAGGTGGAAGATTGCATGGCAATCGGGTATGGGGACGACGAAGAGGACGCGAAGGAAGCCGCCGCCAAAAACTTGATGGAAATTGTCCTGGAAACTGACAGCGACGATCCGATCCCTATCAACATCGTCCACCCCTTGACCCCTGTTACCCCCGACCCCCCCATGATAGTAGAGGAAGAAAGTTCCGACGATGAAGAGGATGTCCGTATCCTTGAACTCGAGCGCGATCTTGAAGACGACCCTTTGGTCAGCCTAGAACGGCTGCACACAAGGGCCGTCCAACTGACCGCTCCGACAGAGGAACAAGTCGAGGAACTTTGCGATTATTTCGTGAGGTTAATGGGCTTGGCTGGAATTCAAATCACCCGTGATATGGAAGTCACCGCAACGGGTGACTACAGTACGGCATGGTTAATGAATAGTGTACCGGAGTTTTATTTAACCATAGTATATCATGATAAGACCCTGGTCGAATTACACATGCTAATGTTGGCGATTCAACATTTCATGGCATGCGTAAGGATCAGGGCATGGGAAGGTACTGACTCCGAGAGTGACTAAACCTGTCCTCTCGGATACCTGTCCCATGGAAAAGGACATATTATAAGTGTAAATATATATATTGTATTATATTGAAAATAGATAGGATTAGTTAAATTTTTCGTTAGCGTTTTTATTTTCTCTATATATTGGAATAGGTTAATTGAATTTTCCATTTTTCGTTTGTTTAAATTTTTTTTTTTTATATTGGAATAGATTAGTTGTATCTTTTCATTCTCTTATTTTTGATAATTAGATTTTCTTTTATATATATTGGAATAGGCTTAGTTAAAATCATTTTTTTTTTCTTTCTTTTTCTATATTGTGTTTTTATTATTAGATTGTATATTGGAGAAAGGGAGAAAAAGGAAAAAAAGGTTTAAATTAAAAACAATTTATTCAAAGAAAAAAAATTTAGTTCGAGTTTTATTTTAATTTTCAGCTGCGAAAGAAAAAAAATTATAGAAAAATATGGAGCGACCCCATCCGGAGGAATTCCTACGGGAATATATGCAGAGGCGTAAGATAAGACCTCACTTCAAGTATATGTTTCGTAACCGTTGGATTTGTCAGGTGACCTGCGGGCCATACCAATCCTATGGAAATGGTAAATCCAAGGATCATGCCAAAGCGTTAGGCATATTTCGTATGTGGGAAAATCTGCGAAGAACCCTTGTGTTCCCCTGGATTGAACAACAAGTAGACGCCGGAATAGGAACAGAATGTAACAAGGAAAACGTTTTGGGAGTATTAGAAAGTATAGCGCACCAGGTAAAGCGCCATAGAGCCTCCTGGAGCGAGGGTCATTCGTTAGTCTTCAGGGATGAACTTGACCGATTATTAGAATCGCAACGGATAGAATTGACAGAACGTCATGTAGTATATAAAACAAAAAGCTTGATGTTTTGGGAATTAAACACGATACCTATTATCGTGCATGTATCCGGTGGTATATTGCGAAGTGAGCTTCGTTATACCCTTCTTCTTTCTATCATCGAGACATGTAAAGAGCGTATGAAGAAAGTGGGAGTATTATCGATAATAAATTAGTAATCTTAATTATTAGTTGCATGCTTATGTTAAGTAAGAAAAAAAAAAAAGAGAGAAATTTTAGGAAAAACCGTTTGTTTAAAGCAAAATGGACGGAGGAAGTCAACCAGGAGAACCTCATCCCCATCCAATGGCGAGACTACAAGCATATTTAAGAGCAAGATCGATAGAAGCGCACATTAAGTGCTCGCGTATCTCACAAACAAGGTGGGATTGCCGCTTGACTTGTGGTCCGTATTTAACACACGGAGATGGACGGACCAGGGCAAAATCAATATATTTTGCTGCGAAAAAGATGTTAGGATTATTAGCAGAAATAAGAAGTTTCCCGTGGCTAGAGCAGGACATCCGTTGGGATGATAAGATAGAAGCGGAAGCCAACAGAGGTTTCCTGCGTGAAATCCTAGGGCGTATAGAAAAAAGAGTACGAGGGTGTCGCTATTGGTGGAACAGCTCCAGCGTCACTCTCCTCCAGGAAGAGTTGACCTGTCTCCTACGATCGCAAGGAGCAGGAATCCGTGAGAGTATTTACCCCGGTCGAGAGGAAACTTTGATCGTATGGGAAATAACCGCGAATCCGAGGATAATTCAGGCAGCGTCCGGACAGACGTTTAATCGAATTAAATACGATCTGCTCCTTGAGACCATCGATAGTTTGAGAACGCGACTAGATTTGATTGAGATGAGTGAATGTATAGTTATTTAAGTATCCCTTTATAAAAAAAAAAAGAGGAAAAAATCCAAAGAAAAAAAATATATATACATACGCTAATTAATAGCTGAAAAAGAAAAAGATTTAAGTTTCAAAGTTTATTTTTTTTTTATCAGTAAAAGTATATTCAGTAGTTTCGAAAAGTTATATTTTTTTGTATTTTTCTATTAAAAAGTATGTTTGATAAGTTGAAAGATTTATAATAATCTATTTTTATGTTAAAGTTTATAAATACTAAGTTTCAAAAAATTTATAATATTAGAAATAGTCTGTTTACATTGATAGTTTTGGAAAAATATATATATTATTAAAGTTAGAATATTTAAGTAGCAAACTTCCTCGTCTACGAAAAGGGTAGTTAAGGGGGGGGGGGGCTTTGCATTTAAGTATTGTCTGTATACAGGAAGAAAAAAAAATGCATCTCCATCTGCTGACGCCATTGATATTCATGTGGATATGGATATGGAATGGACCACCGATCGTAAGCAGCCTATTGGGATACGAGTGTGGAGGGATGGCCTCAAACATCACCACACTATCACTTTTGGATGTGGACGAATGCGATATTCCACCGCCTATCTTGAACGTGACAACCGAACGAATCCAGTTTCTTCAAATTAACGAATATGCAACTGTACATGTGCGACAATGCAAGATCGAGGTTCGTCGAACGGTTCTTCGATGCGGGATGCATTCGCACGTCAGCAACGTGGATGGTGGAAAGGCATCATACATAAAGGAAATATCACGCGAAGCCTGCGAGCAAGTCCAGATGTACGGTACATTTCAGGTAGATCAGGTACAATTCGCCGGGGCTCAACCGAACCACACTCAAGCCTTCCCGGCAACGTTGATCGGCTGGGTAGGAAACGATGGCTCGTGTGAAGGTGTTTCATACACAGACCCTTTCGGTAGCTGGAGTTCAGTTTATGTGCTCGCGGATATAATAGTGACCCTTCGAGATTACCGTGCGCGAGTTGGAATAAAAAACAATATAGTTTATTTGAACTCAGGTATGAGATGTGAACTAAGCAAAGGACAGTGCGCGGATATCGAAAGTGGACCAACGTTTTGGGATCCGATTCTCTTGGACAAATGTGGAGACAAACAATATAGTGTTTTGTACGAAGGTATGGCGCAGCGAAGTATAAATCAAGACTCCGGAGATTTGTATTCGCTGACCGCGTCGGACATTACCTTCGCGCTTACCACTCTCCCTCCGATAACAGTGTGTGGACAAGTGTTAATACGAACGGAACATCCGCGTCTCCTGATACACGAAGTGAGAGGAGAACAAGGATTCGTGAGTGCCACTCGATTGGACGTTACTAATATGGACATTTTCGCGTATGTAAATTCAAAATTCGTGTATGTGGAACGACATATCAAAACCGAAATTCAACAACTTTATCACGACGTTATGAACCACAAGTGTAGTTTGGAGAGAGAAATGCTGAAAAATCGATTGGCAATAGCAACTCAATCTCCGGATGAATTTGCATATCAATTGATGAAAGGACCAGGATATATGGCTGTAATCTCGGGAGAGGTAGTACACGTAGTAAAATGTGTACCGGTCGAAGTTCGAGTACAACACCTGCAGGAGTGTTACACGCAACTACCGGTAGTCGTCGGAAACGAGACACAATTCCTGTCACCACGAACCCACGTGTTGATGAAAAGAGGAATGCAAATAAATTGCAATCGTTTCGTACCAACAATGTATATGATCGAAGGAGAATGGTTCGGACTAACACCTGGGCCAGTTCGAGTAATCCCTCCGGAAACAATGAAACCAATGAGTAAACCAACATGGAGATACCGAAACACACAGTCTTTGGCCACCAGTGGAATATATACAGCCGCTGACCTCGACCAGCTAAGGGATCATGTAATGTTCCCCGCTGAGCAACCAGCCGTACTCAACACCATGGCCAGAGGACTGTTGGGTAAACCAGTGGTTTCGCAAGGAGGATCAATTGCGAATCTTTTGCAAGGACCGGAATTTAACAAACTTATGGAATCTGCGTGGAATAAAGCATGGGCAAAGTTCGTCTCCTTTGGACACATTAGTGCGGGAGTGATCGGTGTGATAATGCTAATCCGCGGAATTAAACTTTTGATAGACACTATCATACATGGATATGCTCTGCATACCGTGTATGGATGGTCATTGTATCTGGTAGGAGCAATATGGGACTCAGTTACAAATCTATTGTTGCATCTTAAACGAGGTGTAATAGAGAAACCCCCTTCGCAGGTAGTGACCATGAACGTTGCAAGTGAGTCGGTACATCTGCCTATTGAGCAGGTACCTCCACGACAAGACAATGAAACAAATAATAGTGGCTCCAGTGCACCTGTGAGTTCGGCGCCAACAAACATTATGGTTCCAGCCGCACGGTCCGACACTTCGGCAACTATCTCACTTTATCCGAATCTCGGAAGAATGGGTTAAAAGATCGCGCTATAATCAGCAGCGACACAAAATATTTCAAAAGAATAATTTTTTTTATTTTCGTTTTGTTGCTCGTGCAAGTGCATGTGCATGGTAATCCATAAGGGAAACCATGAACTTTAAAATCACAAACAAAATTTTATTTTCATTTTTTCTTTGATTTTTCAAAATTAAAGTCAACATGGTGCCGTATGGATCCGATGTTATCACGCTGACGATTGAATTGAATCAATCGTGGCCGCAGGGAGCGCCAGCCGGAATCGAAGAAGAGATTGAGTATTGGTATACCCCGGAAGGATTGTTCGTACCGCCGGAGTGGAGACTCCTTTCTAACCACGTGGTTCGCTCGTGGGTGAGGGCCCTAAAGGAGGCCCGACGCTTACAACTGGGCGGCCATATCTACGAGATAAAGGCGGACACCGCAGTGCCTGTAGGCCAGAGGCCTGACCGCATTCTTTATGAAAATGCGGAAAATGAGTTTGAATCCGAGGATGACGACGATGGGTTCGAGGAATAACACGCTTCAACCCTTCGTTCATAACAATATATATATATCCTTAATTTTTTTGTTTGTATTGTTAAAAACATTAATTTTCTATTTTTGAAAAGGGCACGCTATATAAGTGCCCTCCATATATATATATATATCTATTATTCGTATTTTTATCATTATTAAAAAAGGGCACGCTATATAAGTGCCCTCCACATATATATATATCTCTAATATTCTTCCTATAATCTTAATAATAATCAAAATAGATATATCTAGGTTTAAATATCAAAATAATATTGTAGCCCTTAAGGCAAATTATTTTGATTATTTTAAAATAAAATCATTTTTTCATTTTTCAAAAAAATATATACTCTCTAAATTTTGTAGTAGTTTAGAAGCACGACAGTTTAGCATGTTTAAATTCAGTAGAGTCGAAAACCTTTTGTCACCTAATAGTAATCCTATTTTCCAATCCTATCCGAATAAATCCTTATGATTTATCTGATCATATTTATCACCTATAGAAAATCATTTTTGCATCCCATAGAATTATATCTTTATATCGAGTCTTTGCCGGGATACTCTGGTATCCCCAGTATTTAAATCATCATATCAGCGAATCCACAACAGCGAAGGAAGAAACCAAAGAAGAAGTTGTCCAAATCAAAATCTAACAGCAGCATCTGGAAGAAGCATCATCCACAACCAACGTCGAAACAAGGCACGTTACTTCCGATCGATTATATTCAACCATCAAGAATCAACAGATTGTATCTCGCATATATTTCATATTGTTTCAGAAATCTCGAGATTTCAGCATCCTGGACGAGCTGACCCAAAAAGTACTGTATCATTTTGTGGCCTCTGCCGAGGACGATCGTCGTTCTTCGAAGCGACTCTCGTTTTCCGGGGGAGGTGTTACGTCACGCACTTTTCGAGAACTCTTATTCGCGAACTTGCGCTGTTCTTCGATTGCACCGAGAGAAGCTGCACGCGTACACTCGCGAGGAAACGGAAAGACTGAGGGAAATAAAGGAAAAAGGGAAAAAGGGAGAGGATCGCTGTGCGTGAGAAGCGTAGACAGAGAACCGTTGACCAGAAACTATTTAACAAACTTTCGAAAGCGATTTTGTCGAGACGAAGTCGTAAAATAATTCTGTCATCGGAGACACGAAAAAAAATCAACATCTTCAATGGGACTTGAGTTACTCGAGAATTCCAAAGGCATAACACCACGGCTCGATCACCCAAGATGAGCACGTGGCCCCGACACCACGCTGTGAAGAAAAGTCACCAATACCAGTAAGAAACGCCGGCTCATGTACCTGGGCCAGCCGCCATCGAAGGGATTTGACGGTTGCTAAGCCGGCAGGTCTCTGTTTGCCGAAACCTACCAACACCACTAAGCGTCGAGGCTCATAGACACGAGCGCTCGATGTAGCCGAAATACACCAACACCATGACGCATCGAGACTCACCGATACGAGCTCTCGGTGACTTCAAACCTCACCAACACTACGACGCAGCGAGGCTCACAGACGCGAGTGCTCTATGACTCCGAAGACGACCAACACCTCGAGCGACGATACCGACAGCTTCCTTCTAACCCCTATGCATAGGGCCCAGTGGGTTAGAAAAACTTCCGATTTCCTCCAACGAGTGCAGCACCTCTCGGGCATCGTTTACAGCCACCCCCGCGAACAATGGGAGATTTCCAATAGTCGCGAATTTGATAATTAGACGATTTCCAATAGAATCACGCATGCGTACGAACATTGGGTCAGGTCGTCAACAATATTACAACTTTGTAATCATATTTTTTTATGTATTTTTCACGTATTTCCCCGGTTATATTTTATAGCTAGGGGTAGGTCAGGTATTTGCGCGTTACTCAGGTAACCATCATAAACCCTTCTGGTCTTTTCCCATCATAAAAAGTAAATCCGTAAAAACAACGAGTTAACATATTTCTGCCTTTAGCAATATCTCTCATTACTCAGAGACTAAACATTTAAATGAAAAATATCTTGCAAATCGATATTGCTTCAAAGATAAATAGTTCAATTTACGATCTTAACCAGCGACGAAAGAAGAATATCGGGTTACATAGGAAATGTTATTTTTCAACAACTACCTCCGAGAAGTTTCTTCTAAACATTTGGATGGAATAAATAAAGATAAGTGGTGCTCGTTCGAAGAAGCGATTCTATTCAGCTCGCCGATTTGTCACAGTTCTTAGAAAGAAAAAAAAGAGAAGACTCCGTGTTGGGAGAGAACAGAGGATTGCACGTCGTTGCTATGTCGCCACGACGGAGAAAGCCTCTGTACCAGCATACTCTTTAGGTAGGATAGAAGGAGAAGCGACCACGTGAGCGTGGCTGGTACGAACAAGGGAAGTCAAGAGCCACCCCGAAGGGGAGGTAGCGCTGTTGGCTAGCTCGCGGGCCAGCTACGGTACACGTGATCGTACCGAGAGAGTAGGGGAAGGGTGAGCCACCCGCGCAATGCATAGAACGTACGAGAAGGCCCACCACTCATCGATAGCCGAACTTTTCTCAACCAATAGGAACAGAGCCATAGAAATCAAGAGACAAATGCAATTCTTAGCCAAGAGTAGGGATGAAGAAAGAGAGAATAACCGAATAATAATTATTAACAATCGTTAATAATAACCATTTTTTCATGATTTACAATAGCCAAATGTTACAATTATCGTAAAAGTTTAACCCGAAATTTGTTAATTTGACAAATGGAAAGGTTAAACAAATTAATTAATTAAGTTAATTAATTCATCATTTTATATTGAAAGCCGACGAAAAACCATTAAGAATGAATACCAGAACACCCTGGTAGTTATGAAATTTATATCAAATTTATATTCAATTTAATTAGATCTGTCAAATCGATATCGATCGATATTTCACATATTATAGTAAAAACCGAATGAGAATACATGTAATAGAGTGAAGAATGAGAGCGAAATATCAATAGAGTTCATTTTTAATATTTTTGGATTTGATAATTAATTAATTCTTTATCAAGAAAATTTTCCTTTTATCAAGTATTAAAATTCGTAATTTTCCACCTAAAAAGGTGATTCAAATTCGAGACACTTCCAAAATAAATAAAAAGAATAAATCGCTAATTAACAAATCCAAAATCGATCTGAAAATAGTTAATTAGACTAATTATAAGAAATTGACAGCCGATAGAAAGAGAACAAGGGAGGCGTGGAAAATCACGCCTCGACCAAAAAGTTGCCCCTTCCACCGCGGTCTATGTCAAGCCTATTTAAACTGCGCCCTTTACGGAGGGCCATGCTCATTACTTCTCCGAAAATCAACGACGTTACTCTGTTCGACGACCAGTTTTCTTTTATTCTGTGAAAAGACTTTGAATTTTTTTTCAAGTCTTGTTCTTCGTTTGTGATTTGTACCAAGTTTCGTTTTCGCTATTAACTTCAATTGAAGTTAATAGAATAAAAACAATTTCAGTGCTTAAATTTTGTGTTCGTTGTTCGTGAAAAACCCTTCGACCGCTCGGCAACTTTCTCGACAAGCCGAGGGTATCGACCAACGATCCACCGACGACCACCAGCAGCAACCTCTTCACAACTCCTGTTCGCCGGATCCTATTTTTCTTCGGTAAGTTTTATTTTTTCTAAGTTTGTGATTTTTCCCCTCAACCCTTCCACTTTAGTGAAAAGTTTAAGAGATGTACGCATCTCAGATCATTATCGCCCTTCTGGCAATTATCGTGATTGTATTAACCTTTATTCTCTTGTGCGGAATCTCCATTAAAATCACCGTTAATATCCGCGATTCGAGAGTCACACGTGAAACCCCTGTAGTACACTCGGGTGTACGAATTTATCCAGTGTCTACCGTCCGTCGAGTCTCTCAAATCAATCCGCGAGTTTAGTTAAATTTTCAATATCACGATGAACTCCCCTTTGATTGTCGTGATACTCCTCAGTTGTTTTCTTGTAATTTCTGTAATAGTTGCAATAATTTTGTATCTCCGCGCTTACCGTTCCGTTACCCCGCAAGAAGTTGTTACAGCACCAAGTGCTCCCCTTGAATATTTTTGCCCGTATTGTTGCGATACCCATCCTATTAGTGAAACCGTTTAAACCTCCCCTTTGACAACATTTCGCGAATGAACTCTAGCCTCTTCCCGAGCAATTTTCCGCAAGGTTAGGCTCTAAACGAGGCATCCGCGAATCGTAGCCGCTTCGATAACGCGTAAATGGATTAAGTTCCTTGACCGAGATGAGGCCGGCTCCTCACGTAAACTCACGATTCGCGACATAACACCCGCTACAGTCAATCCGATACATTGAACGTTTTTCTGGTTTTTTATCGAGGAATTACGTAGGCCAGGACTGGGCCTATACTATGGCATCGATTGCATAGGCTGACCGGTTCTTCATTTGAAAATTGGGCTAATGGTACCCTGTACAGTTAATTTATTTGTTTGTACTTTTTTCTGCTATGTTATCGAGGAATTACGTAGGCCAGGACTGGGCCTATACTATGGCATTTATTACATAGCCTGAATGGTTCTTCATTTAAAAATTACACAAATGCTACCCGCTACAGTCAATCCGATTCATTGAACGTTTTTCTGGTTTTTTATCGAGGAATTACGTAGGCCAGGACTGGGTCTATACTATGGCATCTATTACATAGGCTGAATGGTTCTTCATTTAAAAACTGGGCTAATGCTACCCTGTACAGTTAATTTATTTGTTTGAACGTTTTTCTGGTATTTTGTCGAGGAATTACGTAGGCCAGAACTGGGCCTATACTATGGAATCTATTACATAGGCTGAATGGTTCTTCATTTAAAAATTGGGCTGACGCTATCTGCTACAGTCAATCAGATTGAACGTTTTTCTGGTATTTTATCGAGGAATTACAAAGGCCAGGAGTGGGCCTATACTATGGCATCTATTACGTAGGCTGAATGGTTCTTCATTTGAAAATTGGGCTAATGCTACCCTGTACAGTTAATTTATTTGTTTGTACTTTTTTCTGCTATGTTATCGAGGAATTACGTAGGCCAGGACTGGGCCTATACTATGGCATTTATTACATAGCCTGAATGGTTCTTCATTTAAAAATTACACAAATGCTACCCGCTACAGTCAATCCGATTCATTGAACTTTTTTCTGGTTTTTTATCGAGGAATTACGTAGGCCAGGACTGGGCCTATACTATGGCATCTATTACATAGGCTGAACGGTCCATCATAGAAAAATTGGGCTAATGCTACCCTGTTCAGTTACTTAATTTGTTTGAACGTTTTTCTGGTATTTTGTCGAGGAATTACGTAGGCCAGAACTGGGCCTATACTATGGAATCTATTACATAGGCTGAATGGTTCTTCATTTAAAAATTGGGCTGACGCTATCTGCTACAGTCAATCAGATTGAACGTTTTTCTGGTATTTTATCGAGGAATTACAAAGGCCAGGAGTGGGCCTATACTATGGCATCTATTACGTAGGCTGAATGGTTCTTCATTTGAAAATTGGGCTAATGCTACCCTGTACAGTTAATTTATTTGTTTGTACTTTTTTCTGCTATGTTATCGAGGAATTACGTAGGCCAGGACTGGGCCTATACTATGGCATTTATTACATAGCCTGAATGGTTCTTCATTTAAAAATTACACAAATGCTACCCGCTACAGTCAATCCGATTCATTGAACTTTTTTCTGGTTTTTTATCGAGGAATTACGTAGGCCAGGACTGGGCCTATACTATGGCATCTATTACATAGGCTGAACGGTCCATCATAGAAAAATTGGGCTAATGCTACCCTGTTCAGTTACTTAATTTGTTTGAACGTTTTTCTGGTATTTTATCGAGGAATTACTTAGGCCAGGGCTGGGCCTATACTATGGCATCTATTACATAGGCTGACCGGTTCTTCATTTGAAAATTGGGCTAATGCTGCCCTGTACAGTTAATTTATTTGTTTGTACTTTTTTCTGCTATGTTATCGAGAAATTATGTCGGCCAGTACTGGGCCTATACTATGGCATCTATTACATAGGCTGAATGGGTCTTTATTTAAAAATTGGGCTAATGCTACCTTCTACAGTCAATCTGATTGCTTGAAGGTTTTTCTGGTATTTTATCGAGGAATTACATGAGCCTGGATTAGGCCTATACTATGGCATCTATTACATATACTGAATGGTCCTTCATATAAAAATTGGGCTAATGCTACCCTGTACAATTAATTTATTTGTTTGAACGTTTTTCTGTTATTTTATCGATGAGTTACGTAGGCCAGGACTGGGCCTATACTATGGCAACTATTACATAGGCTGAATGGTTCTTCATTTAAAAATTGGGCTAATGCTACCCTGTGCAATTAATTTATTTGTTTGAACGTTTTTCTGTTATTTTATCGAGGAATTACGTAGGCCAGGACTGGCCCTATACTATGGCATCTATTACATAGGCTAAATGGTTCTTCATTTTATAATTGGGCTGATCCTACCTCATACAGTCAATCTGATTTTTTGAACGTTTTTCTGGTATTTTATCGAGGAATTACATAGGCCAGGAGTGTGGGCCTATACTATGGCATCTATTACATAGGCGGAATGGTTCTTCATTTAAAAATTGGGCTAATGCTACCCTGTACAATTAATTTATTTGTTTGAACGTTTTTCTGTTATTTTATCGATGAGTTACGTAGGCCAGGACTGGGCCTATACTATGGAATCTATTACATAGGCTGAATGGTTCTTCATTTAAAAATTGGGCTGACGCTATCTGCTACAGTCAATCAGATTGAACGTTTTTCTGGTATTTTATCGAGGAATTACAAAGGCCAGGAGTGGGCCTATACTATGGCATCTATTACGTAGGCTGAATGGTTCTTCATTTGAAAATTGGGCTAATGCTACCCTGTACAGTTAATTTATTTGTTTGTACTTTTTTCTGCTATGTTATCGAGGAATTACGTAGGCCAGGACTGGGCCTATACTATGGCATTTATTACATAGCCTGAATGGTTCTTCATTTAAAAATTACACAAATGCTACCCGCTACAGTCAATCCGATTCATTGAACTTTTTTCTGGTTTTTTATCGAGGAATTACGTAGGCCAGGACTGGGCCTATACTATGGCATCTATTACATAGGCTGAACGGTCCATCATAGAAAAATTGGGCTAATGCTACCCTGTTCAGTTACTTAATTTGTTTGAACGTTTTTCTGGTATTTTATCGAGGAATTACTTAGGCCAGGGCTGGGCCTATACTATGGCATCTATTACATAGGCTGACCGGTTCTTCATTTGAAAATTGGGCTAATGCTGCCCTGTACAGTTAATTTATTTGTTTGTACTTTTTTCTGCTATGTTATCGAGAAATTATGTCGGCCAGTACTGGGCCTATACTATGGCATCTATTACATAGGCTGAATGGGTCTTTATTTAAAAATTGGGCTAATGCTACCTTCTACAGTCAATCTGATTGCTTGAAGGTTTTTCTGGTATTTTATCGAGGAATTACATGAGCCTGGATTAGGCCTATACTATGGCATCTATTACATATACTGAATGGTCCTTCATATAAAAATTGGGCTAATGCTACCCTGTACAATTAATTTATTTGTTTGAACGTTTTTCTGTTATTTTATCGATGAGTTACGTAGGCCAGGACTGGGCCTATACTATGGCAACTATTACATAGGCTGAATGGTTCTTCATTTAAAAATTGGGCTAATGCTACCCTGTGCAATTAATTTATTTGTTTGAACGTTTTTCTGTTATTTTATCGAGGAATTACGTAGGCCAGGACTGGCCCTATACTATGGCATCTATTACATAGGCTAAATGGTTCTTCATTTTATAATTGGGCTGATCCTACCTCATACAGTCAATCTGATTTTTTGAACGTTTTTCTGGTATTTTATCGAGGAATTACATAGGCCAGGAGTGTGGGCCTATACTATGGCATCTATTACATAGGCGGAATGGTTCTTCATTTAAAAATTGGGCTAATGCTACCCTGTACAATTAATTTATTTGTTTGAACGTTTTTCTGTTATTTTATCGATGAGTTACGTAGGCCAGGACTGGGCCTATACTATGGAATCTATTACATAGGCTGAATGGTTCTTCATTTAAAAATTGGGCTGACGCTATCTGCTACAGTCAATCAGATTGAACGTTTTTCTGGTATTTTATCGAGGAATTACAAAGGCCAGGAGTGGGCCTATACTATGGCATCTATTACGTAGGCTGAATGGTTCTTCATTTGAAAATTGGGCTAATGCTACCCTGTACAGTTAATTTATTTGTTTGTACTTTTTTCTGCTATGTTATCGAGGAATTACGTAGGCCAGGACTGGGCCTATACTATGGCATTTATTACATAGCCTGAATGGTTCTTCATTTAAAAATTACACAAATGCTACCCGCTACAGTCAATCCGATTCATTGAACTTTTTTCTGGTTTTTTATCGAGGAATTACGTAGGCCAGGACTGGGCCTATACTATGGCATCTATTACATAGGCTGAACGGTCCATCATAGAAAAATTGGGCTAATGCTACCCTGTTCAGTTACTTAATTTGTTTGAACGTTTTTCTGGTATTTTGTCGAGGAATTACGTAGGCCAGAACTGGGCCTATACTATGGAATCTATTACATAGGCTGAATGGTTCTTCATTTAAAAATTGGGCTGACGCTATCTGCTACAGTCAATCAGATTGAACGTTTTTCTGGTATTTTATCGAGGAATTACAAAGGCCAGGAGTGGGCCTATACTATGGCATCTATTACGTAGGCTGAATGGTTCTTCATTTGAAAATTGGGCTAATGCTACCCTGTACAGTTAATTTATTTGTTTGTACTTTTTTCTGCTATGTTATCGAGGAATTACGTAGGCCAGGACTGGGCCTATACTATGGCATTTATTACATAGCCTGAATGGTTCTTCATTTAAAAATTACACAAATGCTACCCGCTACAGTCAATCCGATTCATTGAACTTTTTTCTGGTTTTTTATCGAGGAATTACGTAGGCCAGGACTGGGCCTATACTATGGCATCTATTACATAGGCTGAACGGTCCATCATAGAAAAATTGGGCTAATGCTACCCTGTTCAGTTACTTAATTTGTTTGAACGTTTTTCTGGTATTTTATCGAGGAATTACTTAGGCCAGGGCTGGGCCTATACTATGGCATCTATTACATAGGCTGACCGGTTCTTCATTTGAAAATTGGGCTAATGCTGCCCTGTACAGTTAATTTATTTGTTTGTACTTTTTTCTGCTATGTTATCGAGAAATTATGTCGGCCAGTACTGGGCCTATACTATGGCATCTATTACATAGGCTGAATGGGTCTTTATTTAAAAATTGGGCTAATGCTACCTTCTACAGTCAATCTGATTGCTTGAAGGTTTTTCTGGTATTTTATCGAGGAATTACATGAGCCTGGATTAGGCCTATACTATGGCATCTATTACATATACTGAATGGTCCTTCATATAAAAATTGGGCTAATGCTACCCTGTACAATTAATTTATTTGTTTGAACGTTTTTCTGTTATTTTATCGATGAGTTACGTAGGCCAGGACTGGGCCTATACTATGGCAACTATTACATAGGCTGAATGGTTCTTCATTTAAAAATTGGGCTAATGCTACCCTGTGCAATTAATTTATTTGTTTGAACGTTTTTCTGTTATTTTATCGAGGAATTACGTAGGCCAGGACTGGCCCTATACTATGGCATCTATTACATAGGCTAAATGGTTCTTCATTTTATAATTGGGCTGATCCTACCTCATACAGTCAATCTGATTTTTTGAACGTTTTTCTGGTATTTTATCGAGGAATTACATAGGCCAGGAGTGTGGGCCTATACTATGGCATCTATTACATAGGCGGAATGGTTCTTCATTTAAAAATTGGGCTAATGCTACCCTGTACAATTAATTTATTTGTTTGAACGTTTTTCTGTTATTTTATCGATGAGTTACGTAGGCCAGGACTGGGCCTATACTATGGAATCTATTACATAGGCTGAATGGTTCTTCATTTAAAAATTGGGCTGACGCTATCTGCTACAGTCAATCAGATTGAACGTTTTTCTGGTATTTTATCGAGGAATTACAAAGGCCAGGAGTGGGCCTATACTATGGCATCTATTACGTAGGCTGAATGGTTCTTCATTTGAAAATTGGGCTAATGCTACCCTGTACAGTTAATTTATTTGTTTGTACTTTTTTCTGCTATGTTATCGAGGAATTACGTAGGCCAGGACTGGGCCTATACTATGGCATTTATTACATAGCCTGAATGGTTCTTCATTTAAAAATTACACAAATGCTACCCGCTACAGTCAATCCGATTCATTGAACTTTTTTCTGGTTTTTTATCGAGGAATTACGTAGGCCAGGACTGGGCCTATACTATGGCATCTATTACATAGGCTGAACGGTCCATCATAGAAAAATTGGGCTAATGCTACCCTGTTCAGTTACTTAATTTGTTTGAACGTTTTTCTGGTATTTTATCGAGGAATTACTTAGGCCAGGGCTGGGCCTATACTATGGCATCTATTACATAGGCTGACCGGTTCTTCATTTGAAAATTGGGCTAATGCTGCCCTGTACAGTTAATTTATTTGTTTGTACTTTTTTCTGCTATGTTATCGAGAAATTATGTCGGCCAGTACTGGGCCTATACTATGGCATCTATTACATAGGCTGAATGGGTCTTTATTTAAAAATTGGGCTAATGCTACCTTCTACAGTCAATCTGATTGCTTGAAGGTTTTTCTGGTATTTTATCGAGGAATTACATGAGCCTGGATTAGGCCTATACTATGGCATCTATTACATATACTGAATGGTCCTTCATATAAAAATTGGGCTAATGCTACCCTGTACAATTAATTTATTTGTTTGAACGTTTTTCTGTTATTTTATCGATGAGTTACGTAGGCCAGGACTGGGCCTATACTATGGCAACTATTACATAGGCTGAATGGTTCTTCATTTAAAAATTGGGCTAATGCTACCCTGTGCAATTAATTTATTTGTTTGAACGTTTTTCTGTTATTTTATCGAGGAATTACGTAGGCCAGGACTGGCCCTATACTATGGCATCTATTACATAGGCTAAATGGTTCTTCATTTTATAATTGGGCTGATCCTACCTCATACAGTCAATCTGATTTTTTGAACGTTTTTCTGGTATTTTATCGAGGAATTACATAGGCCAGGAGTGTGGGCCTATACTATGGCATCTATTACATAGGCGGAATGGTTCTTCATTTAAAAATTGGGCTAATGCTACCCTGTACAATTAATTTATTTGTTTGAACGTTTTTCTGTTATTTTATCGATGAGTTACGTAGGCCAGGACTGGGCCTATACTATGGAATCTATTACATAGGCTGAATGGTTCTTCATTTAAAAATTGGGCTGACGCTATCTGCTACAGTCAATCAGATTGAACGTTTTTCTGGTATTTTATCGAGGAATTACAAAGGCCAGGAGTGGGCCTATACTATGGCATCTATTACGTAGGCTGAATGGTTCTTCATTTGAAAATTGGGCTAATGCTACCCTGTACAGTTAATTTATTTGTTTGTACTTTTTTCTGCTATGTTATCGAGGAATTACGTAGGCCAGGACTGGGCCTATACTATGGCATTTATTACATAGCCTGAATGGTTCTTCATTTAAAAATTACACAAATGCTACCCGCTACAGTCAATCCGATTCATTGAACTTTTTTCTGGTTTTTTATCGAGGAATTACGTAGGCCAGGACTGGGCCTATACTATGGCATCTATTACATAGGCTGAACGGTCCATCATAGAAAAATTGGGCTAATGCTACCCTGTTCAGTTACTTAATTTGTTTGAACGTTTTTCTGGTATTTTGTCGAGGAATTACGTAGGCCAGAACTGGGCCTATACTATGGAATCTATTACATAGGCTGAATGGTTCTTCATTTAAAAATTGGGCTGACGCTATCTGCTACAGTCAATCAGATTGAACGTTTTTCTGGTATTTTATCGAGGAATTACAAAGGCCAGGAGTGGGCCTATACTATGGCATCTATTACGTAGGCTGAATGGTTCTTCATTTGAAAATTGGGCTAATGCTACCCTGTACAGTTAATTTATTTGTTTGTACTTTTTTCTGCTATGTTATCGAGGAATTACGTAGGCCAGGACTGGGCCTATACTATGGCATTTATTACATAGCCTGAATGGTTCTTCATTTAAAAATTACACAAATGCTACCCGCTACAGTCAATCCGATTCATTGAACTTTTTTCTGGTTTTTTATCGAGGAATTACGTAGGCCAGGACTGGGCCTATACTATGGCATCTATTACATAGGCTGAACGGTCCATCATAGAAAAATTGGGCTAATGCTACCCTGTTCAGTTACTTAATTTGTTTGAACGTTTTTCTGGTATTTTATCGAGGAATTACTTAGGCCAGGGCTGGGCCTATACTATGGCATCTATTACATAGGCTGACCGGTTCTTCATTTGAAAATTGGGCTAATGCTGCCCTGTACAGTTAATTTATTTGTTTGTACTTTTTTCTGCTATGTTATCGAGAAATTATGTCGGCCAGTACTGGGCCTATACTATGGCATCTATTACATAGGCTGAATGGGTCTTTATTTAAAAATTGGGCTAATGCTACCTTCTACAGTCAATCTGATTGCTTGAAGGTTTTTCTGGTATTTTATCGAGGAATTACATGAGCCTGGATTAGGCCTATACTATGGCATCTATTACATATACTGAATGGTCCTTCATATAAAAATTGGGCTAATGCTACCCTGTACAATTAATTTATTTGTTTGAACGTTTTTCTGTTATTTTATCGATGAGTTACGTAGGCCAGGACTGGGCCTATACTATGGCAACTATTACATAGGCTGAATGGTTCTTCATTTAAAAATTGGGCTAATGCTACCCTGTGCAATTAATTTATTTGTTTGAACGTTTTTCTGTTATTTTATCGAGGAATTACGTAGGCCAGGACTGGCCCTATACTATGGCATCTATTACATAGGCTAAATGGTTCTTCATTTTATAATTGGGCTGATCCTACCTCATACAGTCAATCTGATTTTTTGAACGTTTTTCTGGTATTTTATCGAGGAATTACATAGGCCAGGAGTGTGGGCCTATACTATGGCATCTATTACATAGGCGGAATGGTTCTTCATTTAAAAATTGGGCTAATGCTACCCTGTACAATTAATTTATTTGTTTGAACGTTTTTCTGTTATTTTATCGATGAGTTACGTAGGCCAGCACTGGGCCTATACTATGGCAACTATTACATAGGCTGAATGGTTCTTCATTTAAAAATTGGGCTAATGCTACCCTGTGCAATTAATTTATTTGTTTGAACGTTTTTCTGTTATTTTATCGAGGAATTACGTAGGCCAGGACTGGGCCTATACTATGGCATCTATTACATAGGCTGAATGGTCCATCATATAAAAATTGGGCTAATGCTACCCTGTACAGTTACTTAATTTGTTTGAACGTTTTTCTGGTATTTTATCGAGGAATTAGATAGCCCTGGACTAGGCCTATACTATGGCATCTATTACATAGGCTGAATGGGTCTTTATTTAAAAATTGGGCTAATTCTACCATGCACAGTTAATTTATTTGTTTGAACGTTTTTCTGGTATTTTATCGAGGAATTACGTAGGCCAGAACTGGGCCCATACTATGGCATCTATTACATAGGCTGAATGGTTCTTCATTTAAAAATTGGGCTGACGCTATCTGCTACAGTCAATGTGATTGAACGTTTTTCTGGTATTTTATCGAGGAATTACATAGGCCAGGAGTGGGTCTATACTATGGCATCTATTACATAGGCTGAATGGTTCTTCATTTGAAAATTGGGCTAATGCTACCCTGTACAGTTAATTTATTTGTTTGTACTTTTTTCTGCTATGTTATCGAGGAATTACGTAGGCCAGGACTGGGCCTATACTATGGCATTTATTACATAGCCTGAATGGTTCTTCATTTAAAAATTACACAAATGCTACCGGCTACAGTCAATCTGATTGTTTGAACGTTTTACTGGTATTTTATCGAGGAATTACGTAGGCCAGGACTGGGCCTATACTATGACATCTATTACATAGGCTGAATGGTCCATCATATAAAAATTGGGCTAATGCTACCCTGTACAGTTAATTTATTTGTTTGAACGTTTTTCTGGTACTTTATCGAGGAATTACTTAGGCCAGGGCTGGGACTATACTATGGCATCTATTACATAGGCTGAAGGGTTCTTCATTTGAAAATTGGGCTAATGCTACCCTGTACAGTTAATTTATTTGTTGGTACTTTTTTCTGCTATGTTATCGAGGAATTACGTAGGCCAGGACTGGACCTATACTATGGCATTTATTACATAGCCTGAATGGTTCTTCATTTAAAAATTACACAAATGCTACCCGCTACAGTCAATCCGATACATTGAACGTTTTTCTGGTTTTTTATCGAGGAATTACGTAGGCCAGGACTGGGCCTATACTATGGCATCGATTACATAGGCTGACCGGTTCTTCATTTGAAAATTGGGCTAATGGTACCCTGTACAGTTAATTTATTTGTTTGTACTTTTTTCTGCTATGTTATCGAGGAATTACGTAGGCCAGGACTGGGCCTATACTATGGCATTTATTACATAGCCTGAATGGTTCTTCATTTAAAAATTACACAAATGCTACCCGCTACAGTCAATCCGATTCATTGAACGTTTTTCTGGTATTTTATCGAGGAATTACGTAGGCCAGGACTGGGGCTATACTATGGCATCTATTACATAGGCTGAATGGTTCTTCATTTAAAAACTGGGCTACTGCTACCCTGTACAGTTAATTTATTTGTTTGAACGTTTTTCTGGTATTTTGTCGAGGAATTACGTAGGCCAGAACTGGGCCTATACTATGGCATCTATTACATAGGCTGAATGGTTCTTCATTTAAAAATTGGGCTGACGCTATCTGCTACAGTCAATCTGATTGAACGTTTTTCTGGTATTTTATCGAGGAATTACATAGGCCAGGAGTGGGCCTATACTATGGCATCTATTACGTAGGCTGAATGGTTCTTCATTTGAAAATTGGGCTAATGTTACCATGTACAGTTAATTTATTTGTTTGTACTTGTTTCTGCTATGTTATCGAGGAATTACGTAGGCCAGGACTGGGCCTATACTATGGCATCTATTACATAGGCTGAATGGTCCATCATATAAAAATTGGGCTAATGCTACCCTGTACAGTTACTTAATTTGTTTGAACGATATTCTGGTACTTTATCGAGGAATTACTTAGGCCAGGGCTGGGACTATACTATGGCATCTATTACATAGGCTGAAGGGTTCTTCATTTGAAAATTGGGCTAATGCTACCCTGTACAGTTAATTTATTTGTTGGTACTTTTTTCTGCTATGTTATCGAGGAATTACGTAGGCCAGGACTGGACCTATACTATGGCATTTATTACATAGCCTGAATGGTTCTTCATTTAAAAATTACACAAATGCTACCCGCTACAGTCAATCCGATACATTGAACGTTTTTCTGGTTTTTTATCGAGGAATTACGTAGGCCAGGACTGGGCCTATACTATGGCATCGATTACATAGGCTGACCGGTTCTTCATTTGAAAATTGGGCTAATGGTACCCTGTACAGTTAATTTATTTGTTTGTACTTTTTTCTGCTATGTTATCGAGGAATTACGTAGGCCAGGACTGGGCCTATACTATGGCATTTATTACATAGCCTGAATGGTTCTTCATTTAAAAATTACACAAATGCTACCCGCTACAGTCAATCCGATTCATTGAACGTTTTTCTGGTATTTTATCGAGGAATTACGTAGGCCAGGACTGGGGCTATACTATGGCATCTATTACATAGGCTGAATGGTTCTTCATTTAAAAACTGGGCTACTGCTACCCTGTACAGTTAATTTATTTGTTTGAACGTTTTTCTGGTATTTTGTCGAGGAATTACGTAGGCCAGAACTGGGCCTATACTATGGCATCTATTACATAGGCTGAATGGTTCTTCATTTAAAAATTGGGCTGACGCTATCTGCTACAGTCAATCTGATTGAACGTTTTTCTGGTATTTTATCGAGGAATTACATAGGCCAGGAGTGGGCCTATACTATGGCATCTATTACGTAGGCTGAATGGTTCTTCATTTGAAAATTGGGCTAATGTTACCATGTACAGTTAATTTATTTGTTTGTACTTGTTTCTGCTATGTTATCGAGGAATTACGTAGGCCAGGACTGGGCCTATACTATGGCATCTATTACATAGGCTGAATGGTCCATCATATAAAAATTGGGCTAATGCTACCCTGTACAGTTACTTAATTTGTTTGAACGTTTTTCGGGTATTTTATCGAGGAATTACTTAGGCCAGGGCTGGGCCTATACTATGGCATCTATTACATAGGCTGAACGGTTCTTCATTTGAAAATTGGGATAATGCTACCCTGTACAGTTAATTTATTTGTTTGTACTTTTTTTCTGCTATGTTATCGAGAAATTATGTCGGCCAGTACTGGGCCTATACTATGGCATCTATTACATAGGCTGAATGGGTCTTTATTTAAAAATTGGGCTAATGCTACCTTCTACAGGCAATCTGATTGCTTGAACGTTTTTCTGGTATTTTATCGAGGAATTACATAGGCCTGGACTAGGCCTATACTATGGCATCTATTACATAGGCTGAATGGGTCTTTATTTAAAAATTGGGCTAATTCTACCATGCACAGTTAATTTATTTGTTTGAACGTTTTTCTGGTATTTTATCGAGGAATTACGTAGGCCAGAAGTGGGCCTATACTATGGCATCTATTCCATAGGCTGAATGGTTCTTCATTTAAAAATTGGGCCGATGCTACCCGCTACAGTCAATCTGATTGTTTAAACGTTTTTCTGGTATTTTATCGAGGAATTACGTAGGCCAGGACTAGGCCTATACTATGGCATCGATTACATAGGCTGAACGGTTGTTCATTTGAAAATTGGGCTAATGCTGCCCTGTACAGTTAATTTATTTGTTTGTACTTTTTTCTGCTATGTTATCGAGAAATTACGTCGGCCAGTACTGGGCCTATACTATGGCATCTATTACATAGGCTGAATGGGTCTTTATTTAAAAATTGGGCTAATGCTACCTTCTACAGTCAATCTGATTGCTTGAACGTTTTTCTGGTATTTTATCGAGGAATTACATAGGCCTGGACTAGGCCTATACTATGGCATCTATTACATAGTCTGAATGGGTCTTTATTTAAAAATTGGGCTAATTCTACCATGCACAGTTAATTTATTTGTTTGAACGTTTTTCTGGTATTTTATCGAGGAATTATGTAGCCCAGAACTGGGCCTATACTATGGCATCTATTACATAGGCTGAATGGTTCTTCATTTAAAAATTGGGCTGACGCTATCTGCTACAGTCAATGTGATTGAACGTTTTTCTGGTATTTTATCGAGGAATTACATAGGCCAGGAGTGGGTCTATACTATGGCATCTATTACATAGGCTGAATGGTTCTTCATTTGAAAATTGGGCTAATGCTACCCTGTACAGTTAATTTATTTGTTTGTACTTTTTTCTGCTATGTTATCGAGGAATTACGTAGGCCAGGACTGGGCCTATACTATGGCATTTATTACATAGCCTGAATGGTTCTTCATTTAAAAATTACACAAATGCTACCCGCTACAGTCAATCCGATTCATTGAACTTTTTTCTGGTTTTTTATCGAGGAATTACGTAGGCCAGGACTGGGCCTATACTATGGCATCTATTACATAGGCTGAACGGTCCATCATAGAAAAATTGGGCTAATGCTACCCTGTTCAGTTACTTAATTTGTTTGAACGTTTTTCTGGTATTTTATCGAGGAATTACTTAGGCCAGGGCTGGGCCTATACTATGGCATCTATTACATAGGCTGACCAGTTCTTCATTTGAAAATTGGGCTAATGCTGCCCTGTACAGTTAATTTATTTGTTTGTACTTTTTTCTGCTATGTTATCGAGAAATTATGTCGGCCAGTACTGGGCCTATACTATGGCATCTATTACATAGGCTGAATGGGTCTTTATTTAAAAATTGGGCTAATGCTACCTTCTACAGTCAATCTGATTGCTTGAAGGTTTTTCTGGTATTTTATCGAGGAATTACATAGGCCTGGATTAGGCCTATACTATGGCATCTATTACATATACTGAATGGTCCTTCATATAAAAATTGGGCTAATGCTACCCTGTACAATTAATTTATTTGTTGGAACGTTTTTCTGTTATTTTATCGATGAGTTACGTAGGCCAGGACTGGGCCTATACTATGGCAACTATTACATAGGCTGAATGGTTCTTCATTTAAAAATTGGGCTAATGCTACCCTGTGCAATTAATTTATTTGTTTGAACGTTTTTCTGTTATTTTATCGAGGAATTACGTAGGCCAGGACTGGCCCTATACTATGGCATCTATTACATAGGCTAAATGGTTCTTCATTTTATAATTGGGCTGATCCTACCTCATACAGTCAATCTGATTTTTTGAACGTTTTTCTGGTATTTTATCGAGAAATTACATAGGCCAGGAGTGTGGGCCTATACTATGGCATCTATTACATAGGCGGAATGGTTCTTCATTTAAAAATTGGGCTAATGCTACCCTGTACAATTAATTTATTTGTTTGAACGTTTTTCTGTTATTTTATCGATGATTTACGTAGGCCAGGAGTGGGCCTATACTATGGCATCTATTACATAGGCTGACCGGTTCTTCATTTGAAAATTGGGCTAATGGTACCCTGTACAGTTAATTTATTTGTTTGTACTTTTTTCTGCTATGTTATCGAGGAATTACGTAGGCCAGGACTGGGCCTATACTATGGCATTTATTACATAGCCTGAATGGTTCTTCATTTAAAAATTACACAAATGGTACCCGCTACAGTCAATCCGATACATTGAACGTTTTTTTGGTTTTTTATCGAGGAATTACGTAGGCCAGGACTGGGCCTATACTATGGCATCGATTACATAGGCTGACCGGTTCTTCATTTGAAAATTGGGCTAATGGTACCCTGTACAGTTAATTTATTTGTTTGTACTTTTTTCTGCTATGTTATCGAGGAATTACGTAGGCCAGGACTGGGCCTATACTATGGCATTTATTACATAGCCTGAATGGTTCTTCATTTAAAAATTACACAAATGCTACCCGCTACAGTCAATCCGATTCATTGAACGTTTTTCTGGTATTTTATCGAGGAATTACGTAGGCCAGAACTGGGCCTATACTATGGAATCTATTACATAGGCTGAATGGTTCTTCATTTAAAAATTGGGCTGACGCTATCTGCTACAGTCAATCTGATTGAACGTTTTTCTGGTATTTTATCGAGGAATTACATAGGCCAGGAGTGGGCCTATACTATGGCATCTATTACGTAGGCTGAATGGTTCTTCATTTGAAAATTGGGCTAATGCTATCCTGTACAGTTAATTTATTTGTTTGTACTTTTTTCTGCTATGTTATCGAGGAATTACGTAGGCCAGGACTGGGCCTATACTATGGCATCTATTACATAGGCTGAATGGTTCTTCATTTAAAAATTGGGCTAATGCTACCGGCTACAGTCAATCTGATTGTTTGAACGTTTTTCTGGTATTTTATCGAGGAATTACGTAGGCCAGGACTGGGCCTATACTATGGCATCTATTACATAGGCTGAATGGTTCTTCATTTAAAAAATGGGCAAATGCTACCCTGTACAATTAATTTATTTGTTTGAACGTATTTCTGTTATTTTATCGATGAGTTACGTAGGCCAGGACTGGGCCTATACTATGGCAACTATTACATAGGCTGAATGGTTCTTCATTTAAAAATTGGGCTAATGCTACCCTGTGCAATTAATTTATTTGTTTGAACGTTTTTCTGTTATTTTATCGAGGAATTACGTAAGCCAGGACTGGACCTATACTATGGCATCTATTACATAGGCTGAATGGGTCTTCATTTAAATATTGGGCTAATGCTACCGGCTACAGTCAATCTGATTGTTTGAACGTTTTTCTGGTATTTTATCGAGGAATTACGTAGGCCAGGACTGGGCCTATACTATGGCATCTATTACATAGGCTGAATGGTCCATCATATAAAAATTGGGCTAATGCTACCGGCTACAGTCAATCTGATTGTTTGAACGTTTTTCTGGTATTTTATCGAGGAATTACGTAGGCCAGGACTGGGCCTATACTATGGCATCTATTACATAGGCTGAATGGTCCATCATATAAAAATTGGGCTAATGCTACCCTGTACAGTTACTTAATTTGTTTGAACGTTTTTCGGGTATTTTATCGAGGAATTACTTAGGCCAGGGCTGGGCCTATACTATGGCATCTATTACATAGGCTGAATGGTTCTTCATTTGAAAATTGGGCTAATGCTACCCTGTACAGTTAATTTATTTGTTTGTACTTTTTTCTGCTATGTTATCGAGGAATTACGTAGGCCAGGACTGGGCCTATACTATGGCATTTATTACATAGCCTGAATGGTTCTTCATTTAAAAATTACACAAATGCTACCGGCTACAGTCAATCTGATTGTTTGAACGTTTTTCTGGTATTTTATCGAGGAATTACGTAGGCCAGGACTGGGCCTATACTATGACATCTATTACATAGGCTGAATGGTCCATCATATAAAAATTGGGCTAATGCTACCCTGTACAGTTAATTTATTTGTTTGAACGTTTTTCTGTTATTTTATCGAGGAATTACGTAAGCCAGGCCTGGGCCTATACTATGGCATCTATTACATAGGCTGAATGGTTCTTCATTTAAAAATTGGGCTAATGCTACCCTGTGCAATTAATTTATTTGTTTGAACGTTTTTCTGTTATTTTATCGAGGAATTACGTAGGCCAGGACTGGGCCTATACTATGGCATCTATTACATAGGCTGAATGGTTCATCAATTAAAAATTGGGCTAATGCTACCGGCTACAGTCAATCTGATTGTTTGAACGTTTTTCTGGTATTTTATCGAGGAATTACGTAGGCCAGGACTGGGCCTATACTATGGCATCTATTACATAGGCTGAATGGTCCATCATATAAAAATTGGGCTAATGCTACCCTGTACAGTTACTTAATTTGTTTGAACGATATTCTGGTATTTTATCGAGGAATTACTTAGGCCAGGGCTGGGACTATACTATGGCATCTATTACATAGGCTGAAGGGTTCTTCATTTGAAAATTGGGCTAATGCTACCCTGTACAGTTAATTTATTTGTTTGTACTTTTTTCTGCTATGTTATCGAGGAATTACGTAGGCCAGGACTGGACCTATACTATGGCATTTATTACATAGCCTGAATGGTTCTTCATTTAAAAATTACACAAATTCTACCCGCTACATTCAATCCGATACATTGAACGTTTTTCTGGTTTTTTATCGAGGAATTACGTAGGCCAGGACTGGGCCTATACTATGGCATCGATTACATAGGCTGACCGGTTCTTCATTTGAAAATTGGGCTAATGGTACCCTGTACAGTTAATTTATTTGTTTGTACCTTTTTCTGCTATGTTATCGAGGAATTACGTAGGCCAGGACTGGGCCTATACTATGGCATTTATTACATAGCCTGAATGGTTCTTCATTTAAAAATTACACAAATGCTACCCGCTACAGTCAATCTGATTGCTTGAAGGTTTTTCTGGTATTTTATCGAGGAATTACATAGGCCTGGACTAGGCCTATACTATGGCATCTATTACATATACTGAATGGTCCTTCATATAAAAATTGGGCTAATGCTACCCTGTACAATTAATTTATTTGTTTGAACGTTTTTCTGTTATTTTATCGATGAGTTACGTAGGCCAGGACTGGGCCTATACTATGGCAACTATTACATAGGCTGAATGGTTCTTCATTTAAAAATTGTGCTAATGCTACCTTCTACAGTCAATCTGATTGCTTGAAGGTTTTTCTGGTATTTTATCGAGGAATTACATAGGCCTGGACTAGGCCTATCCTATGGCATCTATTACATATACTGAATGGTCCTTCATATAAAAATTGGGCTAATGCTACCCTGTACAATTAATTTATTTGTTTGAACGTTTTTCTGTTATTTTATCGATGAGTTACGTAGGCCAGGACTGGGCCAATACTATGGCAACTATTACATAGGCTGAATGGTTCTTCATTTAAAAATTGGGCTAATGCTACCTTCTACAGTCAATCTGATTGCTTGAAGGTTTTTCTGGTATTTTATCGAGGAATTACATAGCCCTGGACTAGGCCTATACTATGGCATCTATTACATAGGCTGAATGGGTCTTTATTTAAAAATTGGGCTAATTCTACCATGCACAGTTAATTTATTTGTTTGAACGTTTTTCTGGTATTTTATCGAGGAATTACGTAGGCTAGAACTGGGCCTATACTATGGCATCTATTACATAGGCTGAATGGTTCTTCATTTAAAAATTGGGCTGACGCTATCTGCTACAGTCAATGTGATTGAACGTTTTTCTGGTATTTTATCGAGGAATTACATAGGCCAGGAGTGGGTCTATACTATGGCATCTATTACATAGGCTGAATGGTTCTTCATTTGAAAATTGGGCTAATGCTACCCTGTACAGTTAATTTATTTGTTTGTACTTTTTTCTGCTATGTTATCGAGGAATTACGTAGGCCAGGACTGGGCCTATACTATGGCATTTATTACATAGCCTGAATGGTTCTTCATTTAAAAATTACACAAATGCTACCCGCTACAGTCAATCCGATTCATTGAACTTTTTTCTGGTTTTTTATCGAGGAATTACGTAGGCCAGGACTGGGCCTATACTATGGCATCTATTACATAGGCTGAACGGTCCATCATAGAAAAATTGGGCTAATGCTACCCTGTTCAGTTACTTAATTTGTTTGAACGTTTTTCTGGTATTTTATCGAGGAATTACTTAGGCCAGGGCTGGGCCTATACTATGGCATCTATTACATAGGCTGACCGGTTCTTCATTTCAAAATTGGGCTAATGCTGCCCTGTACAGTTAATTTATTTGTTTGTACTTTTTTCTGCTATGTTATCGAGAAATTATGTCGGCCAGTACTGGGCCTATACTATGGCATCTATTACATAGGCTGAATGGGTCTTTATTTAAAAATTGGGCTAATGCTACCTTCTACAGTCAATCTGATTGCTTGAAGGTTTTTCTGGTATTTTATCGAGGAATTACATAGGCCTGGACTAGGCCTATACTATGGCATCTATTACATATACTGAATGGTCCTTCATATAAAAATTGGGCTAATGCTACCCTGTACAATTAATTTATTTGTTTGAACGTTTTTCTGTTATTTTATCGATGAGTTACGTAGGCCAGGACTGGGCCTATACTATGGCAACTATTACATAGGCTGAATGGTTCTTCATTTAAAAATTGGGCTAATGCTACCCTGTGCAATTAATTTATTTGTTTGAACGTTTTTCTGTTATTTTATCGAGGAATTACGTAGGCCAGGACTGGCCCTATACTATGGCATCTATTACATAGGCTAAATGGTTCTTCATTTTATAATTGGGCTGATCCTACCTCATACAGTCAATCTGATTTTTTGAACGTTTTTCTGGTATTTTATCGAGGAATTACATAGGCCAGGAGTGTGGGCCTATACTATGGCATCTATTACATAGGCGGAATGGTTCTTCATTTAAAAATTGGGCTAATGCTACCCTGTACAATTAATTTATTTGTTTGAACGTTTTTCTGTTATTTTATCGATGAGTTACGTAGGCCAGGACTGGGCCTATACTATGGCAACTATTACATAGGCTGAATGGTTCTTCATTTAAAAATTGGGCTAATGCTACCCTGTGCAATTAATTTATTTGTTTGAACGTTTTTCTGTTATTTTATCGAGGAATTACGTAAGCCAGGACTGGACCTATACTATGGCATCTATTACATAGGCTGAATGGGTCTTCATTTAAATATTGGGCTAATGCTACCGGCTACAGTCAATCTGATTGTTTGAACGTTTTTCTGGTATTTTATCGAGGAATTACGTAGGCCAGGACTGGGCCTATACTATGGCATCTATTACATAGGCTGAATGGTCCATCATATAAAAATTGGGCTAATGCTACCGGCTACAGTCAATCTGATTGTTTGAACGTTTTTCTGGTATTTTATCGAGGAATTACGTAGGCCAGGACTGGGCCTATACTATGGCATCTATTACATAGGCTGAATGGTCCATCATATAAAAATTGGGCTAATGCTTCCCTGTACAGTTACTTAATTTGTTTGAACGTTTTTCGGGTATTTTATCGAGGAATTACGTAGGCCAGGACTGGGCCTATACTATGGCATCGATTACATAGGCTGAACGGTTGTTCATTTGAAAATTGGGCTAATGCTGCCCTGTACAGTTAATTTATTTGTTTGTACTTTTTTCTGCTATGTTATCGAGAAATTACGCCGGCCAGTACTGGGCCTATACTATGGCATCTATTACATAGGCTGAATGGGTCTTTATTTAAAAATTGGGCTAATGCTACCTTCTACAGTCAATCTGATTGCTTGAACGTTTTTCTGGTATTTTATCGAGGAATTACATAGCCCTGGACTAGGCCTATACTATGGCATCTATTACATAGGCTGAATGGGTCTTTATTTAAAAATTGGGCTAATTCTACCATGCACAGTTAATTTATTTGTTTGAACGTTTTTCTGGTATTTTATCGAGGAATTATGTAGGCCAGAACTGGGCCTATACTATGGCATCTATTACATAGGCTGAATGGTTCTTCATTTAAAAATTGGGCTGACGCTATCTGCTACAGTCAATGTGATTGAACGTTTTTCTGGTATTTTATCGAGGAATTACATAGGCCAGGAGTGGGTCTATACTATGGCATCTATTACATAGGCTGAATGGTTCTTCATTTGAAAATTGGGCTAATGCTACCCTGTACAGTTAATTTATTTGTTTGTACTTTTTTCTGCTATGTTATCGAGGAATTACGTAGGCCAGGACTGGGCCTATACTATGGCATTTATTACATAGCCTGAATGGTTCTTCATTTAAAAATTACACAAATGCTACCGGCTACAGTCAATTTGATTGTTTGAACGTTTTTCTGGTATTTTATCGAGGAATTACGTAGGCCAGGACTGGGCCTATACTATGACATCTATTACATAGGCTGAATGGTCCATCATATAAAAAATGGGCTAATGCTACCCTGTACAGTTAATTTATTTGTTTGAACGTTTTTCTGTTATTTTATCGAGGAATTACGTAAGCCAGGCCTGGGCCTATACTATGGCATCTATTACATAGGCTGAATGGTTCTTCATTTAAAAATTGGGCTAATGCTACCCTGTGCAATTAATTTATTTGTTTGAACGTTTTTCTGTTATTTTATCGAGGAATTACGTAGGCCAGGACTGGGCCTATACTATGGCATCTATTACATAGGCTGAATGGTTCATCAATTAAAAATTGGGCTAATGCTACCGGCTACAGTCAATCTGATTGTTTGAACGTTTTTCTGGTATTTTATCGAGGAATTACGTAGGCCAGGACTGGGCCTATACTATGGCATCTATTACATAGGCTGAATGGTCCATCATATAAAAATTGGGCTAATGCTACCCTGTACAGTTACTTAATTTGTTTGAACGATATTCTGGTATTTTATCGAGGAATTACTTAGGCCAGGGCTGGGACTATACTATGGCATCTATTACATAGGCTGAAGGGTTCTTCATTTGAAAATTGGGTTAATGCTACCCTGTACAGTTAATTTATTTGTTTGTACTTTTTTCTGCTATGTTATCGAGGAATTACGTAGGCCAGGACTGGACCTATACTATGGCATTTATTACATAGCCTGAATGGTTCTTCATTTAAAAATTACACAAATGCTACCCGCTACAGTCAATCCGATACATTGAACGTTTTTCTGGTTTTTTATCGAGGAATTACGTAGGCCAGGACTGGGCCTATACTATGGCATCGATTACATAGGCTGACCGGTTCTTCATTTGAAAATTGGGCTAATGGTACCCTGTACAGTTAATTTATTTGTTTGTACTTTTTTCTGCTATGTTATCGAGGAATTACGTAGGCCAGGACTGGGCCTATACTATGGCATTTATTACATAGCCTGAATGGTTCTTCATTTAAAAATTACACAAATGCTACCCGCTACAGTCAATCCGATTCATTGAACGTTTTTCTGGTATTTTATCGAGGAATTACGTAGGCCAGGACTAGGCCTATACTATGGCATCTATTACATAGGCTGAATGGTTCTTCATTTAAAAACTGGGCTACTGCTACCCTGTACAGTTAATTTATTTGTTTGAACGTTTTTCTGGTATTTTGTCGAGGAATTACGTAGGCCAGAACTGGGCCTATACTATGGCATCTATTACATAGGCTGAATGGTTCTTCATTTAAAAATTGGGCTGACGCTATCTGCTACAGTCAATCTGATTGAACGTTTTTCTGGTATTTTATCGAGGAATTACATAGGCCAGGAGTGGGCCTATACTATGGCATCTATTACGTAGGCTGAATGGTTCTTCATTTGAAAATTGGGCTAATGCTACCATGTACAGTTAATTTATTTGTTTGTACTTTTTTCTGCTATGTTATCGAGGAATTACGTAGGCCAGGACTGGGCCTATACTATGGCATCTATTACATAGGCTGAATGGTCCATCATATAAAAATTGGGCTAATGCTACCCTGTACAGTTACTTAATTTGTTTGAACGTTTTTCGGGTATTTTATCGAAGAATTACTTAGGCCAGGGCTGGGCCTATACTATGGCATCTATTACATAGGCTGAACGGTTCTTCATTTGAAAATTGGGATAATGCTACCCTGTACAGTTAATTTATTTGTTTGTACTTTTTTTCTGCTATGTTATCGAGAAATTATGTCGGCCAGTACTGGGCCTATACTATGGCATCTATTACATAGGCTGAATGGGTCTTTATTTAAAAATTGGGCTAATGCTACCTTCTACAGGCAATCTGATTGCTTGAACGTTTTTCTGGTATTTTATCGAGGAATTACATAGGCCTGGACTAGGCCTATACTATGGCATCTATTACATAGGCTGAATGGGTCTTTATTTAAAAATTGGGCTAATTCTACCATGCACAGTTAATTTATTTGTTTGAACGTTTTTCTGGTATTTTATCGAGGAATTACGTAGGCCAGAACTGGGCCTATACTATGGCATCTATTCCATAGGCTGAATGGTTCTTCATTTAAAAATTGGGCCGATGCTACCAGCTACAGTCAATCTGATTGTTTAAACGTTTTTCTGGTATTTTATCGAGGAATTACGTAGGCCAGGACTAGGCCTATACTATGGCATCGATTACATAGGCTGAACGGTTGTTCATTTGAAAATTGGGCTAATGCTGCCCTGTACAGTTAATTTATTTGTTTGTACTTTTTTCTGCTATGTTATCGAGAAATTACGTCGGCCAGTACTGGGCCTATACTATGGCATCTATTACATAGCCTGAATGGGTCTTTATTTAAAAATTGGGCTAATGCTACCTTCTACAGTCAATCTGATTGCTTGAACGTTTTTCTGGTATTTTATCGAGGAATTACATAGGCCTGGACTAGGCCTATACTATGGCATCTATTACATAGGCTGAATGGGTCTTTATTTAAAAATTGGGCTAATTCTACCATGCACAGTTAATTTATTTGTTTGAACGTTTTTCTGGTATTTTATCGAGGAATTACGTAGGCCAGAACTGGGCCTATACTATGGCATCTATTACATAGGCTGAATGGTTCTTCATTTAAAAATTGGGCTGACGCTATCTGCTACAGTCAATGTGATTGAACGTTTTTCTGGTATTTTATCGAGGAATTACATAAGCCAGGAGTGGGTCTATACTATGGCATCTATTACATAGGCTGAATGGTTCTTCATTTGAAAATTGGGCTAATGCTACCCTGTACAGTTAATTTATTTGTTTGTACTTTTTTCTGCTATGTTATCGAGGAATTACGTAGGCCAGGACTGGGCCTATACTATGGCATTTATTACATAGCCTGAATGGTTCTTCATTTAAAAATTACACAAATGCTACCCGCTACAGTCAATCCGATTCATTGAACTTTTTTCTGGTTTTTTATCGAGGAATTACGTAGGCCAGGACTGGGCCTATACTATGGCATCTATTACATAGGCTGAACGGTCCATCATAGAAAAATTGCGCTAATGCTACCCTGTTCAGTTACTTAATTTGTTTGAACGTTTTTCTGGTATTTTATCGAGGAATTACTTAGGCCAGGGCTGGGCCTATACTATGGCATCTATTACATAGGCTGACCAGTTCTTCATTTGAAAATTGGGCTAATGCTGCCCTGTACAGTTAATTTATTTGTTTGTACTTTTTTCTGCTATGTTATCGAGAAATTATGTCGGCCAGTACTGGGCCTATACTATGGCATCTATTACATAGGCTGAATGGGTCTTTATTTAAAAATTGGGCTAATGCTACCTTCTACAGTCAATCTGATTGCTTGAAGGTTTTTCTGGTATTTTATCGAGGAATTACATAGGCCTGGATTAGGCCTATACTATGGCATCTATTACATATACTGAATGGTCCTTCATATAAAAATTGGGCTAATGCTACCCTGTACAATTAATTTATTTGTTTGAACGTTTTTCTGTTATTTTATCGATGAGTTACGTAGGCCAGGACTGGGCCTATACTATGGCAACTATTACATAGGCTGAATGGTTCTTCATTTAAAAATTGGGCTAATGCTACCCTGTGCAATTAATTTATTTGTTTGAACGTTTTTCTGTTATTTTATCGAGGAATTACGTAGGCCAGGACTGGCCCTATACTATGGCATCTATTACATAGGCTAAATGGTTCTTCATTTTATAATTGGGCTGATCCTACCTCATACAGTCAATCTGATTTTTTGAACGTTTTTCTGGTATTTTATCGAGGAATTACATAGGCCAGGAGTGTGGGCCTATACTATGGCATCTATTACATAGGCGGAATGGTTCTTCATTTAAAAATTGGGCTAATGCTACCCTGTACAATTAATTTATTTGTTTGAACGTTTTTCTGTTATTTTATCGATGATTTACGTAGGCCCGGAGTGGGCCTATACTATGGCATCTATTACATAGGCTGACCGGTTCTTCATTTGAAAATTGGGCTAATGGTACCCTGTACAGTTAATTTATTTGTTTGTACTTTTTTCTGCTATGTTATCGAGGAATTACGTAGGCCAGGACTGGGCCTATACTATGGCATTTATTACATAGCCTGAATGGTTCTGCATTTAAAAATTACACAAATGCTACCCGCTACAGTCAATCCGATTCATTGAACGTTTTTCTGGTTTTTTATCGAGGAATTACGTAGGCCAGGACTGGGCCTATACTATGGCATCTATTACATAGGCTGAATGGTTCATCAATTAAAAATTGGGCTAATGCTACCGGCTACAGTCAATCTGATTGTTTGAACGTTTTTCTGGTATTTTCTCGAGGAATTACGTAGGCCAGGACTGGGCCTATACTATGGCATCTATTACATAGGCTGAATGGTCCATCATATAAAAATTGGGCTAATGCTACCCTGTACAGTTAATTTATTTGTTTGAACTTTTTTCTGCTATGTTATCGAGGAATTACGTAGGCCAGGACTGGGCCTATACTATGGCATCTATTACATAGGCTGAATGGTTCTACATTTAAAAATTGGGCTAATGCTACCGGCTACAGTCAATCTGATTGTTTGAACGTTTTTCTGGTATTTTATCGAGGAATTACGTAGGCCAGGACTGGGCCTATACTATGAGATCTATTACATAGGCTGAATGGTCCATCATATAAAAATTGGGCTAATGCTACCCTGTACAGTTAATTTATTTGTTTGAACGTTTTTCTGTTATTTTATCGAGGAATTACGTAGGCCAGGCCTGGGACTATACTATGGCATCTATTACATAGGCTGAATGGTTCTTCATTTAAAAATTACACAAATGCTACCCGCTACAGTCAATCCGATTCATTGAACGTTTTTCTGGTTTTTTATCGAGGAATTACGTAGGCCAGGACTGGGCCTATACTATGGCATCTATTACATAGGCTGAACGGTCCATCATAGAAAAATTGGGCTAATGCTACCCTGTTCAGTTACTTAATTTGTTTGAACGTTTTTCTGGTATTTTATCGAGGAATTACGTAGGCCAGGACTGGGCCTATACTATGGCATCTATTACATAGGCTAAACGGTTCTTCATTTGAAAATTGGGCTAATGCTACCCTGTACAGTTAATTTATTTGTTTGTACTTTTTTCTGCTATGTTATCGAGGAATTACATAGGCCAGGCCTGGGACTATACTATGGCATCTATTACATAGGCTGAATGGTTCTTCATTAAAAAATTACACAAATGCTACCCGCTATAGTCAATCTGAATGATTGAACGTTTTTCTGGTATTTTATCTAGGAATACGAGGCTGATAACCATTACAAGACGAATCAATCGCTGGTGGTTTCTACGAAGAGGTGCTTCTAAAGGCCAAGTACCCCGATATGGGATCGATAAAGGCCAAGGTAGTGTGGAGAAATTGTTCAAGAAACTGCTCAATAGTTGGATAAATAAGTCTGATTTGTAAAACACAATTTTTATTATAAAACAATTTATTATCAATAAAAAAGAATATACAAAGTTATTTATTGCCGATGTTAAATTCAATCTGATGCTTGTAGGCTCCGCCACCCAGGTACTTTAGGAACAATTCTCCTTCCGCTACCATGTGTACTATTTGATCAAACAAGATCTGGTCTTTCTCGAATCCCTCCGAGATGCGTTTCGGCAGGAAAACTTGACAGTTGTCATCGAGGCTGACAACTGCTTTCAGTCCATACTTTGTTGTGACTTGTCGCAAATCAGTGACCTTGTAGGTCTCGTTGATCTTCAACGCGCCGAGTTGCTTCGTCGGGAGGAAATCCTCCAAAAGAGCGATTTTGTTGAGCGTTGCAATATCCATTGTGAGAACGACTGCGAGTGTCTGATGTGAACAGCTGTGAGTTTGCCGTTGATATACCCGTATCCCCGCCACTATCGAGAAAAAGGTGGGGGGGGGGGGGGGGGGTCGAGCGCTCTGATTGGTGCGTGAGATCCGATCGTGCGAGATTTTTCAGTAATCTTTCAGTGATGAGACATAGATCTGATCTTGTTTCAATGAGATTTTTTACTTGTTGAATATTTTTCATAAACAGTTCGATACGAACTTTGAGCTCGTTGCGTTTATTTTGCGTTGCTCTTTTATTTACATATGCCATCGAGAACGATTCAGCCTTGCAATGATACAATTGGCTACGAGTTCACTACTGATATACTCGTATCCCCTCCACTAGCGAGTTGAGCTCTGATGGCGCCAGGGAACTTTGCGCCCTGATTGGCTGTCTTATATTCGATCATGACTTCCGACATGCTTCGAAAGAGTTCTGGTAGATTGGGTATCATGTAATGTCCCCAAGGTAGCGTATCCGTGCTTTCGGATAGCAAATATCGTTTATCATCGTGGGGACTGAGCGCTATCTTGATTTGTTTCTCCGTGTAAACTTTGTGCATACGAGATCTGATGACACGCTGCTCTCAACGCTGGATGATTTTCTCACGGAGACACTGCATGAAGTCATCGAACGTGATGGTCGTTTCCACGACTCGCGTCTTCACACCCTTCACCTTCTTCATGCGATCTTGGCCGTCGACTCGTACACTGTACATTTTGCTGCGCAATCCAACGAATTCCGTCATAATACGACCGTTGCACTCATCTTTCATGAGTCCAACGACCTTCTTGTTCACTCTCGGGATAGCAAACTGGTTTTCCGCTGGATAATCGAACGTATCAAACTTGTCGATATCGCGCTTCATGACGTCGTAAATGTCGGGGCAGTGCACTTCGTAGAGTAAGCTGTCGGTGTCGGTGTACAGGAGCTTGCAGCGGTCCCTGAACTGCGACTTCATGTAGTCATAGTGGAAGTCGCAGACGAGAATCTTGGACAAGTCCAGAAAGCAGAGACCGACGTAGATCGGTTTGTTGAGATAAACCTCGGTCTTCGTGACCTGTACAGTAACGAGGTCCTCATCGAAGATCGACCGAATGTTGAAGGTGGGCTTTGCAATGAGCGCCTCAGCGCCGTCACGAACTTCCCAGTGAGTGACGAGTTTAACGTCGACGTGCTTGCAGACATTCTCCATCGTCTTGCCGAACACCGCGTTATTCATGAGTTTGAAGAGGTTTTTCTCAAATTTGTTCTTAGCCCGCTTCCTCATATCGCTGTTGAGGTCGATGTAGGATTTGAGCCACGGACTTTGGTTGAATTGCAGCACTCGATGAATTCGCTTCAGCTCCAAACCATACCTGAGAGCCTGCTTCAGGTTCCTGTAGTGTAGTATGTAGCGGTTTTTCGAATCCTGTGTAGTCATCAGCTTGGGTTGTTTCGAGCCTGGTGCACACTTGTGTTCAGGACACAGAGGCAGATCTTTGTGTGCATCATGGAGCCTCTCAGGGTACTCCAGGTCGACTTCGAGAATGTATCCGTCCGGCGACGTATCTGGAACGTTGAGGAAATTGATGCTTTCGAGATTCTCCGCCCATTTGAATCCACCGTAAAGAAGATACTCCATCATTGCCCAGCCATAGAGGTTATTGACGTCAAAGTACATCAGGTACTTGGTCTCCTCATTCAGATCGTAATCGCTTATGTACCTGTTATTGGCGCGAGCGTAACGGTTGCAGCATTGACTCACTCCGCCTCTCACGCCGCGCTCGATGAACATGTGCATGTCCAGGTCGGTGAGGAGTTCCAACTCGATCTTCGTGTATTTGAGCATGGCGTCCTACGTGAATCCTCGCGTTGTATAGTAGCGAGCTGGATCAAGGCCGTAGGCCTCAATATCGTCGTCTCGGAAATTTTCAAAGATATCCGCCAAGAGTAGTACATCAGTTTTTAGGTAGAGGTCCGAGTATTCGCCCAGGTCTACAGTATTGAATTCTTGCCACACTCTCTTGGCATGATCGTAGTCGTCGTCTGAGACGTTGCTGTCGTTCAGCGAGCTTTAAAAATCGTCCTTCGAGGGAAGATTCGTCTCGTCGAGTTTCGCCAATGAGTCGACGTACTCGTAGGGAAATGCGCCTTTCCTCGTGAGCAGTTCGAACTTGGCGTCGGAGAGGTTAGGGAACTCGCTTCTCAGGGTCTTTAGTTCCGTCAGGTATGAGGCTAGTTTCTCCAGAGACGAAGCCATGAAGTGAAACGAGTCGATGAATCGAAAATTCATGTCGCTTCCGGCAATGTGCTTCGTGATGGAGATATATTTTTCCTTCGTCAGTGGCAAAATATCTATTCGACCCTCGAAGGCCATGGCGATTTCCCGTATCGTGAAGTGGGAATCGTATCCAGTGAGATTATGGAATACAACTGGTATGGTGCGTGAGTCATTATAGTTGAGGTTGCACTCGTTGTGTGCTGGGCCCCTGTACCTTTGAACACAAACAATATATCTCTCTATATATATAAAAATATTTCGCTGCTGTCGCCGCCGTCGCCGCCGTGTACAATAATCGAGACCCCCGCCGCCTCGATCCCGCTCGCTCGAACCCGCTCGATCGATCCCTCCCCTCCCCCTTCCCTTCGGGAGAGGAAAATATTCTAAGTCCCCATAGGGGGGGGGGGGGGGGGAGGAGGGTTATTCTAAGTCCCTAAACAGGGCCTCAGCCCGAAATATTCGAAGTCCCGAGACTTCGAATATTTTTATATCTCTCTATATATATAAAGTTACCTCCGCTGTCGCCACCGCCGTGTACAAGACGGTAAAACTACCGTCTTGTACAAGATCTGCTAAAGTCACGGAGTGGCTAAAACCACGGAGATACTAAATGCACGGAGTGGTTAAAGTCACGGATGGACTAAATTCACGGAGTGGTTACAGTCACGGAGGGACTAAATTCACGGAGTGGTTAAAGTCACGTAGGGACTAAGTTCACGCAGTGGTTAAAGTAACGTAGTAAAGTGAAAAATATTCCCCCTTACAGGGACTTAGAATATTTTTCGCGGCGGGGGCGGGGGGGGGGGGGGGGGAGGAGCGTGGGAGGGGAAGGACAAAATATTCTAAGTACCTTTAGAGGGGACTGTCTAAGTAAAAATACAAAAAAAAAGCGGCGGCGGCGCCGGTTAGTGAAAAGTTGCGGCGGTGAAGAGATATTTTTATAATGTCAATAAAAGGAAGGCGAGCGCGTGAAGCGCGCGATCCCAGGGAACCTCTAGTATATATATAAATTTATCATTATATGTTATTTAAAAAAAAACTATGAACTAGAGATACTTACCGCCCCGTCAAATGGTAATGATCCTTGATTCGGTCGTTGTTGGACATGCGTTTCTCGCAGATGTGGCAAGTGGTTGCTGTACGAAAGTCGGTCATTTGCTGCGAAGATAGTCTATCCATAGGTTTCGGATTCATATGGATTTCTTCAATGTCCTTGGCCAGCTGGTGCAATTTACGAACGAACCATTTTGCTGGTTTCTTGCCTCTGTAGTTGCGGTACCTAGACATCGAGTCATCGTAACTGCATTTAAGGTAGTATGCTACGCTAAATGCTTCGTGCTTTTGGTAAGCATTCTCGTCTCGAGTCGGTTTGAGAAGGCATTCAAAGTCTACGTAGAGGATGAAGGGTACTCTCTCTCCTTGTTCTAGTGATTCTTGAGTCGTAGAATCCTATTCTTCGAGGCTGGCATGTTGATCTTGCACCCGTTTACATCTTTGCAGTCTATTTCATGCGAAGCCAACTGCTCTTTGTCACGGAAGTAGTAAAGTCAGCGGTCGCAGATATGATGCTTATGATTACGCTTCGATAGCTGAGATGAGACCAATCGGGACAATTCTTTCATCCACACGTAATGGAATTTTGGTAGCTCATAGACATCAGCGTTGTTTTTCTCACCCTCGACCTCGTCGACGTAGTGGTCTTGCACAAGTAGGAGGTTGACGTGCTGAGGCTTCTTTGCGGTTGTAACGTGTAGGGGTGCCGTCTCAAACTTGCCCTTTCGCATCTTTAGAATGTACACGTTTATCGACAGATCATTCTGTTTCTCGAATCTCGAGATTTGTCGTGGCATCACCGGAAATTCGATGCCTTCAAAGTTGAGATCGTCTTTGTACTTTCTGTACTCGGAAACGCGATCGCAATGATGGGCAGGATGTAGTGTGGACAGTATAGCCCACTTGAAGCACATGCTGTCAGTGTTCTTAACGTTGACACACGCTTTTTTTATTTAGGATCTCCTCCGGTAGATTCACGTAATAGCTGCCACGCATCGGATTGAACTTGCTAATATTAACCGTTAGATTTATGATCGAGTGCAATGACCATCCCGAATCCAGCTGCTGGAACTCCTCGATTTCCCGTAGAATGGGATTGAGGATGTTGGTCGTGAACCATCGGTTCACGTTAGTTGTCGGGTAAATTGGTTCGGCCTTCGTATTGAAGTACTTTGTATCTATCACTTCTTCATCGTTTTTCGATGTAACGAATTTTGCAGCTAGTACCATGTAAACTTTAACCGTATTTCTCTCTCTCGCGAGTACATTTCTAATTTGCGAGTGGAACATGGTCATAGAATCCTTCATGAACTCATTAACGTCTACGTGTTTTAGGTTTGTAATTACACCCGTCTTGATTCGCTTCTTGAATGCCGACTTCAGATCCGACCATCTTACTCTATCGACGAGTCTTTCGCGAGCCTGTACACGCTCACCGCGTTTTAGCAAACACCCCAATTTAATTTCGATTCCTTTGAGGAAACCGATTGCGGCTGAATACTTTTGTCTATTATTAACGGTGGATGTGGCCATCAACAAGTCCTCCCACGAGCTTATGATTCCCGTGAGGCGATTTTTCCATACACTAATCTCGATAGAGTTTCTATCCTTCATCAGCTCCAACACTTCCTCCCATGTCTTCATAACATCCTTGAAATCCTGGGCATCCATCTTGTCTCTGACTGAACAGTCGAGTAGTTGATCGAATAATGAGTTGCTCTGCTACAAAGACCGTATTGTTTGAAAAAGTGGTGGGGATTATCGATGCTGATTGGTCCTATGCATTAATCTTGACTTTTCGTCTCTGACTGAAGTTGTCTTGTTGAATGAGTTGTTCCGCTGTCAGGCCTGTATTTATATTATTTGAAAAGTGGTGGGGAGTATCGGTGTCGACTGTGATTGGTCGCCTTTTTGTTAATGAAAAGGTTTAGTGGCGGGAACAATCCTGATTGGATGTCGTCGAATGTGCACAGAAATGTGGGGGGTAGGTCGCGGGTATTGGGGGTACGAGACTTTGTATATAAGCGACGACGAAGCAGCAACTGACATTACATACCGCCGAGATGGAGTAGGTTGTAGACTTCCAGGGCTTCAAGAGACCCATCAACGACTTTGTTTTCAAAGAGGTGGCCATTATCGCTGTCGACGATGACGCTCTCCCGTCCGTCTACCTGTTCGAGCCGCCTCATAAATGGAGTTTTTTCCCGCTAAATACAAGAGCGAGAACACCTGGTTGGAGAATAACTATCACGGCATCTCCTGGGACAGTGGTGACGTAACGTACGAAAAAGTCAACGAGACTCTGCATAATCTTCTGTGAGACGCCAGAAAAGTCCCTGTCAAGGGTCTATAGAAGAAACGCTGGTTGGAGAAAATTTTGCCAATGTGCACAATCTTGAAGATCTGGGTTGTCCATCCCTGCGAAAATTGGAACAGAACGCGGATATGTCGTGCACCAATCACAAACGCACTTGGAATTCACACTGCGCAGCTTACAACGCGCACAATTTGAAAACGTGGCTTCTTGAGTTCTATGAAAACTCCTCTAAAGACCTCGCAAATGCCAGTACTGAAGTTATACCGGACTTCCCCATGACGCTGAAAGATTACTCTACAGAATTCTGCCTTTAAATACAGACTGTTATTTACTACTCAAAAATAGAAATGTAATATATATATGATCGAATTTTTTAATAAATTCACCCGCAATCACGTACCACCTATTTCGATAAAAAAAATCCGTCACGTTTGTTTTTTCAATACCATCATAAAGGTTAAATTACCATTGAAAAAGTATCTCAACATTCACGCAGTGATATATCCGTAATAGCATTACGATACCCAAAAATTTAACCAACGAAAGCTTTCGAGGAATTGTGATTGTGGGCGCTTTATTAAGATGAAATTATCAATTAAATCGTTGTTTGGAAGAATTGCGGTTCTCCGATCGATCGGAGAAAAAAAAGTATCGATGGACGATATAGTAGAGATCTATCCTACCGACTGCAAAGCCTTTTGTAGAAAGCAGATAATATGAATTAATTTTAATAATGAATTTACGCATGCATAATAATAAGATGAAAGAGATTTATAAACACTGTGACGTGTTTTTTTTTCACGTCCCGGGAAATATGAGAAGAGAGAGATCGGAGTGCGTCTTCGACCCCTGCGACAGTCCTCCCGGGCGGTTTCGTGGGCGAGATTAGCGAAAGGAACAGTTATTAATTTTTAGGCTTTATTTTATTATTTTTTTTGGTACGAGAGGGACGAGGGAGCTGAGCGGTACGACGATGGGCGATTCAAAATGAGAAAAGAGAATGTACTGCCATGGGCGCGGGAGATAAGTCGCAACTTGGTGGAATGCATGGATTCACCCCGTCTCAGTCGCAGGATTTTTGGACGCAGCTTGACCGGGAAAACGTCGTCCGGTCCCGTTTAAGAAGAGAACGAGCGAGTGTGGGATACCGCGGTCATTGAAGATTGACGCGCGTTACACTATTTCGCGCTTATCGATAGTTCTAAATTAGCCTAAGAGACAGCGAGGCGCCAGGTACCGGACACCTCGCGAATTCGTAAAGGTTGGGGAGAGAGAGAGAAACCTCGCGCTCGAGTCCCGAAAATTGCTCGGGGACTCTCGTGGAATTTGTGGTGCGATCAAGACGTGTGCTCCGATCTCTCTCTCGACGCTCCGATCGAGGAGATAATCGATACCGATATCGGGGAATTTGTGTGGAAAAGTCAAGGAAGGAAGGAAGGAAGGACTTTCCGCCAAGTTACTCGGATTGGATGTAACATCTTAAATACGGTAAGGCTTTTGCCTCGTCGTTCTCGGCCACGTGGTAGATAAAATAAAGTGTTGAGTTTTCTTTAATGAGCAAAGCGCGGCTCAGTGTGTTTCGTGGGTACCGTCCCGGGCAAAAATACAGCTCGTAATAGTTGGACGGCTTCGCGAATTAACTTCTGAGTTTCTTTGAATTTTAACATTTACTTGATCGTCGCCTACGAGATCGCCTTCTGCGAAATCGATAGCAAAATTCGAATTAATTAAATTGAAAATAACATCTCGAGAGTTCGATTTCATTTAAGTTTGGCGAGCGGATTGCGGGATCGATCGCCTTAACATAAGGGTCGTAGGCCTGTTCGGCGGATTTTCCGCCCACTCGCATCGCGTATTCCCGATAAATCATCGACTCCTGTGCCCGTCTCGCGCCGTCTTATCACGCGGCTAATTAATTGTTCGTGTTGTCACGATTTTCGGTACCGTAAGCGCGACTGTACCGCCAGCGACATTTAGTAGGGAAAATAAAATCTTTTGAATCGAATAAATAGTTTGCAAATTCGAATCGGCGAACTGAGTAACCGAAGAGAATTTTAGTAGGGAAATTATTATATTTTTTTTGTATCGAATCACCCCGGGTACCGACCCGGAGAACATCACGCGAGACTTTATATTTTCTTTGAATAAATTTATTTATTGGGTTTCCCTAATTTTGTTGATAGCTGATTGTGTTATTTATTTGTGAAGTACCCCTTTTCTAAATCGCCAAGCTAACGGATCCTCCCCTCTACCCTTGTGTAGCAGCTAGCCGGCTGTCATCAAATTCGTTAGCGTTTAACATCGCTCCGATCGCGTCAAGCATGTAGCTTGGCTGGCGCCCTTTTAAAAATGAATTGCGATTGAGACGAATTTTTGTGGCCAACGGTGTACCGTGGTTTTGCCGTTATTTTTATTTTGTAAAAATTATTTTATCGTTCATTTTTATTTAATTTTTTTCTGTTCTCTCGAAATTTCGGTCACAACACACACACAATTAATTTTTATTTTAAATACATTTTTTTTTGTTTTTTGTTTACATTTTTTGTTTGTTTTTTTTACATTTTTGGTTTTTTGTGTTTTTTTTTTACATTTTTTTTATTTTAAATATTTTTTTGAGGAGGGCCGCTCTTGCTGCTGTCGGGGCCCTCGCAGCTTTCGGGCACCTCGCGACCCTGGCGGCAGCAGGCGGCCTCTCTTTCGGCTGAGGGTCCGGGGTTGCTGCTGGCGGCCCCATGGCAGGTGCGGCTGTCGGCTACCTGGCAGCAACGAGGAGCCGCGCAGGACAAGTCCTCCTCCTTAGGCACGGGTCTGACTTCGGAGGAGATACAAGAATTTCCGGATGACGGTTCTCCTTGTCCGAAGTCAGGCCCGTCCTCGGCTTCTTGGGGGATGCCTCGGCGACCCTTTTTTTTTATAGGGAGGCTCCTCGCTATATCGTAGCATCATATCCGGTGGTGGTGGTGGTGGTTTCAGCAGCTCCAGCTCAACCATGAGGTCCGTCGGCGGCAGAGGTGGATCCGGTGGCAGAGGAATATCCCTCACCGAAAATCCCGGCGGATCCGTTGGCAGCAGAGGGATATCCCTCACCGAAAATCCCGGCCTTGTCGGATCGTATTCGACGTTTGGGGGGATGTGTAAAAAGAAATATTACTCGATTAACTTATTAATTACGCGCAAATATATATATATCTCTCTATATATATAAAGTTACCGCCGCCGTCGCCACCGCCGCCGCCGCCGCCGCCGCCGTGTCAGGAATCGATACCTACTTATGAGACACCCGGTATATTCGAAAATATTCTAAGTCCCCCTTAGAGGGACTTAGAATATTTTTCTCTCCCCTCCCCCCCTCCCCCCGAAAAAAAAATATTCTAAGTCCCTCTAAGGGGATTCCCCCGTAGGCACCCCATCGACCAAAAATATTCTAAGTCCCTCTAAGGGGGACTTAGAATATTTTTCTTTCCCCTCCCCCCACCCCCCGAAAAATATTCTAAGTCCCCCTTAGAGGGAGAATATTTTCGAAGGGGCCTCATATGCCGGGTGTCTCATAAGTAGGTATCGATTCCTGACACGGCGGCGGCGGCGGCGACAGCGGCGGTAACTTTATATATATAGAGAGATATATAGAGAGAGAGTGAATAAGAAAATTCTTACCTCACATGCTCGCTGACGAATCGCGAAGGGAGGTAGAGGCAAATCGATGCCTCTCCTCTCGAAGCGGGGATCGCCACGATGCCCCGCGTCGCAGCAGCAGCACGTTGCACGATATCGGAATCTATCGAGAAAATCATAATTAATATGATAATAATAATAATTAGTTAAAATTAGATGCAGAGAGATTTTACTTACTTTCCTTGACCCATCCATGACGCTTTTCGCAAGCGCTGCGACTGAAGTCCTTGGGCATGGCTCGCTCGTATTTATACGGAATAGGAGAGCAAGTGGGGATTAAAAAGCCGAAACAATGTTCGAATAAACAACATACATTGTTGCAGGGCCTGCTCCAGCTTGCACTCGACCAAGTTTCGAATAAAAACAACATACATTGTTGCAGGACCTGCTCGAACGTGCACTCGAGTAAAGAGGGTCCGCACGTGGAAAACAAAGTTCAAAATTTCGTGAAATCTTTTAAAACTTTTTTGTTATTTTTTTTTTCACTGTTATTATTCACTGGATTTTTTTTTATTTTCTTCATTTTCTTTTCATGAACTCTTTTTTTCAAACAGTTTATTCTACATGACGTATTAACTAGACTAAATTTCTCGAGCACAAATAAAAATATAACAGCTGTAATAACATCATGAGTCGATAATTTCGATAGCATAATTCGAATTTCCCGTCAAACCGGATGCTGCAGTCGAAATATCATGATCGATGCTATCCCGATCGTTGATCGGCCAGCCGATTAGCTATTCCCCGCTAAATCCTCCTCCTCCTCCTCCTCTTTCGGTGAAATTGAAAAATTTGAGATTTTTAGCCCGGACTCGAACCCTTTTTATCGACCGTAGGTAAGGTTGGAATCTACTTATAGACATGGGGGGGGGGGGGGCGGCCTAGCTTATCTACTCCAATGCAAGGATTCGATCTACAAACCGTGATTAGCCAAACAATAGCGGCTGTCATGGGAATGTGGCCCATCAATCAAGGAGCCACAAACCAAAACCCACCGACGGGAATTGGACACCCCAACCTTGGCGGGAACAATCTAGGATAACAGCAGCATCAGCAATATCCGATACAACACCGGCGTCAGCAGTCATCATCGCGAACACCGGCTTACAACTTGTCCAACAATACGTTTAGGGTGAGTGATAGCGATCTAAGGTCATGGGATCACCGCGATAATAACCCGCGAAGAGAAGACGAGAATAGGGAATCTAGAGGAAGGCATAAAAAGATCGTAAGAGAATCGTTAAAATTAACTAAGCCAACTTTTGACGGTAAGCTCAGGTTTGCCAACCCACGGAAGTTTGTCCAAACGTACGACGAAACTGTAGATCTTGAAGATTTATCGCAAATCGACGCAAGACTCGGGTTTCGGGGTGTCTTAAAGGGGAGGCTGCACGTTGGGGTAACCTCTCCAGCGCGCAAACGTACGACTTATTAGTAGAATCATTTTTGCGCAAATATTGGTCGCATCGCATCCAACTGGATTCAGGAATATTTTTACGTTCAAAACCTTGGACGATTAACACGAGAAGTGACCACGTCATGTGATGTATATCAGAAAACCAAAATATATACCAGAGGATCAAGGGGAGAGTTGTTTTACGATTTATCCGACGGGCCAGGGAAACAATTATCCATCGATATTTTTGGAGAATTGCCAAGAGGTAAATTGGGCGTAAAATACGTACTCGTCATTATGGACAAGTTTTCAAAATTCCCAAAACTTTATGCAATCCGGAACCAGTCGGCCGAGGTAGTATCACGAGTACTCAAAGAAAAATATTGCAAAATTTACGGGATACTAGAGATCATACTTACCGACAGAGGCGCTCAGTTTACGGGGGACAAGTGGCAAGAAACGGCTCGAGAATTGAGAATCCAAGTTACGTGGACGACGCCGTATAATCCGCAATCAAATCCCGTGGAAAGAGTGATGCGAGAACTCGGAAGAATGATAAGGGTATATGCCAACGAGTAGCATACCCGATGGGAATCGGTGTTGCCTCGGATTGAAAAAACTATAAACGCGACGCACCAGTCGGGAACAGGATACAAACCATACGTTCTACAAGGAGTAGAAAGCGAACAATTTCCGATTCCATCGTGGATCCTCGAAAAATCGAAATCTGAAACAGAAAGAAAAAAATATTAATAAAAACCCATATAATAAAATAGACGGAAGCATACTTACCGATGAACACCTAGGCGAAAAACAAGACTCGAACAATAACGATTATCGCAAAGAGATGATCGTAAAAGCTCGCGAAAATTTGAAAGTCGCCGCGGAAAAAAGATATCGTCAACTTGAAAAAAACACCAAAGGCGAAGATTACGCGATTGGCGATAAGGTGTTAATCCGGGTACACAAACTGTCGAATAAAGAAAAAAAAACAGGCGAAAAAATTGTTCTTATTATTCGCCGGGCCATACGTGATTACGGGAGTTATTGCGGAAAATGCATAGCTGAATAAAGTTAGCCGGACAACTTTAATTTAGAAAAATAAGGCCTATACTAATCGATTGGTGGTCGTTTGGTAGCGATTGGTAGTCCAGTTATATTGTTTGGTGGTCACTCGTTTAATTAGAAAAATTAAAAAAAAAAATAAGGCCCAAAGTTGGCCAAACATTTTTTTTTTGTGAAACACTCAAATTGGGGCTTAATCGATTCGGAATCGTTTGGTGGTCACGAATAACGCAATTCCAACGTTTGGTAGTCATTCGTTTAGTTAGGAAATTAAAAAAACCAAATGAGCCCTGGGCCGGGGTTTCATTAATGCGCAATACGTTAGTAACCAGGCAGACCATACGCCGTAGGTGTCATGGCGTCGCCCCTGCTTGCAATCGGTGCGCTTCACAGTTCAGTTGGTACAACAAAATTTCGACCGGTTACTGCAACAGATTTCGATAACAAATATTCGTTGCTTTAGGTCAGATTGACCGCGATATGTGCGAATCGAGATTACAATGTACGTTTATTAGTTCTTTCCATTTTGATATGATAAGTCAAAGTTGGTAGCATACCATATATTTAATCGTAAAAGGTTGTCGGCCTGCTCAACTGTCCGAGTAGAGCCGAGCGCCATTCGGGAACATTCGGTTCTCACCGGAAACGCTCACGCGAGAGCCTGCCAGTGAGAACAGTCTCAAACGTCGTCTCGTCGATGCCATATGGGTAAAGAGTTTAATAAATCATTTACGGTATTAATCGTGTTGTTTGCCTCCATCCATCCTTCCAATCTCTTCACAATCCACGCAAGCCTGCTAAATATTAACATGATATATTTTAAGTGATTATTGGTGATAACTCTGTATGTGTTTTTTCACGCATGAAATTGAATTTAGCTCCGAAAAAAATCGAATCACATTATCAAGGATATGGTCACATGGTCGTATTTTGCACCTTTTCCGTTAATTCAATTTTTATCGTAATTAAATCATTAGATTTGGTATACCAGTAGATCAATGTGATCGTGGATTTTCTTTAAAATATTTGTATTCTTATATCTGTTCCACCTGCACTCCAGTAATTAATTATATATAGTCGTGCTACAGTGTTTAAATTGGAGCGTCCAACATGGCGCTGGAAGCGATTGACCTACCGTAAATCGTTCATGAGTAAACAACTCACGAGGTTGTAACCTATGCGAGGGGGAGAGGGTGCGACGGCGGGGGGAGCGAGGCATGGTAATCGTCCGGCAAGCGTGAGGGACAGCGTCCGCGGTAGCTGGGAGAGCGAACGCCACGCCTTGATAACACCGATCAACGTACCGCCGTAGAAATTAAGAGAGAATCGCCGTTGAGGAAATTCAAACACACATAAGCACGAATAGCAGCGACCCACGCGACATCGATCATACGATCGCGACGCGAATAACGGGAGTAGTATACGGTGCGCTATGGCGCCCCCCACTCTTACCCCCTCCACTTTTTTTCAAAAAGTGGTGGGTGGGGAAGAGTGGGGGTAGATGGCCTTCCCCCTCTTACCTCCACCACTTCGGTCCCGTTTTGAGCTCGGTTTGAAGTGGTGGGGGTAAGAGTGGGGGTAGGCTTCAGCGGAGATGACCATAGCGCACCGTTTTTTTTTTTCGCATATCACATATTTCATTTATGTACATTACATATTATTATTATTATTCTTCACAATGCCCAAATAATATAATCATTTCTTATCGTAACAATACCCAAATAATATAATCATTTCTTATCGACTACATCTTTCCGCATTCTATCAAGGGGAAAGGGAGAAAGATAATAATAATATAGATAATATTCTTTTCGTCGTCGTTAAAGGTAACGTTAACGCTCCGGAAAACCAACGATATCTTTCCACATTCTATCAAGGGGAAAGGGGTTAAGAAAATACTGGAGTTTTTTTACATTGACGAGAGCACAATTATAGATAATATTCTCTTCACCATCATGTTGACCATGCCACGAACACACTGTTGTTGACGGTGAAGGATCAATCCTCAATGGTAGATCTTCATTGTTGCCCAAATTTTCAATTTTTCGACTAGTAACTTCTTCCAAAAAATGTACGGCATCACGTCCTCTGGCGTAAAGAATTGCGTCATCACCAGCACCTTCCGCTGTTTCATAGAGCTCATCGCACAGTTCTTCAATAGTAATACCATCCTGGGACCAATGTATCCCATGATAATTGGCAGTTAACCAATCATTTTCCGCACGTACTTGTGGTGGTAACTCACTAATATCGTAAGGTGGTGCGACAACCCATAATGCTCTATGACGTAATGTATGCACTGCTCCGACTGCTACTTCTTTCGGTAGAAATTTATTGTGCTTGTCTTTAAAACTTTGAATATCAAACACGATATCGTAGCCAGTACCGGCCATAATGCTACTCTCAAAAAAAAAAGTGTGCCGCTCCGAATGGGTTTTACAACAGCACTGAAGCGTTGCTTTGAACTCGATGTTATTATATTCCGGCCCGAGATGCTTCCGTTCTTATCCCCTCCACTTCGGTGTAGCCAGTAACATCCATAATGCAACTCTCGAAAAAAATAGGTGTGTCACTCCGAATGGGTTTTGCCGCACTAATCACTGAGGCGCTGCTTTGAACTCGACGTTATTATATTCCGTCCCAAGATAGCGCATGAACAATGCGCTATTTTGAGCCGATGCCTCCATTTGTCGAAACATCTCTGCGTCTTCGTCGAAAGCTTTGACGAAGCGATATGGTAGAAAGCACGTAAACTCATTCTCCACATCGATGGTGATTCTTGGGCCCCATTTAGTATTGGCATATCTGATATTCGTGATTTTGTAGTCTTTATCAACATTCAACTCACGTAGCTTCTTCACAGGCAGAAACTCCGTCAATCTTCCTACTCTGTTGATTCGCGAGAAATCCATTTCAGATTTTGAGGTGTTTTAACGAGCGTGTTAGAAGACAAAGTTCAGTTCTTGAATGTATTAACGCTTTAATAGCACTGATATTTTGCAAGTGTCTTTCTATTCGCTTTTTTAATTCGCGCTGTTTTCTCTGAATGGACTTGATGTTGGTAGCGCGACCGGAGAACGACTGATGAGAACAATGACAACTGACGAGATTATTATTTGATGCCCCCTCTACAACCATTTTGAGAAGAAATGATATCACCGTATGAGGCCTCTTTGCTATTGCAGCAGTACTCGTGACTCATGCAAATCTCAGCTTCACGTGAAATATAATATTTACTGAACCCGACTTTTTGAAGAAAATGGCGGCGATGATTAATACAGATGCACGTGTCTTTCAAGGTGATACGTATAGAATTACAGCACGCTTATACTTGCTGCTACCCCCCCAGTGACTCATGCTAACCTCAGCATTATTCGCGAGGAAGACTGATTAAGACAAGGAATTCGTTGTGTTCTTTTTATATGTTATTTTTTATTGAATAAATTTATAATATTTAGAGACAACGTTTCCGAGAACAGCAGCTCTGTATGCAGTGTAAATATCTATTACTAAAACCACTATTTTTCTTATTGTAACTGCCACCTACGGTAGCACCAGCGTTATTGCCAAGAGCTATTAATTTATGTTTTTTTTATTAATATACGCCTTGGAATAGTCGTAAACTATTTTATCGTTCCGCTCCAAATTATTTGAAAATACACTTTTAAACTTATGAATACCAAGTCCAGTACACATATAATGAAGAAACATGACACAATAATGTCCACAGCATTGTGAACTAGCTCCTTGAAGCTGGGTAGTGTTGTATTGGAAGAGTCGACAGTTTCTTCGGAGGCGTATGAGATGGTTCGGTATGATTGGTGGGAGTCCGTAGCTATCGAAGAACCATCCATGTCCACTTCGATCGACGTACATGGCGACCCAATGGGTCCCGGGGAGTTTGTGTCCATCTGTATTAACGACAATCGCTACCGGTTTCGTCAACACCTTTGGGATGCGATCTGCAGGGTACACTCCAGTTGTATGATTTTCTATACCGCGAAGACAATGAAGAATTTGAAGGCAATTCAAAATTGCCTGGGAATTGCTTGGGAATTTGAGGGTTTGCCTGGGAATTGCTTGGGAATTTGAGGGAATTTTGAGGAATTTGAATTTTTTTTTTTTTAATCATAATTGTTATCAGCCCGTTTCGTCGCAGTCTTCATTTTTCTTCTTCTTCACGTTCTCGGGCTCCGACAGGGCTATGGAACCTGTAGTCCTATATTCCCATAAATAGACAAAGCGATCTTCATGACAGAGCCACTCTTTGATTCTTGTAGCGTAGTCCAGAGCACAGTTGTACGCGGGTCTTGCATGCAGCACGCTATGATATATGCAACGAGTACCGTGACCACCATCAAGTTTATGGAACGAGGTGAGATGCTCGTTATCTTCTTCTTCCAGGTTTACAATAAAACAGCTGGTGAGATTTGTCAAGTACGATGTTTTGATAGCGCCTCTGGTAAATATTCTATCAGCTTGTTCAGCCGTTTTCTTCAGAATATTTTCGATAGCTTCTAGAGTCGTGTCACCCTCGGGCCATGCTATGCCGTGGCAATGACTTTTGAGCCAGGCGTTTTGCCGTTTTATATCAGGGGGTAAATTTATATACGCGTAGGGTGGTTTTACAAGCCAGTATCCGATGTAATCACTCGTCACCGAAACAATTGCAACTTCTTTAGGCAAAAAGTTATTAAATTTATCTTTAACGCCTTGTATTTCAATTACAACACTCATGGAGTCGCGCGACATCTTAATGCTTCGAGCTCTCAATGTTAACTGAGGAATCAGCGAGCAGCATAGCTTAGCCGCTGAAATCTACAATAACTTGACGGGATGAGTCAATTTCCAATACATTATCATACTCAGCATATACGATGCAGTTAACTGTTGAAGTTAGAAATTCCTTAAATCGTACTTCTATTCTAACGCTACCGTGTTTCACCAAATTCCAATGACTGTTATTGTTTGCCGAAAGGTCAGGTGTAAGGTCAAATGCGAAAAGACAGTACCCCCACGGATAAGCTGAGCGTGATATACAGTTTCCTTCATTGAGGAAATGAATGCCCGTGCCTGAGAACAACGTATGATAAGCATCTACATACAGAGAGGTATCGGTAAAGTCCGGTTGGAGAGCTTTCGAGGGTATCTGAACGCCGTCAGCGTATAAAGAGAGATAGTTGATCTCATAATTTTGAAAATTAAATGGGTTTAGTGTGCGGTCGCCATTGAAGGCTTTATTATTCACGAAACCGATAATTATGCGCTTGGGCAATTGACCAAGTATAACATTATCCAAAGTGTCCCCATGTACACCAGCATGCATTGATATGGCTTTAACCTCTACTCGCGTTAAGGGATATTTGGCTGTAACTTTAGACAGAGCTCTTGCGTGAGCCAGCAGTATTCCGGGAGCTATCCTGGTACGGCGCACAAGAAGCGATGCTTCAATAATACGGATCTTGCTATTTTTCGAAGTGGTCATGAGGCAAAATGCGTCACTGGTGCGCACGAGGCGCAATCGCATTTCAACACCATTCAGCAAAAATCTGTCCTGATGAAGAATATCGCAATGAAGATGCCCAAGAAGATCAACTGTTTTGCCATCGTTTAGAAAAGTACTGCGAGCTTTAAGCCCTGTGTTGCCATCATTCAAGTCATCCATTTTACCAGCCGTGTCTGAGTACCATAGAACACTCGTAAGATGAGAGGTCTTTGCGCTTTGTCCATAATTCAAAAGTGTTTCAATATAAGCCCTATACGCATAAGCATTGTTAGGAGGCGATACAAGTTTCTGGTTCAAGTATACATCAACCTGGTTGAACATCGAATGTAATAGGTTATTGATAGGACCCACTTTAACCTGCTCATCTTTTGTGGATGTCTTTGGTATTTCAACACGCAAACTCAACATAGTATGGGCTAAGTCAATGTACTCATCTCCGTGGCCAGGCACCACAAACTCGATAGGCGAATCATCGGTCAGTGATGAAATTGGTTTATAGTATACCCATTGCGTTCCCTCAATCGTCGTTTGAGTCGGTGGCAACGTAAATAGCTCAAGTTCCGACTTCATACATTCGCACGAGTGAGCATGCAGGAAAGCCATTTTTTTTTTTTTTTTTCTAGGCAAAAATATCAGCCACGGACCTCACATTCTTCCTCTTTTTTTTCTCTATACCGACCCCAAATTTTCGTGGCACAAACTTCTTCTTCTTCTTCTTCTTATTCACTTTTCTCCAATGTTTTCTCCTCACGGTCGATTTCTTTCGTTTTTTTTTCGACCCGATGCGACGAGACGCGCCTCCACCAGTAGAATACGTCCAACTACTAAGTTTAACCCCTTTATACCCAGAACCTTTCATAAGAGTATCAATTTATTCCTCTGCCTTTCGTTTTAGATTTTTACCTGTTTCGCGCAGGCGCGTTTTAAAAGCTTCTCGTGGATGCATACCGGAATCCAATACATCACTAGCTACATTAACACCTGCACGTAGTGCCTCTTTACCGACGGTTCGTGCCCCTTGTTTTAAGAGAGGTATAATACGTCTGAACAGACCACCAAGAAAACTGCCAATACCGTGTCCACGCTGATTTGGTGATCCTACGTATACATTGCTAATACCACCGTGGCCTGTCCGTGCACCACCCCCTGTCTGTGTATCAAAGTAATCACTGTAGATGTCCATTCTATTAATCTGTACGTTTGAAGTGTAGCGTCACCGTCAAAGTCCCGTACTCAAATGGGATTGGCTCACCGAATTCGTCCCTTATATCAATAGTTATAGTTTGAAAGTTAGTGCGCAATAGAGGTACATAGCGCTGTGGTGAAAAGCTTCTAATTTTCATGGCCCCAAAATTAGAATTGTCAGCGGCTGCTGATGGTACGACTCGGAGCAGAGGTGTATGGACATCACCTGTTATATAAGGTTCACAGATATCGGTATAAACGAAAAACATATTTGGTACTCCGTTGGTGAGACTTGCTGGCCTTCGAGCAGTGTACGTAGTGCCATTTTGGACTACAACGGCCTGACTATGCGTGTAACCTAAAATTTTATTTAATTCAGACGAAAATAAGAATGCGTGTTCTAGACCCGTACACTTATGGCAAATAGTCTCTGTCATAACGTAACCGTTACTCCCACAATGAAATCTTAAGTGCCCTTTGACGCACGAAACTTCGTTAACAGCTTCGAGTAGCGAATCTATATTTTGGTAGATTCCCGACGGTACACAATCACGGTCTTCTTTAAAATCTGTGTCTGCGCCAGAAGCAGGTGTCACAGCATTCGTGACTACACTGATAAAGTTCCGTTCTCCCTCAGGAGGGACGTGTAAAATGGTCATAGGTATATGTATTTTAGCTAATGAAACGGCCCAATTACCATGCAAAGTCACGTACTGCGGCAAGTGAGTAGTGTAGCGTGTTGTTGTGTTATCGGGATAATATGCCATGCTACTATTACTAGGTAATACAATATAAAACTCGTATTTCATTCTAATGATTTTTTGTCTTACGCTTTTTCGTTTGAATAACTTCCTGCACTCGCGACAATTCAGCCTCGTAAAAGATGCCGTCGATATCCTCGTTTTGAAGATCGCGTAAGACGTATACTGTAGGCCAACAGCTATCCGATATACGATGTATTTTGAAGACTTCACTACTCCAACCACTTTCGTAACCTTTTGCAAAGGATGCTTTTGCGCTACTGATACGTACGATATCTGCTATTCGATATTTAGGAGGCTTTTCATGCTCAGGCGTTTTATCATAGCGTTTTAGTAGATTAGATCGCGCCCTAGCGGCTGTAACAAGTGTTACATCTCTAGGAGCCATTTTTATGCTACTATGCGTCGTATGATTGTATGCCGAAACAATATTCTGTAAAACGTCAATGTGTCGCTTTTGTCTAGAATATGTGAAATAGCGCCACATCCTTTCCTTCAATGTTCTATTGAATCTTTCTGCGATAGAGGCTTTTATATCGGGATTTCTCGCAACTCGAAATAGAATATTCTTCTTCTTCAGTAGAGCTTGAAATGCCGCACCAATGAATTCTTTACCTCTATCCGATTGAAGACAAATCGGTGATCTTCCTTTGCTTTGTGTTAATATGCGTGCAAACGCTTTAGCCACGGATGAAGCCGTCTTATCTCGCAGGGGTTCAACCCAAGCGTATTTACTGAGAACATCGATGACTACGAGAAGATAGACAAAACCGTCATTGTAGTCCTTGAGTGAGCGTAGATCTACGAGATCAGCCTCCCAAACATCATCAATATTTCGCACGTTGTAGAAACGTCGTGGAAACCGCTGTCTCACAGGTATGTGTTTGGTAAAAGTTTCCTGAGTTTCCAACCATCGTAGTGTTTTATCATCACTCATTTTTTTATTGCGCGCCAATCGTAGTAAATTAGTAGCTCCCGAAAACGATACAGGATGGGCCGGATCAAAGTACACTTTTTCCAATGTTTTCATAATTTAAGATTTGCCCAGGTTACACGTGTAATCTTCTTCTTATTATATCCAGATCCTCCACTTTGTATATGGCCCTTTGATTTACGAGCGGAACTAGGTCTGCTGCTGCTGTCACTGCCTGGACCGCTGCGACCAGATTGATATGCATCGCTGTAGAATTCCGTTTCTATATCACTGATGTCTTCTTCTTCTTCTTCTTCGTCTTCCTCGTTATTGCCCTCACCGTAAGTGGCACTACTGCTGCCGTCACCGCTGTCGATAGGCTGCAGTGTTGAATTGGCACGTGTTTCAGCCCACAATTCCTCATTTCCAACAAATTCCCGCGGTGCCTGTATCTCTCGTAAAAATCGGGCAAACGATTTTCGTCCCACAGGCTTTGCGGCTTTTCTCGCTCGCATGGCATCGTTCACAAGATCAACAATATTCGACTCTTTGATGGGTTTGCCACTAATAGAGACAACGCCCGCAGAGTCCCAAGAAAATGCGGTTCGGGTACCTCGTGCAGGCGGCGCAATAGAAGTTTCGCCTTTGTGCGAAATTTTACTGGTATGCTCTATTATGACAGAATTATGACAGAATTATGCATATGCGTTGAGTTCTTCTTTTCATAGATATGCATGGGGGTCGGCTCAGTTTTTGCCGCAGGTGTCAAGTATTGTTGAGCTCGCTCGCTGTCGATAAAATGAAGATAGCGTTGCAGTACAGCGAAATATGCAGACCACTTTTCCCTATCATCTTTGTAGGCGTTAAACTTCAAAATTTCATTCATCTCCGAATCCAATCGACTCAAGGTAGCACCGATAGCTCGTGTCTCGGGTGATACCGTAGCATCGTTGAAAATTGCTTGCCGATGATTTTGAGCACTCAGCTGAGACAGATTTTCTTCGGGCACAAGTACCATTTTTCTTGCATGCTCCATTATTATTTGGCTATCAGATTTCACAGAACTGTACCCAATATGGGTGCTAGTAAGAGCGGCAAGAATCCGCCGCTCTGCACAACGTAGCGCTTCTTACTTTTCCAACAACCTTTCTTTGCGGCCAGGCGCCGGAGAACATGCGCATGTCGCTGCAATTTCTTCTTCTGATCTGGCTTCAACGGTACATTACCGCGAAGTATGTTTAGTGCGCACTCACAAATACACCGTATCGTAGCTGAGTCGGCTTTGCGCAAAACAGCCTCGCGCTGATCTTTGTTGAGATGTTGTAGAACTTGCAATATGGCAATGTGCTTCTTACAGAGAGGTGAACCGCTGCGTGCCATCACAGGCGTAGAACTGTCAAACTTTTGACAGTGCGTTGAAGGTCTTTACTTTTTTTTGAAGTATGTACGCGAGGTGGCACACTATTCCGAAGAACCTTGAGGGCACATGCGCACGCGCTTCGAACTGTCGACGATTTCTTTTCTTTATACAAAATGGCGTTACGCTGTTCTTGACTGACAGACGAACCGTTATTCCCCATTACAAACGTAACACTGGAAGCTCGTCCCGTGTGCGACTGTTTTTTATTTGTTTGCGCGGAATATACACAAAATGATGCGGATCATCGGGAAAAATACAAGTGCGAAATCTGCAGTTATCGGGTGTAGATTGTTTCAAATCGAGTAGCAGATAACCATGCGGTCTAGACGTTGCATCGTGATAGGCCTCTTGTAAAAATCTGGGGTTTTCCGGATATACCTGGCGCGCAAGGTGTTGAATTTGAGCACGATCACGAGGATTTTTAAACACCACTATATAGTTAGCATTCAGTGAAATATCTCGTTGTCCGTGGCCTTGATGGAATAAGTTTTGAGTGATAAAAATAACGGTGAGGTTTTTGTGGTGACTGCCTTTGGTGAAAAGATCTATAACGCTATTGTTGGATGCTTCGCGCATTAAATAATCGATTATTATGAGTTTAGAGCGCGGATCATTCGCGTAATCAGCACTTTGCGGCAGGCCTTCGTGGAATTCAATCGTCGTACCGTACTCGGAGTATGCTGACTGCCACTCGGAATAATAAAAAATAATTCTCTCAAATGGCTCACTGTTCATACACGTTATATACTTTAAAAACTTTTTCACAAACTACGTTTTACCACAGCCCGTGGGGCCACAGATCATCGAAGTCCAGGGATGTTTCCACCGCGTGTCCATTTGGTCGAATGAGTAAACTCTCTATGACTAAGTCCTTTTTATTTTTTACACTATATACATTTTTACACTATATACATTTTTTTTTTTATGGATAAGCCTACTTAAGAACACTTGTAACCGTACGGGAGAGAGCTATATTGACCATGAGGTCGCCGTTTGATGCTTGACGGCTTACATTTCTTTTTTTCTGTCCGTGTGACGACATGGTGAAACGGTGTACGCCGAATTGCATCAGCTTTTATCACAATTGGCTCTACTTTGTCGTCGTCAACTATATAGGAACGTATCGTACCGTAATTAATCAATTGACTGTTTGCAAAATTGAGCGTTATTCCCTTAACTTTGCACACTTCGCTTTCGGTACCGTCAGCAGCATGCGTTCTGAATGCGTAAAATTTCGGACCTCCGGAAATGAACGATTTGATATAACATCCCGGCTCTAATTCGTCTGTCAAATCTCCCAAAAGCTGTCCTATCGGCGGTTCATACTCGGCAGGATTATTGTTTGTCACGTAAATAATCGAATCGGTGTCGCAGTACAGCGGGCGTTGTCCTAGGCATTCCAAGTAACTGTACAGTTTCAAGCGAGCTTGCGCTGTTGTATAGGCAGCGATTACAGAACTCGCTATACCCGATGGTATAACAGCGTCGTCATGTTTTATATAACTGACATACAATATTTTATGATTGACAGGTAGAACACCAGTGATTTCGTACTCGGCGCTAGTCAATATTTCCATGAGCTCCGCGCGTCGACACAATGGTGGTTTGCGGTAAATTTTCGCGCTGTCCAAACTTTCCCCAAAAAGAGTTGAGACACAATTTAGCTACTTGACGCAAACCGCTGTTTTTCGTTATGGCACCCTTATCCAATTTGACACCTTCAGAATGCTCGAAATCCGCGATATATTGTTGCTGCGCATCTTCATTGTGCAAACACTCCGTAGGCCACCTGCTGGATTCTTGTTTAATTTTTAAAAACGTATTTATATAATCAGTAAAATGGCCACCTGAGCGCGTATCGCGATTATACTGCGTTATCTCGTATTGCCAAATCTCTTCTACGCGTATCACTACGTAACCACACGATACAGCTTTTCGCAACTCGTCGACGACCCACGTCCCATTGAACGTTCGCTGCTCTGAATTTTCGTGGGAACAGTCGTTTTGATTCATACTTTCACAGCAAGTACGACACAGAGCGAATAACAATCGTTGATGCATACGCACCGGTAGTACAGGATGATAGAGATCTCGCGGTGGCAGTATCGTGCACTTAACAAGACCTTCAACATTCGTAAGATCATTATTATCGGGCCCTGTGAGCTCCATACACTCATCACCTACGTATACCCGCGGGTGACCTACAGGGTACCTGCCGTATTTACAAATATATGGATATAAAGAACATACATCGACGTACCGTATTTGTTCGGTATCCTTAACATCGTACAGCGTTACCATGTTTTCCGTACGACCGCCGAAAAATGCATCACGCGGATTAAGAGGATCCAGAGTCGTCAAAGCATGGTTCTGCACAAGTTCGTTCATTTGCTCATTCGTCTCCAGCATACGCTCATAATCGCACTCCCAAATTTCTGTCAAAGTGTAGCCGCTACTACGTATCTTATTAGTTATCGTTATCGTTCTCTCGTAACGTTCGTTCATAGATAGACCGTCTCCGTATTCGCGATCTCGCTTCATCGGAAAGCAGCGCGGACAACCGTGCCAGTAACAACCATGAAACTGCAACACATGCGTCTGACCAGAATCTTCGTAATAACCATCTACCAACAAATTCTGAGGTAGCTTGAACTCGCGCGTTCGACCGGCGTGAATGATTCGCTGACCAAGAGAATGCTCCATCCATACGAGCCACGAAACTGCTTTCTTTGACTGATTGTTGGCCCATCTGTAGCCCCCTCTAGGTATGATACCAATAGCATTGAGTTTGAGAAAATTTGTCCGGAAAATTCTAAAGCAGGCTGAGGCTATTGTCGTACCCTCTTTGAATGGACAAACATTCCCTTTGTCAATGAACATTTTCCGAAAAGCCATATGTAATGATTAATTCTAATGAGTATCGTAATTATGAATATCGAGATATAGAGAGCGCGACATTCGGCGATAACGACGATTTGCGTACTCGGCTTTATAATAGAGACGCGAGACTTGTAACTATTGGCAGTAACGATCCTCTCTCTCTTCTCTTCGAACTCTCGTCCGGTGTGGACGTTTCACCCGTCTATCGTGTCACCCACTCGAATCGTTACTACAAGAAAATTTCGTTGAACAACGATGGGAATCAAACGGAATCCTCTCGGCATTTTGTATTGATTTCCTTCGATTGCCTCAACGCCCATAACATCTGGATCATCGGGTTCACGGTCACGAGCAGAAACAGCGACCATTTTATTAACAGATAAGTAACGATAAAGCGAGTATAATACGAAATGGTGCACTAATAATGGAGACTTTTACTCAAACTATTTTATCGGCTAAAGGGAAGAGAGAGAAGAAAATAATAATTTATTAACGACTAGTCATTAAAATCTATTATATTTCGGAATCCGTGAATCGTCGTAGGAAATTTTAGTGTAAAATGATGTGATTCAAAATGAAAAACTTGTCGTGTGATATATTAAGTCGTATACTCGGGATAATCTCTGTTGAATTCATTCTATAGTTTACACGAACAAAGGTTCAATTCAGTTTTAACATAGTTTTCAAAATTTATCTTGTATAATAAAATATCTATCGTTATATTCATCATGCCTCATGTTTCAGTTATAATTAATATTCAATTAATCTGTGCAATCAATTTTCTTTTTATAGTATTTGCATATCTAAGACATTGTTTTTATATCGAAACGATAATATATATAAGATCTAACAAGGCGATATAAATTAATTAATTTCTCCACCTATAAAATCCTACACATACAGGCTTGTCTCAAAATCGTAACATCATTCTTACAGTAGGAAACGATTTCTTTCTGGAAATCGAATACATAATTCGTGTTTTTCATATCGTTGTACCAGGGTTCGAATACACTATTGCGCTCAGCTGTTGACATACGATCAGCGGAATAATATTCAATCGACGGTAGTTCCCCAATATAATTCTGATTTTCTGGTCTATTGAATAGGTGCGGAAAAGTACCTTTTGCGATGGTAGGTAGACCGAAAGATTTTGGTAATTTACTCAGAGGCATATGAAAGTAGTGAAGACTATCGAGAAACACAAGTTTGTCTGACCGCATGGTAATAATTTTTGTACCGTTCATTATCAACGACGGCAGCTGCGTCTTTTTTTCGTCGATAAGATAGCGTAGAATGAACTGCGCATCGAAACCGCCTGCATTATGAGCAAGTAAAATTCTTTGCCGAAACATTTCATTTTTTTCCATCGCTAGCTGTACAAGTTGAGCTACAGGATTATGCTTGAATACAAACTCATGTATGCCACAGAATTCGCAAGGATCCTCTATGGATTCCTTATCGCTGCACTCCGTACAAACCCTCTGAGCCACGCAGAGATTTGGCTCGTGTACGTATATATCCGTGGTACCTTTCAAGGGTGTACAGTGTTGTGTTTCAAAATCATAAAATATGAACAGTAGTTTTTTCTTTGCATTCTCCCGAACGAGTGGACTCATGAAGCATAAATGATTAAATGGTTTGTCGTCATTACATGTTTTGCAGTAACCTACACCACACACGTGCTTTTTTTTGTAAATTAGCGGTCTTAGTGTACAAAAACAGTTGGGACAGCACTTAATAGATTCGCAAACACTCGGCATTTTCGTTATCGAATTGCGGATACGGTGCCTCTCAAAACACTCTTCGCCCCAAAAAATTCGATTACACTCCCTACACATGATTGTTCTTTTTGTCCGCAAATTACATGAGCGCGTTGTGAAACATCGTGGACAACACTCACCTGGACAACTATGATCTACTTTACGATAAAGCGTATTGCATAGTGTGCAAAAACCTGTACTACCTATTGCTCCTCTAAAATTAAGAATCGGTTGGAAATGCTGCGAACGTTCGTAATACAGAATGTATAACGTATGCCGTACTTGCCCTACCATGTTCAAGACGGTTTGCGTACCATTGAAGATGGATTTTCGTTTACGCTGCCCCAGACTCAAAAATTCGAAAACTACAATGGCTATCCCTTCTCGAGCCCAGTAATCTTGATACTGACGAATTGCATTCACACGGCATCCTTTCTTTGGTATTTTAACCTTTGCGCACTGGGTTAGCTCGAGTGCAGCATTTTTTTGGGCTGAACGATTACTTTCTTTCACTTGTAGCCATTTTTTATGTAGTTCCCCCGTGCGTATTTCACCTCGTTTCGCATGCACACGTATTGGAGTAGTTCGATGCACGTTCACCCTAAAACGTCGTCGAATCAGAACGAGAAACACAAAGGCTAAGCCAGCCAATCAGAGCGCGAGGGAGTCGCAGCTCGAGTTCGAGAAGCCTCGGCGAACTCGACTCCTTCTTCGTCGTCGGGCTCTCGGAGTGTCGAGCACGTGCGCGAAAAACTAGTCGAATACTCGTGATAAAATAAAAGAAAAGACTCTCTCTACGCATTTCAAGTATTATTTGTTTTCTTCATACAAAGCGTTTAATTCGTTACTTTAATAAATAAATCGATATCTTTCCGCATTTAAATAAAATACAATAAAGGAACATATTTATTTTCCCGACGAATCCTCTCTCTCTCTCGACAATTTTTAATAATTATTTTCAGCACTCATTATTGGAAATCTCCAACAGGTTATGGGCCCAGTCACGCTGACTGCGGGAGTGTTGAAATAAAGAGAGAGAAAGCAGATTATCATTCGGGAAGTGTGGCACGTGAGTGGTGAGCGCGAAAAGTGACGGCCATATTGGCAACGTGCTCTCAGTGAGAATTCGGTACGCGGTCGCGAGTGAAACGAATCCGAGATGACGGAAGCCATCTCCACTCGAAATGTTGTTAAATTCAACGGATCCGATTTTCAAGGGTGGAAATTCCAGATGTGTGCTTTATTTTCGGCGCATCGAATCTGGGGGATCGTGAGTGGGACGAGCGAGCTGCCGGAGGCCGAAGGGCCGGCGCGCGAAACGTGGCTAGCCGACGATGCACGTGCGCGGTTTCTGCTGGCGTTGGCACTGGAGCCCGAGCATCTGAGGCCGCTGATCACGTGTGCTACCGCGAAGGAGATGTGGACGAGGTTGTCGACAGTTCACGAACAGAGGTCCGAGTCGAATAAATTACTGTTAGCAACGAGACTGTACGATTATCGAATGTCGTCGAACGACTCGATGATACAGCACGTGGCGAAAGTGAGAAACATGGCCGCGCAGCTATCCGACATCGGGGAGAGAGTCTCGGATGTCTCAATAATGGCGAAAATTCCCGGGAGTTTGACGCCGAAATACGCGAATTTCCAAACGGCGTGGGACAATATGCCGACAGGGATGCAGACGTTGGAGAATCTAGAAGAAAGATTGCTTCGACAAGAAGCGCGCCTGTCAGCTAACGACGAGTGTCCGGGGGCGTTCGCAGCGACGAAGAAAGCAAATGCAAAAAGTGGTGAAAAATCGAGCTCGCGAGAGAATAAAAATAAAAATAAAAATTCAAAAAAAGATAAGGTAAAGTGCTACAAGTGTCAAGGTTTTGGACATTTCGCGCGCGAGTGCAGGAACCGACGTCAGGAGAGCGATAGTGCCGCGAGGGATCCGAGAGATTGCGCGTTCGTGGTCGAGTCTCGCGAGAAAAGTAAAAAGAGCCGATCGTCCGTCGGTAAAAATGTCGGTATCGATTTACCGGCTGATGTCGCGAACCTCGTGCTAAAGGCAGACAAGAGAGACTGCTGGCTTACCGACAGCGGTGCCTCGAAGCACATTACCTTCCGACGCGAGTGGTTGCGTGATTATCGCGAGTTACCAGAGGGGGATAAAGTCGTACTCGACGACGACAAAGAGTGCCGCGTGGTAGGCGAAGGGTCGGTAGGCATCGAAAAATACGTGGATGGCGTGTGGAAATCCTCGGTGATCGAGAAAGTTTTATACATCCCCGAGATGAAGAAAAACTTGTTCTCCGTCGGAGTGTGTGCAGCGAAGGGGCTCGGTGTATTCTTCTACGGAAATTGCATTCGGTTCGACAATCTTGGACTAACCGTGGGTTATGGCGTGAAGCAAGAGAACCAAATCTACCGGATGGTGTTCAAAACGAAAGGGGTCAGTGAAACAAACGTGGCGAAAGCTGATTTCCAAACGTGGCACGAGAGACTCGGTCACGTGAACAGTCGTGCGATGCGACAACTAGTGAGTGAGAAGCTGGTAAAAGGTGTCGAGTTACCGGAAAGTGTAGAAGATTTTTGTGGTTCGTGCCAAGAAGGAAAATCACACCGAAAAGCATTTCAGAAAACACGAGTGCGCGCGAAGACGAGTCCCGGGGAAGTGATACACACGGATGTGTGTGGGCCTATGAGCGTAGAGTCGATCGGAGGCGCGAGATTTCTGCTGACGTTTAAGGACGACGCAACGAGTTTCCGGATAGTGTACTTCCTCAAGCATAAAAGTGACGTGTTCGAAAAATTCAGGTGCTTCGACAAGCTAATCGAAAACAAATTCGGGCGCGTGATGCGAGTCTTACGCTCAGACAACGGCCTCGAGTTCAAGAACCGTGCGATGATCGACTACATGGATTCGAGAGGAATTCAGCGAGAGTATACAGCTCCCTACACGCCAGAGCAAAACGGTAAAGCGGAAAGGGATAACCGGACCCTAATCGAAAGTGCGAGAACTATGCTCATTGCAAAAGGCCTTCCAACGTTTTTGTGGGCAGAAGCGTGTAGTACAGCCGTGTATCTCATGAATCGAGCCGGCGCATCGAGCGGGAAAAACGGAGCAATGCCATACGAGCTGTGGATTGGAGTGAAGCCGAGCCTGCAGCATCTCAGAGTCTTTGGTTTGGAAGTCTACGTAAATGTGCCGAAGCAACTCGTGAGAAAACTCGACGCAAGGGCTAAGAAGATGATCTTCGTGGGCTACGTCGGAAATTCGTCCAACTATCGAGTATTCGATCCAATATCGAAGAAAGTGAGTGTCTCAAGAGATGTGGTGTTTCACGAAACAAGTGATCTAACGGTGCCGCTATCAAGAGAGAACATCGACGAAGAATTGGTGCTGCCGAAGAGGGAGAACGTCGAGAACGCTGTTCAGGCAGAAGACGACAACGACGACGATGAATACGATGAAGGTTTCGTGCAGGCCGAAGAAAATGGTGCTGGTCAGCAACGCGAAGTGCAAAGAATAGAGGTGCGCGAAAACGAGGGTCGAAATCTGCGAGATCGAGGATCGATCAGACGACCGTCTCGTTACGACGTCAACATCGCCGAGCTCGACGTACCGGAGAACTACGAAGAAGCCGTGAACTGCAAAGAATCGGGAAAGTGGACTGAAGCGATCGAAAAGGAGCTCGAGGCACACAAAGAGAACGGCACGTGGTCCCTGACGAATAGGAAGCCGGGGATGAAAACAATCGACTCCAAGTGGGTATTTCGAGTGCTCAGAAACGCTGATGCAGAAGTTTACCGATTCAAGGCGAGACTTTGTGCGCGAGGCTTCATGCAGAAGAAAGGAATAGATTTCACGAGACGTTTGCACCTGTAGTACGCTACGACTCGTTGAGAGTGTTACTCGCGATCGTAGCTGCAGAGGATCTCGAATTGTCACAATTCGACGTGCAAACGGCCTTTCTCTACGGAAAGCTGGACGAAGAGATATTCATGGAGGTACCCGAAGGACTCTCAGAGCAAGAAGGAGCTTTGAAGGACAAAGTGTGCCGCCTGGAGAAATCCTTATACGGACTCAAGCAAGCGCCTCGATGCTGGAATCGAGAGTTCGACAAATTTCTCAAGAAATTTCACTTCCGAGAATCGGGCGCAGACCAGTGTATCTACGTGGGAAAAATCGAAACGAGTACAGTGTACCTGGCGCTGTTTGTCGACGACGGACTGGTGGCAGCAGAGTCGAGCGACGCAATCAAGGAAGTGTTAAATCAACTGAGAAAGGACTTCAAGATTACCGTGGGTGATGCAAGTCTGTACGTCGGAATGCGAATTGAACGAGATCGATCGAGAAAATCGATATTCGTTCACCAGAGCAACTACGCGAAAAAAATCGTCAAAAAGTTCGGAATGGGGGAAGCGAAACTGTTGTGCGTCCCAAGCGATCCGAATTCAACGCTGCGACCGGTCGAGGAGGAAGGGGAAGAGAACAAGGAAGTCCCATTCAGAGAAGCGGTGGGCTCACTCCTGTTCCTGGCCGTCGTTTCACGACCGGATATTTCGTACGCTGTGAACTCAATCAGCAAATATCTGGGTAGACACAGCAACGAACACTGGCGAGCGGTAAAGAGGATCATCGCATACGTATCCGGGACGGCGCAGTACGGGATCGAATATCACGGCAGTGAAAACGAGCTGTGCCTCCAGGGATACTCGGACGCAGACTACGCTGGGGACGTCGAGACGCGCAGATCCACAACAGGCTATCCTTTCGAGTTGGCCGGAGGCCCGGTGACCTGGGCAAGCCAGCGGCAGAAGATCGTTACTCTTAGCACCACGGAAGCGGAATACGTGGCCGCGTCAATCACATCACGAGAGGCAACGTGGCTAAGAAGACTACTGGAAGACATCGAGCATCCGTGCGAAACGGCTACAACTATCTTCGTGGACAACCAAAGCGCTATCCGCCTCGCAAGAAATCCCGAATTTCACAAGAGGACAAAACACATCGAAGTGAGATATCATTTCATACGAGAGAAGATCCAAAGAGGGGAGGTGCAAATCGAGTACCTGCAAACGGAAAAACAAAAAGCAGACATACTTACCAAAGCGACGCCGGCGAGACGATTCAACTTCCTGAGAGAATTAATCGGAGTTAAAGGAAAAAATGGAACGTGATCAAACAGGGGAAGTATTGGAGTAGTTCGATGCACGTTCACCCTAAAACGTCGTCGAATCAGAACGAGAAACACAGAGGCTAAGCCAGCCAATCAGAGCGCGAGGGAGTCGCAGCTCGAGTTCGAGAAGCCTCGGCGAACTCGACTCCTTCTTCTTCGTCGGGCTCTCGGAGTGTCGAGTACGTGCGCGAAAAACTAGTCGAATACTCGTGATAAAATAAAAGAAAAGACTCTCTCTACGCATTTCAAGTATTATTTGTTTTCTTCATAAAAAGAGTTTAATTCGTTACTTTAATAAATAAATCGATATCTTTCCGCATTTAAATAAAATACAATAAAGGAACACATTTATTTTCTCGACGAATCCTCTCTCTCTCTCGACAATTTATAATAATTATTTTCCGCACTCATTGTTGGAAATCTCCAACAACACGCGCTGCTACCAACGAACGAGGTAAACATAAGTTATCATGATTACAGATCGTTAAAATGGATCTCTTTGATACGCCCTCGTACGATAAACCTTTTCGCCGCCCTCTACCCTCAATACCCTTGACAATACACGTTTTTATATGGCATTCATCATCGATATTGAAAGATTCCGAGCTCTGACCCACGCTACTTATGAATTCCCATATATCTTCAAATACGTAATCGCGAGCAGGACGGAAAGAAAGCCAGACAGGACCATGCATCAAATTACTGGCAGTGAATGATATGCCTACATAATCCCCACCCTCGCACGAGTTTGTGATGTGCGTGAGAAGATCGTTGAACGCTCCTTCAATCCAACTCATTGCGCTAGATCCGGATGGAGGACTACGGATGCGCATAGTTGTTTCTCGGCCGCGCAATTTGAAGCGCTTAAAGTAGCGTGTGGTGTCCTGAAGTATTTCGATGCGATTTCCTGGTGGTTGTATGTCGTTAAACGGTCGTGTATCTCGCGGTCTTCCTGCTCCCGACTGTATGTCTAAAGAATAGTATGAGGTACGATGAATTAATCACCTTTGTATTTTATTCATTTTTATTAACAAATTTTGCATATCACGAATCGGTTTAAGTAAAAATATTTTCACTGATGTTCATCTGCATTCTATGTTCACCGTGAGACAGCTGTCGAATATCCTGATAGAAAACAGACGCTCTTATTTTTTGTAACAAGGCGCATACACATAGGTTAAAAGAGTAATTTACCTGAATCTTCCCTCAGCAGATGCTCGAACCACGCATCACCATCTCTTTGAGGGGGTAACTGCCTCGGCTGGTTCTGATCCTCCTCCTCCTCCTCCTCCTCCTCTTCCCGAGCAAACTGATCTAGAGGCAAGCCCTCTTCCTGAGGTTGATCTGCCTGCGGTGGTGGTGATGGTGGTGGAGGTGGTGAGCCTATTGCTCCCCCTAGAGCTTGCTCTGCATGAGCCTGTATTCCCGGCTCTGCTTCCTCTTGTGTTGGTGGTGGTGGTGGTGGTGGTGGTATTATTGCTCCCCACGGATATATCATTAACTGATTTTCCGCATATTCCCACACACTCTCTGATACATCAGGAGCATACCTTGAGGGTCCTGCTATTTCCTCCTCCTCCTCTTCTTCCTCGCCCCCTATTTTTTTCAGAATTATTATTATTATGTAAATTTAGAACAATGTTTTTTTTTTCAAGATTTGAATACTTACAATTTTCTGCATGCTGTAGTCATTCCGCCTCATTTACAGCGCGTGCTGCCTCTATAACAGCAGTAATCACAGGGTCGTCATCTTCTTTTTCGGATGCTGTCTCTGTCTCTGCTAATTTTTTCATTATTATTATTATTATTCATTAGTTTGACTTACTTATTAGTTTGAATAGGTTTGACTTTTTAAACACTTACGGCTTTCAGGCTGACCCTGTAGCAACACATCTCGGTCTTCTACCGCGCGCGTCTCGTCTATGAGAGCTGCTTCATCGTCGCTTGTAGCAGAGAGAAGCTGTTTGTATACTGAAAAATTTGAAATAGGCCTATTTGAATAAAGTTTTATCCTTTACTCTGAAGAGGAGGAGAAAAAGGAGGAAAATGAGGAGGAGGAAGAGGAGGAAGAGGATAAGAAGGAAGAGGAGGAAGAGGATAAGAAGGAAGAGGAGGAAGAGGATAAGAAGGAAGAGGAGGAAGAGGATAAGAAGGAAGAGGAGGAAGAGGATAAGAAGGAAGAGTCTCTCCTTCTGTAGCTGAGTCTGTGGGGAGTTACCACCCCCCTCACAATAAAACCTTGATAACTCGAGAACGAGTGGTGCTAGGCGAGCGCCGATCACGGGGGTACCATCGATTCGATTAGCCCGTTTATCTCGCAGGAGTGCCAATCACTGTACCGATTGATTTTCGCGAGGTACAGTCATTGGCCACCCTCCAATAAAACACGTAGAGTTATTGCGTTACATTGTGCGCACTACTCCCCTCGGCTGACCACCTGCAAATCTGCTGACACTAATTTTTCGGAAATGAATCCACCATCGTGTGTCATAGTGTACATCATCTCGTTAATGTGCGCGCTACTGCCGGATGACCACCTGCAAATCTGCTGACACTAATTTTTCGGAAATGCATCCGCCATCGTGTGTCATAGCGTACAGCATCTCGTTAATATGTCATTCGTTTGGCAGAGCTCGAGCAGTGAAGTCCGCGCTTCAATTATTAACGTTCGCTCTGTTTTTTTTCGTGTTTTCGTGTTTTTGTGTTTGCGGTTTACGTGTTTTTGTGTTTTGCGGTTTACGTGTTTACTTGCAGTTTTTGTGTTTTGCGGTTTACGTGCGGTTTTTATTTTCGCGAAAAAAAAAAAACATGTATCCACGTTACCGCACGGACTTTTTCGGTCAAAATTAATCAAAATCATCGATCGCTGCACCGTTCTCTTGAGGACGGTGCAGATGGCTATAACATTAGAAGTGTTAAGCCGGATGATGGACGAATTTTACAAAGATAATAGAAGTAAGTGGGTGTTACATCGCGAGCATGCTGACAGCGGTACAGTATGCATTTTATATCGGGCTCACCACGCAGTGCGGTGCGAAATTATTGATATTGACGACGACAATATTGTTGAAGTTTATATGGTGGACAGCGGTGATCGAGTGCTGTGCGCGTTAACAGAATTACATACTGTACATCCGCTCGCGTACGCTGTACCGGCTCTGGCTGTACAGTGTACAGTGTATGGCTTGACATGCCTCGACGACGCGTGCACTGCACGTGCTGTCGACGCTATAGCCGATGAATGGGCCAGCTCCTTACAAGAGTACATAGAGCAGGAGCTGGTTCGCCGCCACGCCGAAGGCTACCAGCAGGAGCTGGATCGCCGCCGCGCCGAAGGTCGCCATCCTGAGGATCGACCGCACGAGGACCATTTCGTCGCTTATATAATCTGCGAGGATGATGATGTGGAGGACAACGACTTCGTTATACGCTTGTATAACAGGTCGTTCAAAGACATCACGGCAGCGGTCCTCGACACCGTCGACCCGGATGTCCCATACGACCGGGGACCGGACGACGAGGGATTCGACGTCGACGACGAAGAGTCCGAGGACAACGACGACGAGGAGGAGGAGGACTCCGAGGACGACGACGACGCCGACGACGACGACGAGGCCGACGACGAGGCCGACGACGAGGAGTGAAATGCGTGTGTGTGCGTGTGAATAGGAGTGAACAGGAGTGAACAGTGAGTGTGAACAGGAGTGAACAGGAGTGAAACAGTGAAACAGTGAACAGGAGTGAGAGAGAGAGAGAGACAAAATGGGAGCGGAGAGAGAGAAATAAATACAACAAATGGTGAGTCTCGTTTTTTATGATTAATAAAAAATTTATGTGATTTGTGAAAAAACGAAAGGTGCGCTACGGCCATCTCCACTGCAGCCTACCCCCCACTCTTACCCCCCGCCACTTCAAACCGAGCTCAAAACGGGACCGAAGTGGTGGAGGTAAGAGGGGGAAGGCCATCTACCCCCACTCTTCCCCACCCACCACTTTTTGAAAAAAAGTGGAGGGGGTAGGAGTGGGGATAGGAGTGGGGGGCGCCATAGCGCACCGTATACTACTAACGGGACACTAAGCGAGTATAAAAGGGCGAGCGACGAGACGCTCGATCTCTTACAACTCAGATTTGATCCGATACCTACCTACACTCCTTGTCTAAGTGAACCCCAGCAAGCACTGGCCTATCACGAAGACTCCTTTGAGAAAAGCCAATTCTCCCTGAAATTAAACATCGGCATTTCTGCAGTCGAGGGATAGCCCAACTCTTTAACGTTAGATTTGATAGAAAGGAATTTCTTGTACTCTTGAGACAGCTCTGCTCCTTTCGAGGCATAGCCAAAGCATCGGTCGTACTTAGGGGAAGTTTCGGAAGAATATTCGAGTCTCGTATGTCAATCGCGGATCGAGGTATTAGGGATAGCGTTGACAAGCGTTAAACCTAAAGCTAGAGACGGAATTTGGAAGACGAGAATTAAATTGCCCCAGACAACACGAGATGGAGGGCCAGTGTGTGACTTCCATATAGCGTGACAGTAATATTCTTCAAATGATTGCATTGTGCAAGTCTTTCGGCTTGCAGATGATAATGATAAATATTTGGATACAATAAGTAGTGTGATAAAGAATTATTTAACTTATAGGTTTCTTCACAGGAGAGTGAAAATATGACTCGATTAATTGTCTTCTATTAGCGTTAAATCGTCCTTCTATCAAGAGTTATATACTACTAGTACATATGTGTTTGCTACCATTGAGTGATAGATAATTTCTACCGTTAGTTGACAACGTAGTTGCACAAGGAATAATTCCATGTAAGCATCTGATTTTGTCGCTAGGAAGAGTTATCTATTATTGGTACAAATTTGATCTCTACTGTTAGGAGACATTTAATGCTATCGTTTAGACTTATAGCAGTCGCTGTACAAGTAGCGTTCCATCAGCACGGCATTTTCTCACTATCAAAAGTAGTCTACTAAAAGTAATTATTTGGTCCCTAGTATTAGAGGATATAATCCTTCTATATTTAGTTGGACAATAATTTACCGAGTAGTTATGATCTATTAGCTCCTCATCTTATCACTCAAATCGTTGCCCATTTATAGTGCACATTAGATCCGATCTATTATCTGACTTTTAATTGTGACTGTTAGTTGGACAAGAACTTGTTGCCATTTAAATGATATTATGATTCTGTCTCGAAGATTTCTAAGCCCATACATTTTCTCTTAGCATTCAGTTTACGAGGAACGTTTGCGTCGCACGCATGTCGCAGCCGGCTATCGGGTGTTTTTCATTTATTTGCGAATTCGAATTTTTTAATTGATACATGATGACTGGTGCGGGTGGATCGCGTGAATCAGGTTTACCGGTACTCCCTGAGATTGACGATGTGCAAAAAAAACCACGAAAAAGAGTTTCGGGATTGCGGTACAAACCGTTTGACGCGCTGTCTTGGCGTCACCAGCAGCGGCGATTAAAGGAGTCGCGGTCACATCTCGATTCTCAACAGAGTGCTCGAGAAAATGTTTCTCGTGCTCATTGCAGTGTACACACAAGTTACCGGGTTGTACGTTGTAAACGACGCGGATTCTCGAATGGTACAAGTGTATAAGTGTCAAGAATTAAGTGATAATTTGACCGAAATATCCATAAATGCTATTAGAAGTGAAGGATATCCACTGCCTTTTTGGCGCAACGTCGAAAGGTTTCCCGAAGATAATATTACGATCGTCATCGGAATGCAAAAACGAACGTCGTAAAAAAAAAAAAAATAAAAAATAAATCGATAAAAAAAAATTTCAAACCGAGAAAACTAACAAGTGAACGCGAAAAAAATAAGACATTTCAATGGACGAGATATAAAAAAATTGAGGCATATGACGGTCGGGGGCTCGATGTGAAAAATTACGGCCCTGGGCTTCTAGTTCGGTATTATTACGCGCCGGTGCCTTTTGCCGCGCGATTCAGCACGCTTCGGCACTCCCCCCCCCCCCCTTCCGATACTTCATTCGTTGACTGTGCGAAGACGTGTTCGGCAGAAAACTGCGCTCACGTGTACCGGTGTTTCGCTGGCCAATCTTTTCTGGACTTTACAAAATATTCGAGAAGTGGTCTGTGCAAATGGAGTTTCCTAATAATAATAATAGCGGGGTCACGAGGGAAGCTTCTTCGATAATGGAGCTGCAAAATGTGAACAACATCTTGATGCACGGAATCGGCGAGCAAGAGTCATCGTTTGTGCACGACAACTCTGGCCACTGGGCCACTGGACTCCCGGTGAATGATAATTTAATACCGTTGCACGATTGTTTCACGGTAATGTCGTCAGCTCAACCGAATCCAGTGACGAATGAGCCGATCGTTGCAGAATTAAGGTGAGTTTTTTATACGTATTACTATTAATCAATAATATTTAGTCGATGATACAATTACAAATCGCATCGAAAAATATAGGCTTTGATGAAACATCAAACACGTCCTTGACGTTTATCATCCTAACGTTCGTCTCTAAATAATATTTTAGTATGTCGCGCAACATCGTGTCTCGATATTTCGAGAAGGATTAGTAACTGCCATTATTTATTATCGTTGTTTAAATTCAAGCAACTTTGTATCGGTAAAAAAATCAAATGCATCGAAGACTTGAGAAAATAAAAATTTTAAACGCAAAATTTAGTTTGAAAAAAAAAAAAAAATTAAAATTGATTGATTATTAAAAACATTAGTAAATAAAATAAATCAACAAAATTGCAAGACGCCAGTGCATTTCATTTTATTCTTAAAATGACATCGTAGTTAATAATCGATATAGTCTTGCGAGAAGAGTTGACTTTGTTTACGTTCGGACCAACGGCGCAGGCATTCTTCGAAAACTCACACGGATATTACGATCTCTCCCGACAGTCGCATGATACCCCAAAAAATAAGCGGTGTGCGGGTGTAAAACCGAGTCGGCGCGCGATGTACCGTATACGGCCCTTACGGAACGTAACCGCCGAAGGATCGGGCGAGCGAGCGTTCGCCGTCGTTCCCACTGTCGGGGTTTTTAATATTTTTTCGATATTTCTTTAAACTTTTTTTTTCTGTTTAGTCGCACGAATGTGACCGATGTAACGTGTGCCCTTTTTTTTATTTGATTTTTTATTTTTTTACATTGATGGTTGAATATTCTTTTTTCAGGAACGTGCCGCAAAGTCAAATGCTTAAAAAATCCGTCCGTCGAGGAATATGAAGCCAGTATTAAAAAAAATATCAAAAACGCTATTCAACGCCATTATATGGCAACGACGAAACAAAGTCGCCAAAAACCCGGAGCGTCGTCGGGGAAGAAAGGAGAAACAGCAGAGGAAAAAAAAAAAAAAAGGAACGAAGCTGCGTGATACGAGCCAAAAAAGACGGGCATATGTAAAGCATAATCTTTTTATTAGAAAAAAATGTTAATATTTAAACAACGTTATTTACGCGATCATTTTAATATAATGTTTTAATAAGATAATAATTTTGCTAAGATATAACGGTTCCTAAAATATGTCGATATTACCTACTTTAAAGTCTTTATCAATAGCTCAGTAACTTATTTTTTGCAGAATAAATAAAAAAAATATAAATTTGTTAAACTCATCACTTACTTATTTCATGCGTGAATATTTGCTCCTCCTGTAGGAGGGTTAATAATCGGAAAACAGAACAACTAAACATTAACAGCTGCTAATAACCTATAAATTTACAAATATCGCTCTATTTTTTAACATTCATTTTCAGGCTTATGACGTCCAAAAAAGTATTTGTTGTAGGACGCTTAAATTTTGCCGACAAAAGATACCAAATATAGAGTATTTAAAGCAATCATATGGTGACCCCCTTTTAGAGTCTCATTGCTAGTCATCTTGTACAATATTGCATTTTGCAATACTCATTTATGCCTAAAAATGTTTACTACCGGTAGACTCTAAAAGTTTGTTACCAATGTGACTCAGAAAGTTGATTACCATTAACCGACGAAAAGGGGCTTAAGATCTGATTGCTTTAAATATTATAGTATTTGGTTCTATTATCAACTTATTTATAGCTTTCTATAACGAATGCTTTTTTGGACATCATAAACCTGAAAATGCGTGTTCAAAAGTAGAGCGATCATTTTTTACTAATGGGCCCTCCTGTGTTGTCTGGGTTGCGTAGAGCACGATCGATTATGCGTAGTCAGAAATATTTACGAATTACGCCTGTAACTCCGAACATCTCGAGAGACGAAAACCGATCTATACCCGTCGCTGCTCGAGCATCGCAGCCGCTGAGCGACGTGGGTCCGAGGCAAATAGTAATCGAACCACGCGATTTAACGTGCATTCGTACAATACTCGTCGCTGCTTGTGCATTGCTGCCGCCGAGCGATGAGGTATCCTTTATTTAATCAAAAATATTCGTAGTATCCCTGAGCACGGGAACGGCTCCAATCGTTGGCTCGTCTTGAGCTGCGGTTGAATTTACAAGTAAAATTAAAAACAATTATAGTCCGGCATATACACCGTTTAACCGAGGCGAGTCGGTGTTTAACTCGCGAATTCGGGATATTCCCGAATTCATAGATAGTCGCGCGTAGGGATTTGCAGAGGCAGTCTCGCGCCGGCTGATAAGCAGATCCGTATCACGCAACACCTCTCATATCATAACCCATCGACAATAGACTAAGATAAACCCGGTATTCCACAACGTTTCCTCGCAACCTTGTCCATCCGGCCGATGATGACAATAGTCTCCGTCTTCGGACAATGTTGTGAGCAGATATCTGAGGCCTCTCCTTAAGAAATTACCCCACGATATTGCCCCGAAGTGCTCGGCCGCCCAGAGTTCGAATCCCACACACAAAATAAAATTTTGCACTCAGAATCTCCGGAATTCGGCAACGCGAAATTCCGAGAAAATCACAATATATATAGTAAGTTATAATCTTGTGAGCTCCACGCTTCATTTCGATGTCTGTTTTTCTAACATTCCCACAAACCTATTGATTATTTGTTACTCGTTTCTGTTTCGAAGTTATCGTGAGCATGATATAACCATTGTGGTGTACGATGGAGAGTTGTGTGTGGTCATTGATGTGGTCTGGTCAAGTATTTCACTAATTTTGTTTGCTCAAAACTAACTAGAGTTATTATTATAGCGGTGTTATTATTTTAAGTAAACTATCTTTATTTTTGTAGATACGATTATCCTCTGTTGCTTTGCAAAACATAATTATTTATTTCTGTCACTGTCTATCGATACAATTATTGTGAAAATGTCACTTTATTTAACGCACGGCTAATAAACGCTTTATTTGTGCCTTCCAATTTGACTGTGCATAGCGAATATGTAAATCCTATGATTTTGTCGTTTTGTCATTTATCATGAATAAATAATTCCATAACCTATATCAAATTATATTCGAAGTGTCTAAGTCATATGGCATTTCACTTCGATAACTATTTTTTTACACAGCTAACTAATAATTTTTTACACAGCTAACAAATAATTTTTTACACAGGTAACTGTTGAATTGTTTCTTTTTTGAGATTCTCAGGGAAGGATATTTTTAATAACGCGCAAAAATAAATTTTGAAACAGGACATGAAATTCTACGCAATCGTTACGATGCTTAAAACGAATCTCCTGAAATTCTTTTGGGCGATGCAATCAACAGTAAAAACACTTATTATTCTCATCCTTCTCAGCCTTCTTAAGGTTTACTGTTTCTCCAAAGATGTGGATGAGAATGGATCGCATTACATACAAATATTGTAAGTGTTGTTTCCTCCTATTCATACTACAGTACAATCGAGCCTATAATACAATTTCATTTTATAATTATCCATAAGCTTTTTCGTCAATAAATGCTCTAAATATTCATTTTTGCAGTAACAAGTACGGAGTACGGAGTATGGAAATCAAAACCAAGAGTAAAGTTGGATATGAGAACAAAATATCAACATCAATAGCTTTCAGCTTGGTTAGTTCTTTTTAACATTTTTTTGCATTTTCAAGACGCTGTGTTGTTATGAAATTTTTTTTTTTTTTCGATAATTTCATGGAAATGTGAACAGACAGCTAGATACCCTGCGATAAAAGAAACGGAGGATGCAAAATATGCCAGTATAGATGACAGTTTTTTTTTTAATCAAAAATTATATGAGTAAACAATTAAAAAAATACATTTTTACATAACCTCGGAACCTCGGAATATATACCAAAATCTATCAACATTTATGCTATTTCTTTGCACTACAAAATATTTTCACATCACGTTAAACAGACCCCGCAGATTATCCTTACTCGAGATAAAACAGGCATCTTCCTTAATTTCCTTCCAATCCATCTATTTTCAAAGGTTGTTACTATTGTTTATGACTCATAAAGAAAACGCGGGAGGGTGAGCTCCGTCCATTGTTTTTATTTTACAATTAGAGAATATTCGAGTTTAATGATGTAAATGTGATCATTGCGGTGAATACAATAAGAAGTAAGTGACAATGAACAAATATGTTGTAACAAGGATATAAACAATACATACATTGAAAAAATTAAGGTTATTTAAGATGCTGTTTTTGCATAACCCTGGCTCGGTTTTAGCTGCTTTATTTATTAATTAATGACAAACATTTCGAGGTTTTTTGATCTCAACATTTTGAACACACACAATCTTATTTGTCATAGTTGATATGAGTAAGAAAAATACTTAAAATGCATTAAGAATAGATTAATTCTTCATAACCTGTGCAACGAGAGTTGTTTATTACATATTTTTTATCGTGTGTACCAAAATGTACAATATGAAATCATTATTGTAAATATGATAGCTTCGTTCAATTCCATCTTCATTTGGACAAGTGTATTCATATTGATGATAATTCTATCACATTTTGTTTTACAGAACATGCCTCGGAAATCAACAGTACCCTATGAAGATCGAGTCGAGGTTGTAAAAAAATGCATGCAACTTTTCAAAACAAAGGAGTATCCATCATACACTTCAACAATATGGACGGACATAAGTGTTGCACTCAACGGAAGATGGACGCCTCGCCGTGTTTACATAAACGTTCGAGAAGATCGTGGTGGTTTTGTTGCTGCTGCACGGGAGGCTATGGGTATCGTGACGGATACTGATATGCCACAATCTCAGCAGTCTGGTAAGAAACCCGTCAAAATATTCTTATATATACTAGCAGCATCAGCTTGCCTCTTGCATTTTAGAACGCTTTATAAATCTTAATATAAAAAAAATGATTGCATTTTACCATATCCTAAACCGATATGCATACCATTGTCAAGACTCCAATAGTTTTGTTATACATTTAGAAGTTACGAGTCGAAATACTTTTTTTTTTAATACTTGGGAATCTTGAACGACTTGTGAATATTCATGAAGTCTCAATTAGTCCATTTTTTTTTCGTACCGAACTCGGGGTTGGAGAAATTTTCTTTTTCTCGACTATTCTCGGGCGCCGATATCGGCGTTATGTTTAGCGTTTAATAATAAGACGATAAAAGCGTACTTAAACGTTTATTTCGCAATCATCGAAGATAATCGTGGCATTGTTGAACACCCTCCAACGGTAATCCGGATAGACGTCGCGCATCTAATTCATATGATTTGCCGTTGGCCATGCTTCAAAGCTAAGCAAAGCTAATGCATGCAAAGCTAATTAATCGTGTTTTAAGGACTTCTTCATTCGGTGCGTCGCTTTAATGGTAGAGTGTGAAACACTTACCGATTTCGAGAAGATTTTCACCCTTACGTGCGCGGTTGGTCTTCAGACGCATGAGAACGCCATCCTGGAACTTCCATATGCAAAAACAGCAAAAATAGCACGGAAAAAATTAGAGAGTTATATAGCGCATCGAGGTATTACAGAAAAATTGGAGAAACATCAGCCTAGACTTGATGTCGATTATACCGTCAAAAGATAGCGATAGCAATAGAAAATTCGACGATGACACAACTACGCTCGATGATGACATGAAAGTCCGTTGTCGTCTTGTACAGTGGGTTACAGAAAGAAAGGAAAAAGCTGGAAAAACCATACACAAAGGTTCGAACACAAACGCATTTTATTTCCCCGGTTTCATCGACCGATTATACAAGCTGGCAAAGGAGTTTCCTTTATGGACCGGGGTAGCGATGCCTTGCGGCTCGCCACATGCGACATCAAGCTACGTCGAATCCTATTTCAATGATGTTGAAAATAGAGTTTTTAGTACCGGCATAACAATATCGACTCGTGTCGATATATTCTTAAAGCATCTTGCACTCAATATAATCGGTGAAACACTACTTTTCAACTCGAAGCTAACGAAAGTGCAGATCAGGCAAGCTGAAATAGAAAACGCTAAGCAAGACGAGATCGAGTTGACGGATTCCACGTTGGCAAAAACTGAACAGAAAAAAACAAAATTACAAGTAAGCGAGAACAGCGAAATTTCTGAGCCGCAACCCGTAGAAATATTATCTCCTTGTGGACGCATGGATATCCATGACTCAAACTGCGTTTATATGGGGGAAGAATCGTTCCTTAATAGACGGACAGTTTAGATGACTTTAATATACAAACGAGAAAACAACCGGCATTACAAACCGAAACGAACAAAAATGTCGAGCCGGACCGCGATCACACTTCGTCGCCGTATAAAGATATAAATGTCACCGAACTTGAATGTGCTGCAGAGAAAGGATCACTATTTAACAACGCTCGTTCGTTCAACGATTCTGACTTGATGGTAGTTGAGGATTGCCGAGGAAAAGCAACTTTGTATAGCATTGATAATTTCGGGGATGCTTCCATGCCACGAGTCAAGTCGACGAAAATGGAATCAGAACGTGGTGTAGTTCCATCGTCACCTCACAAGGCTATATATTTCGATGACCTTGAATGTGCTGTAGAAGAAGTATCGTCAGTCAACGTCGCGAGATTGAATGATTCCGACATCAGAATAGAAGATTGGGTCGACAAAGCTTTGCATAGAAATGAGCTTGTTGATGCATGGACTTTACAAGACAAAGAAAAAAAAAATCGAGCCGAACCACACAAAAACTTCGGCATCTTGCGAGACTACAGATATTGGTGAACGAAAATGCGCCACAGAGGAAACATTAGTACTTAACGCTGTCGAGGATTTAAACAATTCGAATTTAATCGCGACTGTGGAATGGTTTGAGGATCATGTCGATCCATGTTTAGATCATTCGTACTCGCTGCTGCACACGTCATCCAATTCGACGAAATCCGTGGCGAAATCCGTTGCCTTAGAACTTAATAACGATGACGAATTGAATGGAATCGCGCCATTTGATGAGACCGCTTGTTGCGAAAGAGAAGAGGGCACAATCGAGCACATAGAAGAATGTTTGGTCACAGTTAGGAGGAGGGTCGGAAACAGGAGCAGGCTAGGGTTGAGAAGGATTCTCGACGAACAGGGAACGGAGGAGGTAGTAGCATGAATGAGAGAAATGAGAAAAGAAGAAGAGAGAGAAGTGAGAAGAAGCAAAAAGAAAACGGAGAGAAACGAGAGCGGACGGATGAGTGGGAAGTAGGGCAAGATGTAAACCAAGTCCAATTCTTGGCCTGCGGGCTGAATTAATAAACACAACATTATCTAAAGAATAGCAATGGATTTTTGCGATTAGTTGATTTTTTTTTTTTTATTGACGTTTTTTCTCGTGAAATTTCGGTGAAAAATATTTAAAAAAATTCTTCGGCTCACCATAATTTCCCTAATAATTAAAAAAAAATCGGATTGCTATTCTCTTGCGACACAATCCAAGAAGAAGCACATTTTTTTTTTTTTTTTCAGATGCAACATGAAGAAGGTAATGGTGGTACAGCCCACCATTTTTTGCCCGCCACCGGCGCTTTTAGTGCCGAGGGGCCTCACCAACATTTTCGAACCGCATTTTTTTTATTTTTAACATTTTTTTATGTGTTCATTGAACTATTTTTTTTGTAAGTGTAAAAAAATAAAAATATTTTGTTCTATACTTTCGTTTATGAATTTTTTAAGAATAGTTCCCATCTGGCGAGGACGCATGGTGGCCAGACGCCTCAACTTAAATTGGTTAGGTGTCAATACCAACGCGTGGGATTTATTGTAGAATATTTTTTCTGATTGTGCGAAATATAATTTTTCAATAATACACGCGATAACTGTTTGTCATTTTACTAAAATGCTCCTAACTTCCGTAATTTTACGAGTTTCGATCTGAACTTTGGTGCACAGATAGTATATAGTATGAACATTCCGAAAAAAAATTGTTAAAAGAATCGATTTTTTTTTAGATGACTCAGCCCCCTTAAGCGAAGATGCTTCTTGCCGAGGATTGTGCGTTGGGTTAAATTATACCATACCAATCACTGATAAAAGTGTCCATCATAAGCTGTGCGTTACATATCGACGAAAGGAACGTATAGAGAATCAAACAACAACTGTATGTGCTTCAAAAGAGTTTCCACTGAAAAACTTTTGTTATCAAAAGCAATGCAGCGGGTATACAGTGCACACTATACATACTGCTGTAAGATGCGTCATGTTGTCCATGTGCTCCGTCAACCACAATGAGTTGGGTGTATGAATTGATCATCGAGAAATAGACTTGTAAACCGTAAAACAAGTAACAACGACGTAATTAGCATTAGCAGATGTAGAACGAGCACATTTTTATATCACTTCCAACTTCTTTGCATCGAGGTACAGGTCATTACCCAATGTACGCCAGCCATCCGACTTTGTACATTACTGTTCAATTTCCGTTATAATGCGTTCCAGCATTTAGGTCTTCTATCATATGTGTGTTCCAGAATCTATCCTGGTGAGGGACGAGGGAACCCTTACGAGAACTCATAAATGTTGCCTTCCATGTTTAAAAATTAAGTTATGGTAATGTTAGCTAAATTATAGTGAATCTCAACAAGACCACTAGGACATTACCAGTCACGGCACTGAGAAGTTTTGTACGGTACAATGCGATCGATAAACATTACGTCGAATATTATATACGTTGAGCAATTTGCATACGAAGTAGTACAGAATTATACATTCCGGAAACTATCGGGTTAACGGAAAATTGTCAGACCCGATTCATTTCGATAATCTCACAGTTGATAAGAATGGAATAAGCACAATATTTGTTGGCGCAGAAACTCAAATGAAAGATATGAATCTGTTTCTCACCCGGTTTCTGCTCGTACTAATGTTGAAAACAACTGTAACAGCCAAAATAAGTGCGAATCTGACAAGAAATTATTATACAGATCGCAATATACATCAATTGGTTCTGTTCAATTGTTGGGAACCGGCAGGTATTTTTACTTTCGAAATTCGGAGTTCATACAATATAATTTGCGTAATTTTTCATTATACACGCCGCACGTAAAAAAAAGTGATACCACCAAGCTTGTTCGTTTGAGTCACTCTGACCGTTTCAGTACAAATCTAATCGAGAATCTCGCCGTGAATTTTCTCGAGAGATTGAATCGAGAGTTAAGCATGAGAACAAAATCCACACCGAAAAAAAACGATATTCTGCTATGCAGAAATCAGGAGGTTTGCAAATATTCCGTTGGCTCCAAGAAATAGTAACCGCATCAATAGCAAATCGTTTGGAGCAATTCTATACATCTTTACTTTCTCATTCCATACGAAGTATGGAAAAAGAGAAAGTATGGTAGTCGCGAGAAAAAATAATGCCAAATTTATGGACGACATAACTCTTTTCAATATCACAGAATGAATAAAAAAATCTTTTCTCACTTTTGTCTTCATTATTGTGAGTCAATCTATCATATTTCATGACGCGAATATTTTTTTTACTCAAAAGTATTTTAAATAAGGAATTTTCCCAACCCGTCTGTCTGTTTATACGTACGTATCAATTTCTCTGGCGTAGACACAAGAACTCGCCGCAAACATTTTATATAACTGCCAAACTTTCTACGTATCTTCTATAAATTAAAACATTTACTTTGCAAAAAAATATAATATAAACGCCGCCAAGTACCATCAACGTGGTTTGTTCTGTGACAGGAAAATAATTCGCAAAATATTTCTCAACGTCATTGCGCTCAATATTACTCCTCGAGCGCTAAATAGGGACATATTTTGACATAAATTATTAACTGTATTTCTTGTCTTCTGTGCTGTCCAAATTATTATAATTATTACGTTTGCCTACAGCACAGATCGTCGACATCGTAGGAGACAAAATATCGACGAGTCATAGGCGAGATCGCGTAACGATGTTACCCGACTCGCAGATTCGACAAAGGGCCTATGACGAGCTACCCGAGCGCCGAATTATCGAGCGCTCGTGAAACGATCGTAAATTAATACTCACTTGACCGTCGACCGTCTTTGTGAACGGCTAGTCAGCCCTCGAGGAGTCGCCGATATTTTGTCAATTATTATTTGAGAATTAAACGACGATAATTAGATCGTCAAAATTATATCCGTTATTATTCTTTATTATAAAGTGGAAATTGTGTGTGTTCCGGAATTATTGGAAACTTACGTAAGTCGAATTATTAAATAAATTCGTATTTCTTGCTCGAACATTTTCTTGCTATTCAATTGATTTCGCAATATTATTTGGGGCACACAATCCTACCCCCCTGTGTTCGTCTCGTCAAAATTATTGTTCTGAGTCAGTCAAGTCAGGAAATAGTTTGTTGGTTTGTCTGAAAATCAACTGGCGCCCATCGGGCAACAATTTATTAAAATAGTTATTTGTCAAACAGAGCCCCGGCAGCCCGTGACCCAGGCCGCGCCGGATGAGGCTTTCGTTACTATAAAATTCATTTGTCAAATAGAAAGCCTGTCTCAGTTCAAGAAATTAAAAAACCGAAAAAGCCAATTACGATTATTTAAAAAATTCAAGAAAAAGTATGGTTAAATTTGCTTAAATTAAATGGTTAAATTTGCTAAAAAGTATAGTTACATATTGCTTATTGCTTGTTGTTGCGTATTGCTTGCTTTGGCTTCGTCAAGAAGCTTCGTTTTGTAATTAGTTAATAATATTACGGTTGGTGGGTTGTGGTTCCTTTGCGCCCCACTCACACTCAGGCATATGGCCCATTGTGTACCCCTGCACTGATTGTTTACGCCGCATTTCGAGCTCCTCCCGAAGACTCAGAATACAACCGACAGGTATTATTGAAAATAAAAAAACATTTTTTTGCAAAAAAATATAAAAAATGTCGCCAAGTAGTTTAAATAGTTTTGAAATAGTTTTGTGAAAATAAAAAACTTTTAAAATAAACAAAAATCATATGAACCAAGTGAAAATAAAAAAAAAATTTGCTCGTCCTTCCTTTCAATGCAACTACATTTATTTGTATTGTAAGGACTCGCCAAGTTCTTTTTTTATTTTCACTTGGCTCATATGATTTATTATTATTTTAAAAGTTATTTATTTTCACAACACTATTTAAAAACTATTTAAACTACTTGGCGACATTTTTAACATTTTTTTCAAAAAAATGTTTTTTTGTTTTTTATTAATTATTTTATTAATATTTATTTTTAAAAATGTTTTATAACTTGACAACGTTAAGAATCCGCACGACACGATTTTTCTTGTATCACACGCACAATATTTATCAATTACAATTACCTCTCGCACGTGAATATTTGAAATAATTTTATTAGACGAACGACCCATTTTTTTAGCCGCACGAGAGGGTCATTTCTTTTAATTAATTTTCACGAAAAAACGAAATTATAAAAAACCTCACTATTTAACCTTCTTTTCGATCACTCAGTGTGAGCGTACTATTTACGGATCGCGGTTACGGATATTACTAGTTGCTGTATTCACGAACTGATACTTGGAAAATTGCAAACAGCTGATCGTTCGTTCCGCTTACGCCGTTGTGTATGCACGGTACACGCATGGACGAATGAACGCAACACAGGCATTATGGGACATCAGACAAACAACTGACAGTCGAAAAAATCTCTGAAGAATAATTTTTATAATGAAAGTGAGGATTTTGCCGGCAATATATCGCGATATCTCATCATTTCGCGCACCGATCGGACTGATTCCAGGCGTATTTTAAAGCTTGTATTCGATTTATATGGTGAAAGTGTCTTTAGAATTTAGATCCGATGTCTCGTTTTCGAGAAAAAAACTGTCAAACTTTAGGGGGCACGATATTGGCGTATAAGGACACGGTAGCGCACGACGCGCGCGTCTTTGCCGCGCAGACTTTTTCTTTAAACTACTTGGCGTCGAGACGCTGCCGCGTCTCTTGATGTTTGGTCTAAATTTCAGTCCAAAATCTCAACAAATTTGAGAGACAATCCTGTAGACATGTTTCAAAAATTCAAAATGGCGTGAAAACTGAACGACTGCATAGATTTTGTAAAAAATTAGAACAAATAAGAGGTGTTGTCTCCCAACATGTGGGATAAATTTCAGCTTGGTATCACAAACCGTTCTCAAGTTATAAGGTCAAACGCACACGCACATGCACATCACTTTTGAAGCCAATTTGAGACATTTAAATATTTTTTATAAAAAAATATTTCTCAAAATACTCCTTTTCCTTCCGTCAAATGTCCGTACAGCGCGGTAATACCAACCCATTTTTTTCTCCTTCGCAGCCATATTTCATTCCATCGAACACACTGTGCACAGTAAATTTGGAGACAATGTGACATCCCCAAATATTTTTTTAAAGTTTTTTCCATATAAAAATATTTTTCTCACGCTGGATGTCTGTACGGCGCTCCGATTCTAAATCATACGACCCTATCCAATATCTCTAATACTTATTATAGAGTAGAGTTTTATTGCCTTGTGGGGTAGTATCCCCGTGACAAGGGTGAGCCAAATTACAATTTATTGAGATGGTCACGCCTTTTCTACAAAAGTGTACGATTTCTACATGTCCGAAGCAACAGTACAACGAGAGAGCACGCCGAGCACAAAACGGGGCAATTCGGAAAAATTCAGGAGCGAGCAGCAACGAACAGGGCTTTCGGAGCCGCGGGTCTTGTCCAGTCTCTCTCAAGCCGAACCGCGGAAGTCACACATTCTATCGTGAAATCACACGTTCTATCGTTTAGAAAATAATGATATCTACACTTAATAAATATAATTTGTGATCTAATTGTGCAACTTATTTACCCGTACCTTCTCGAAATACTGCGTAAACACAATTTATTACACGTTTTGAATTATTAAAGAAAATTACATGTTCCGTACATACACAGATATTTTTTTGATTAGTAATATATTCGAAGTTTTATTTTACTATGTTTTTGCTTTCGACGTGTTTTCGAACATTAGGGGGTGTTACGTCGCGAATCGTGAGTTTACGTGAGGAGCCGGCCTCATCTCGGTCAAGGAACTTAATCCATTTACGCGTTATCGAAGCGGCTACGATTCGCGGATGCCTCGTTTAGAGCCTAACCTTGCGGAAAATTGCTCGGGAAGAGGCTAGAGTTCATTCGCGAAATGGGAACAAAGGGGTATCTAAACGTTTTCATTAATAGGGTGTATATCGCGGCAATACGGGCAAAAATATTCAAGGGGAGCACTTGGTGCTGTAACGACTTCTTGCGGGGTAACGGAACGGAAAGCGCGGAGATACCAAACTATCGGGACGATGATGAAAACTACGATAAAACACGCAAGGAAAATCACGACAATCAAAGGGGAGTTCATCGCGATATTGAAAATTTAACTAAACTCGCGGATTGCTATGAGGAACTCGACGGACGGTAGACACTGGATAGATTCGTACACCCGAGTGTACTACAGGGGCTTCACGAGTGACTCTAGAATCGCGGATATTGACGGTGATTTTAACGGAGATTCCGCACAAAAGAATAAAACTTAACACGATCACTATAATTGCCAGAAGGGCGATAATAACCTGAGATATGTACATCTCTCAAACTTTTCACTAACAACGCGATAAAGTGGAAGGGTTCAGGGGAAAAATCGCAAACTTAGAGAAAAATAAGACTTACCGAAGAGCACAAAAGTATCCGGCGAACAAAAATGAAGAAGAGGTTGCTGGTGGTGGTCATCGGTGGATCGCTGGTCGATACCCTCGGCTTGTCGAAAAAGTTGCCGAGCGGTCGAAGGTTCGTCACGAAGAAAACGAAACACACACAATTGCAACACAGAGTTTTTATTCTATTAACTTCACTGGAAGCTAATAGTAAAACCAAAACTTGATACAATCCACACAAACAATTCACAACGGAGAGCAAGACTTGAAAAATTTCAAAGTCTTTTAACAAAGATTCAAAGTAAAACAGAACTGTCACGAGCAGAGTCACGTTGTCGATGATTTTCGGAGGAGTAATGAACATGGCCCTCCGTAAAGGGCGCAGTTTAAATAGGCTTGACATAGACCGCGGTGGAAGGGGCAACTTTTTGGTCGAGGCGTGATTTTCCACGCCTCCCTTGTTCTCTTTCTATCGGCTGTCAATTGTCGATAATTATTCTAATTAACTATTTTCAGATTGATTTTGGATTTGTTAATTAGCGATTTATTCTTTTTATTTATTTTGGAAGTGTCTCGAATTTGAATCACCTTTTTAGGTGGAAAATTACGAATTTTAATTCTTGATAAAAGGAAAATTTTCTTGATAAAGAATTAATTAATTATCAAATCCAAAAATATTAAAAATGAACTCTATTGATATTTCGCTCTCATTCTTCACTCTATTACATGCATTCTCATTCGGTTTTTACTATAATATGTGAAATATCGATCGATATCGATTTGACAGATCTAATTAAATTGAATTTAAATTTGATATAAATTTCATAACTACCAGGGTGTTCTGGTATTCATTCTTAATGGTTTTTCGTCGGCTTTTAATATAAAATGATGAATTAATTAACTTAATTAATTAATTTGTTTAACCTTTCCATTTGTCAAATTAACAAATTACGGGTTAAACTTTTACGATAATTGTGACATTTGGCTATTGTAAATCATGAAAAAATGGTTATTATTAACGATTGTTAATAATTATTATTCGGTTATTCTCTCTTTCTTCATCCCTACTCTTGGCTAAGAATTGCATTTGTCTCTTGATTTTTATGGCTCTGTTCCTATTGGTTGAGAAAAGTTCGGCTATCGATGAGTGGTGGGCCTTCTCGTACGTTCTATGCATAAATCGGCGAGCTGAATAGAATCGCTTCTTCGAACGAGCACCACTTATCTTTATTTATTCCATCCAAATGTTTAGAAGAAACTTCTCGGAGGTAGTTGTTGAAAATAACATTTCCTATGTAACCCGATATTCTTCTTTCGTCGCTGGTTAAGATCGTAAATTGAACTATTTATCTTTGAAGCAATATCGATTTGCAAGATATTTTTCATTTAAATGTTTAGTCTCTGAGTAATGAGAGATATTGCTAAAGGCAGAAATATTTTAACTCGTTGTTTTTACGGATTTACTTTTTATGATGGGAAAAGACCAGAAGGGTTTATGATGGTTACCTGAGTAACGCGCAAATACCTGACCTACCCCTAGCTATAAAATATAACCGGGGAAATACGTGAAAAATACATAAAAAATATGATTACAAAGTTGTAATATTGTTGACGACCTGACCTAATATTCATACGCATGCGTGATTCTATTGGAAATCGTCTAATTATCAAATTCGCGACTATCGGGAATCTCCTATTGTTCGCGGGGGTGGCTGTAAACGATGCCCGAGAGGTGCTGCACTCGTTGGAGGAAATCGGAAGTTTTTCTAACCCACTGGGCCCTATGCATAGTGGTTAGAAGGAAGCTGTCGGTATCGTCGCTCGAGGTGTTGGTCGTTCCCTCAGTCTTTCCGTTTCCTCGCGAGTATACGCGTGCAGCTTCTCTCGGTGCAATCGAAGAGCAGCGCAAGTTCGCGAATAACAGTTCTCGAAAAGTGCGTGACGTAACAGGGGGCTGAGTCACCTAAAAATGTATTTAATTTCTTTTTAATTTTATTTCTGAATGTATATACGATGTACTACGAACACACCAAATTTCAGATTGAAATTAAAAAAATTTCCGAAATTAAAAAAACTATCGATGTCGAAACTACGTTCGGTAGGTAACGATTTACCGACCAAATGGTCGTTACGTCTAATCGATGCGACTCAGATTACCGCCACTACCGCGCTTCGTTTTGAATCTACGATACACCGGCGTAATGTAGCAGCGATGATTTTTACTCAATTGTGTCAATAGTGTAAAAAATTGCGCCTGTACACTCGGTGTAATTACTTCTGTGTCAGTGTTTACATGTTTTCCGAATAAACGCATTATATACTGTAGTTTTGCCCGAAATAGTCCAAAAATGATTTTCACAATGACAGTGTCGCAAAGTGAAAATTATCGCAGAATTAACCTCCTTTTTAAACGTCACATTTGACGTAAAAATATTTTTTCTTCATTTCTTAAACATTTTTTTGCATTCACGAGATTTGTGAAACAAATGACATGAAAAAAAATATATTTAATTAGTTTTAAGGTAAAGGGCCCAGTTAATGACACTTTAAGAGCGGCGGTGTTGGATTTCTGCTGTTTATTGACGTGTGATATAGCCAATCCGAAAACTAAAGGTTTCAACACGTGCATTAAAACGCTCCGAATTAAATTCACTTATTAAAAAAGTGAAACGGTTAAGATTTATTAATAAAATTATTGTTTTAATAGCGCTTCTCTACGGTCGGGGTTTTTTTTTTTTTTTTTTTTTTTTCCCAAGGAGTTTCGGAATCCTTTTTACGGATTGACCCCAGCCATGCGGACTGGTGCAAATGTGGGACTCCCGATTGGCCTACCCACTAAACCGCCACCTCCTTTGCGTCCGCCCCCGACCAGGAACTATGTTCATATTACTTCTGATCGGGGGGTCTGTCTGATTACGGCCCCAAACTCCCGACGGAGCCACAGTCTCAGGTCCTTTATCAGTCGTCTCGTCCAGTTTCCTGTCGTTTCTTCTGTCCATCGTTGTTGCCACATCTCTAGCGTCCTGTCTCTTTCTGTCGATGCCGCGTCCTGTCGTCTTGTATCTGCGCTCTTACCATAGATCCTCCTGCGCTCGAAAGCGAGGAGGTCTACAGGAATCACGCCCGCTATCACCAGAACAGCCTGTGCAGAGACGGCCCGGTAGGAGCAAGCGATCCTCAGCGCGCTCTGTCTTTGTACTGCCATCATTGCGTGGCAGTATTTTTTCGTCTTCAGGGAGTCTGCCCAGATCTCCGCGCCGTAGAGCAGAATCGAGTGGGCCGTTGACATTAGTAGTGTTGTACCCCCGAAACTCGGTTGATCACTCCGTGCTCGAAGGTTGGGATTTTAACCCGAAATAATAAAAGGGATAATGCCAGTTAGGAGTTGGAACTCCAGTGAGAACCACTGAACATAGATCGAGATGATATTTATTAGAGAAGAAAAACAGTTGAACAGTTTGACAATCGAATACAATCTGTAATTCAGTATCGCTTACTGAACAATTCACTATTTCACTTTACAATATAACTCTAATTCAGTATCGCTTACTGAACGATTCTCTATTTCACACGATATAACTCACTCTTCGATAGTACTCAGGTTCGACCCGCTATCACGTTCAATACTTGTAACTCGGATTCCTTGCACGAATCCCCTGTACCAGACGCACAGTTTCAGGAGTCAATCAGACCTCCTGTATCACGAGTCATCCCAGACTGTCTGATGCTCACGCCCGTATCGATATATATACGGAGCGAGCGTGTCAACATAATTTTAAAGACGAAGCATTATTGCGATAATCGGTAATATTGCGACCACCGGATATATTGCGACAATCTCCGCTTTTCGTTGCCTGCTGTTTATTATTTATCGCTCCAGATTCCGTTCGAGAATTTGGAGGCTTCGCGTTACGTTAACTGCTGACGCGCTGTATTACTTGACCGCGATTGAGAGTCGCGCACTCGATGCGTCGATTGCTCAATCGCTCGCGAGGCGTTCGGTCTCGGCGATCGCGCCTCACGTGTCGCCTGCATATTTCTATTATTGCAAAATTTCACCTTTCGGTAATATCTGCGATATTCGGGGTATAACAGTAGTCTCCGTTTCCCCGGTCTCGGTCCGTTCGTATTTGCCATCGGGCGGCTTAAGGATGCTATCCTTCCGGCCGCCTTCTGAGCTGTCCTTTGTATGTGAGGCCAGAAGGTCATCTTTGTATCTAGGGTCACCCCCAGATACTTGACGTCCCCTCTGGTCTCGTTTGTCGTCCGTCCCGACCTTCATCGGCAGTATCGTCTGTGTGCGTTTCCTCGTGAGAAAAAGAAGTTCTGTCTTCACCGTCGCTAGTTGTAGTCCGTGGTCAGTCATCCATCGTCCGACCCGTCGCATCGTCTGATGCAGTTTGTACTGCGCCAGTTCTGGAGAGCGCTCGACGATCACCGCCGCCACGTCATCGGCGTATGCGACGAGGAGTACGCCGAGCGGGAGCTCCAGTCTGAGCAGGTTGTCGTAGAGTCCGTTCCAGAAGTCCGGTCCAAGTATGGATCCTTGGGCCACCCCCGCGGTAATTTGTCTCGTCATCTCTCCCTCTGTGGTCTCGTATGTAATTCGTCGGTTTCGCAGGTAATCCCCCACTACCCGGAGCAGGTACGGCGGAATCCTGTAGTCGCTTCTGAGCGATCCCAGGATGTCGACCCACCTGGCCGAGTTGAAGGCGTTCCTGACGTCCAGTGTCGCCAGCAGCGCGATAGGCCGCGCTGCGTGGCAGTGTCTGTCTGTGTCCTACGGTCGGGGTTACTGACACTGGCAATACACCCGTGTCGTAGTTTGTGACCCCTTCGTATACCTGGTTCATGACCCTCACGCTGCAGTTTGTGATCGTTGGGTGTACCCGGTTTATGACCCCTGTGGCGCAGGTTATAACACCTGCACATACTCACTTTCTGACACTTCTCAATATCTTAAACAAACAGGTTAAACTGTAATATTGTAATAGCAGGTACAGACATTAGATACAAACAATGAAAAATGTTCATTTAGTGCACGGTACTTTATTTTTTTAGAATATATATAAACCATAGAAAATAACAAACCAATGATAATTATCCAAGATTACTTTTGTTTTTTTTTGTCTCTTTTTTTTTGGGCTATTGTCCAAGCGGTCTAACTCTTCTTGCTTTATTTGTATCGCGATTTTTTCTTGCTCTCTTTGGATTTTCTTCTCAGTTTTTGCAATTTCCAGATTTTCTTTTTTCACCAACCTGGCTGCTTTCGCGATCTCTTGCTGCTCCTTTTTAAGCTCCGCTTTCCTCAAACGTTCTTCTTTTGTCGTGTTTTTTTCCTCTTCTTCTCACCGTTTTTTCTCTTCTTTCGCTTTAGCATACTCCATCCATTCGCGGGAGGTAAGTACTGATGGCACTTTTTGTTTTGGTTTTTTTTTTTTGAACCTCCTCCTTTTTGGGAGGCCAAAAAAAAGCATGCTTAAATGGCGAAGGGATGCCGGGTGAATATCAACTTGCGAAGTTGACATCGATAGTTTCGGAGAAGTCCGTTCTTTCGGCATTTCATTAATACATTGACTTCGCAATTCTATAAGCTCCGTCAGCCCTTCATCAATACATTGACTTCGCAATTCTATAAGCTCCGTCAGCCCTTCATCAATACATTGACTTCGCAATTCTATAAGCTCCGTCAGCCCTTCATCAATACATTGACTTCGCAATTCTATAAGCTCCGTCAGCCCTTCATCAATACATTGACTTCGCAATTCTATAAGCTCCGTCGGCCCTTCATGGATGCATTGACTTCGCAATGCTACGAGTGCTGTCGGCGCGTCATCAATGGATTGACTGTGCAATTCTACCGGTTGCGTCTTTGCTTGTGCACTTTCGTTGCCATTTTCTAACGGTACTAATGCTCCAGCTGCGTCTATCTCGTAGACCGTAACATCGGAAGTCTTACAATCTGCATCGACTGCTGAAACATTGTATGATATCTCGTCTCCGAGAATCATAACGTTGTCTCCATCCGAAAGTAGCTTAGCTATGTTTGTGCTGTCTAGGTCCTCACGGTTTCCTTCTTCTTCTTCGACCTCATCTGCCGGAAGTTCACTGGGAATCTAATTTGAAAGTAAAAAATAATTTTCTATTCGTACAAACATTGATAAGCTACCTGGACTATCCGGCTGGAAAAATTCGTTGAGATAAATTAAATGTAAACATAAATCATGTGTAAAAAAAGTGTCTCAATCGCAATAGCGATCGATTGATTCGAAGTTCAATTTTTAAATTAGATAATAAAGAAATAACAAAGAAAAATAGTCCGTTAAAATACCGAAACTCCATTTTTGTCATGTACGTTTCCTTCTTGGACAACGCTGTTGACGAAAATATCGTGACTGACTTCTTTACCATTGATACTAATGCCCTTAATTTTTCGCCAAAAATAGAACAAACTTTAAAGGGCCAGATCTCGAGCACTTCAGTCTCGATGTTATTTTCAAAGTACTCTAAATATTCTTTATCCCGAGCTCCTTTGCTTTGAGTTATCGGAGCGATCGTCTCGAAGCTATCGACGTTCTTAAAAAACTTCTTGTAGTCGATACTATCCGCTGAAAAAAGGTGGAGCCCAGTTGTTTCGAAGCCGTTTTTCATACTAGTATTTACGTCGAGAGTCTCGATAGCTTTCTGAAGCAGCGGTGCGAAGTCTTGTCGGTTCAAACGTTGACCATCATTTTCTAGTCGCCAGTGACGAACGACGTTTGCCCACGCACCCTTGAGGGGATGAAAAAATGCAACGTCCATCGGCTGCAAAATGTGAGTTGCATTTGTGTACAGCGCCACGAACTCGATGCCTTTTTCCTTATAAAAATTGCTTAACGCCATTGTCAAATGCGAAGAATGCCCGTCTACAAATAGTACGACAGGGAACACGATTCCTTTCTTCAGCAACCATCGATAAAAAACGTTCGGGACGTTTTCGTAAAACGTTTCTCCCGTCATCCACCCACTGTCCGAGTGACCGATGCCCCAGTCGTTTGGCATTCGTGCAGCGATATGTCCGGGAAGCCGTTTGTACGAAAAAAACACCATCGGTGGCGCGAGTTCTCCGCTTGCACTTCCGCACATGAGTGTAGTCAAACATTCTTTTTCATCATTATTGATAAAATTATAAACGGTTTTATCACCTTTTCTGGTCAATACCGTGGCCCCCTTCGGACTCAGAAAAAATGCAGTCTCGTCGCAATTAAATACCCGAGAAGCGTCAATATCAATGAGTGACTCCAACTCGACATACTTCTGCACCTCGCTGAACCACCCTCGAAGCTTGTTCTCAGTTAAATCAGCTCGACTACGCATCAAATTCTGTGACGTCCGTTCAGCTATTTCCGGGTGACGATTTCTAAAACCATTGTACCAATGCCTCCCAGGACAATTATCTTTAAACTGCGTCTCGATCTTCAGATATTTTATAAGCAGTTGAACACTATCTAATAATTGGATCCGAGTTACAGGGAAGCCGCTTCGACTCATGTGCAAGATCCACTGAACGAGGTTGTGTTCATTTTCTTCGCCAAGCATGCATTCAGGTCCAGGAGGCTTAATTACAGGTGGCAATACGCCACGTTTTTTGTAAAGCAACGTTGTCTTCGGAATCGTGTAACGAATCGATGCTGTCTTTACAGGCATTCCCGCATTCACTGCGTCTAAGGCTGTCTCGAGATCAGCATTTGTGTATTCCCGTGCAAAACTTTTCCTTTTCCAAATTGCATAAAAAATGTGACGTGCTTTTCGCAGGCTTCGGACTAACTGCGATTGGCTCCCCGTCCAAAGTATATTGACGCCTTTGTTTTTCAACTCCGATTTCTTACCCCTTTTTCTCGCTGAGTTGTGGCTGGGTATGTTTCTCCCGATATCCAGGGAATCCATGTTTTCGTACTTCCAAAATCTCAATACCTTACTCGACTAGCGGGATAGGGAGTGCAGTTCGGGCACGAAGTACATGTTAACGATTCAATTATCACACACAATGCTACCAAATAAAAGCAATAAAAACAACGGTTTATTCAATTATTTCTCAGTTACACAGATCAATTTCGCCAGACGTGGGCTTCTCACACCGAAGTTTACAAATACGCCAAAAATTGTGCGCCAAAAATTGTGACCGACGATATTCGATCGTCGGTCATCCAAAAACAATCATGTACTCGCGAGACTCTACGTGAAAATCTATCGGTCGTTTCGCGCGACAACCGCTCGACGCTTCGAGACTTTTCGAGGATTCTTAATCGAATATTTTGCCGAGTACGAGCGAGAAAGTCCTCTGCGATCCGCGTATTGCTCTCTTCAATAAAGAAACCCAAAGATGGTGTGCACCACGTGCACCTATCTTGTTTAATTATCCTCGAACGATGCGATCGACCCTCGAACTTCCTTCTAGCTATTCTCGATCAACGATTTTTCCTCGGCCGTCGACACGGCGTGACTTCCCCAGCGTATCGGATACTTCTCGTCGAATAATCGGATTTCTCCCTCACGGAGATTACAAACACGAGATTCACGGGATACTCGTTACTATGACGATCTGTCTGAGTCTATTATGAACTGTTATCTTTCGTGACAAAGAAGAGAGACGCTCTCCTTTGTCTACGCTAACTAATTTCTACGTACGTCCTGCGTAATCGACGCGGTGCACGAGAGTGATGATCGCTCGCTCGTACTACGGTACGCGTACTACGATAATCGGGGGAAGGGGGGAAAAACTCCTCGCACGGCGATAATTCGGCGATTCGTCGTAACGTCTTCGCGGTGTCTCTCCCGTCGCGTACCCCTCACGCGCTTCCGATTGTCTACAAGCGATGCTGGAATCCTGAAAAATATAATATGTTCCTCCGGCAGACTCTCGTACTATAGTTTTTCATTCTCGCGGGTACCGCGGGGATCGACTCTGTGCTCGCACGGTTATACCGACTCTCGCGCGTATACATTAGTTTTTATATTACATAATACAATACAATTATTCATTGCGAAAAAGCGACCTATAGTAAGAATTAAATGTATAGTTTACCTTTTCAAACCAGTCTGTTGAGCGATAGATGAGGCCGCAGTCTCTCTAGTCCCCATAATTTCTTTGACACTGTCTTTCGAAACAGTTTGGTTTTTATGGCTAAAATACAGAAAATAAAGAACACAATAATACATATTAAACTTTTTAATGATAAAGCCCTTCATAGTGTTAAAAAAAAGTATTTTATACCCTTTCGTTGAAGCTGTCGATGAACTTATAGGATCAGCAGCTTCCGCAGTCTCCTTTGCCTCTTCGACAGAGTCTTTCGTAGACTTTTTTTTCTTCCTATTATTAACATTCACAATGCATTAAAATATATACTATAAACATGTACTACAAGCATTAAACAATAAACCATTTTTTTTATTCCATGCCAAATAAACAAAACAAATTGTTCGACGCAACAGGTCGCGAATCGAGGGTCAACCATCGCGACATAACCTGAATTATGTGACGCAGTTTTTGACCCCGCGATTTAAAGAAATACAGAACCAAAAGTTAAATAATTTCTCATCTCATCGATAGTCTGGTTCCTACTGAAGATGTTGATACCATTTTTATGTCGTTTTATACTTACATGACGAAGAAAAATCGAAAATCGTTGTTTGCCGAAGCTAGTGAGTACCGTCTTGAACTGTCGCTGCGGAACCACTGGGACGGGTGTCGCACTATTTACACATTAATTTTTATTCTAAATATTTAATTTAAAGAAGAGTAGTTTTACAATAATTGAAAGTAAATAACGCTCGTTAATTAGCCGATGATACGATTATGATTCGGCAAAAACTGTATTTATGATAGTCAAAATTGTGCCGTCGGGGTCACAATCTGGGACAGTATCACGAACTGGGCCGTTTACCTTATGTGATAAAAAAAAGTGTTAATTTTCATGTCACCAAAAAAATGAAAAAATAATTTTTTTTTGCTCATCGCCCAAGTCGGTTATTTTTATCAATCTGTGAAATTCATTTTTCACCACTTATATTTTTCTTCGCTTGTCGCAGGTTTCAGAGAGAATGGCTACACCAATTTTGGATTGCGATGGCTCATTTTCTTCGTAACAGTCAATGTTACGGAACGAGTGTGGGGATTTTTCATGCGATCCAGAATGGAGTTATCGCAAGCCATTATGTGAGTGGTTAAGAGACAAAAAGTGGCAAAAGTGAATTTTGTGTTAGATTTTAACTCATACCTTCGCCAGCGAAGTTTCAAAAACAAAATCCCCGCACTCGTTCCGCAGTAAACACTCTACCGAAGAAAATAAGAGCTCGCAAGCAAAGATTGATGCTTTCGTTCACTCCGAAAGCTGCGACAAAAGAAAAATGTTTGATCGTTACGCATAACACTAGGATACACTATAGGTCACCAAAAAATTTACAGCGGTAGTCTAACATATATTGTGACGTGATTTTTTTGAACTATCGTCACAAAAACCAAAACAACCGTAACTGGCATAAAAATACCGATTTTAGTGCTGAAGTTTCCAGTTACTGCCTCTCCCAGCGACTTAACATACCGTCAAGCTCTCGTTAAGATATCGATCGAGATTTTTGCAGTTTACCTTTTATGCTTTTTTGTAATTATTACGATTTGCTTCAATACCGTTCATTATCTCAGTTTAAATTCAAGTTTTAAGATTCAGTTTCGTTCAGATTTGCTTTCAGATTTAGTTTCGTTCAGTTTTGCTTTAAGATTTAGTTTCGTTCCGTTGGCTTTAAGATTTGAGATTCAGTTTAGTTATATCGAGATTCTTGAATTCACTTGGTGGGATAACATTTGGAAAATAAAGGCCGGAGTGAAGGAGAGGCTCGATGAAGTTTCTAGCGAATACGCTAAAGTCCGGTGCAAACCCGGCGCCCTATCGTAAAGTGCAATGCGTTGAGATCACGCGGAGGTATCGTTTGGTCCAGGCATGAGTCGTGGAACACCTTGCGCTGCGTTATAGTAGAATAAGAGCCTTGTATCTCACGCATTGACTAGGGGAAGCGATTGCGAAGATTCGTTCAAGTTACCGCGTTATAGTATCGGCTCCTGATTCGATAAAATCATGAGATAGTTGAGAGGGCAGTAGGTATCGGTCAAGATCCCGAAAATAATTATCATAATTCATTACGAATTTTCGTAGGCAAATCGACAGTCTACCGAGAGCTGCCCTCGAGGTAACTCGGGCCTCTCTCGCGCTCCCGCTGTCATAGGCTTCGGCCTATTATTCTCGCGCTCGATGTGTCGTGTGATCGCTGTGTCTCGCTCGTGTTACCGTGGATCCCGATATCGCTCTCGCTCTCGTGTTCGTGCGTCTCGTCTCGTTCGAGTATCGTCGACTCGTGTGTTTCGTGTATGCTATCCTCGGCAGAATTTCGAAAGGAATTCTTTTCGAGTTGATAATTCGATTGGTGCGTATTATTAACGTTCTCGACTTGTAGTGCATATGTGTGAGTTCTCGTGGCACCGTCAGATGCAGTTCCCGGTCCTTTTTGGACAAATTACGCGCTTTCGGTGAGTTTTTTAAATTTATCGACGTTCTCGTTCTCGTGTCGCGCTCGTGTTCGCTTAACTCGCTTCGATCTTTCGATCGGCTGAGTACTTGCGACTCACGTGCGTGCGATCTCGTGGCTTCGTAGCCAAAATATTAATTTTCGCTCCCGATTAAAGTCACGTTGAGGTTTCGACCTCCGTTTCCCGTGTGCTATTCTATTGACCTCGGATCGCGACCCTTCTACCACAACCCGTATCCTGAGCAACCCTGCAATTCCGCAACCGTTCGCTCTCGCGAATGCATGGACGTTAGTTCTCGTTTCCGTTTTAGTTTCCGTTTTGTTGTGTCGTTCGCTTCGTCTTTGCGGAGGTCGCCGTTCCACCGGCCCTCCAGATTAGTCCGGTTTTGGTAATTCCGGCGAAACAAAAATTAACCCTGTGGAGGTCGCCGTTCCACCGGCCTCCAGTTTAGTCCGGTTGTTAATACCGGTAAAACAAAATTAACTGGCGCGTTTTCGAGTTCGCGTTTTTTTTTTGAGTTTCGATTTCGCTCTTTTTTTTTGAGTTTTAATTTTTTTTAGTAAAGTTTAGTGTTGCGCTCGAAGTTACCGAAAACCCGTCACAATATATATTATGAAGGTGAAGTAGAATTTTCTATTGCACTTATATATACTGGAAACAAAAATGTTTACTTTTCGTTTTTTTAGGTGACTCAGTCCCCTTAAGCGACATCGTTTAGTATATTTGTAATAAGAGCATAATATCTCAGATTGGTACGTAACAATGTTGGCCGCGCATAATTTAGAAATATAATCATTTTGAAATGGCCTTGTAGTCAATCGGATAGTGGGTTGGACTTATTCATTTCTTATAAAAACCATAAAAACGGCTCGGTCCGGCCCAGCTCGGCTCGGCTCGGCTCGGCTCGGCTCGGCTCTCGGTCTCATCGGTCATAACATGAAATAGGGCTTTCGTAGCAGTTATGATATCATTTTTCAGCAGAGTTATCATATTATCGTCATTTGTAAAAAAAAAAAGGTTTCAGGTACTTGTCTCTTGCATACTCGTAGATCGGACACTGCATAATAAAATGACCGAGTGATTCCGTCACGTTCATGTTACAAATAGTACATTTATCTTTCGGATGTAATTCGTACGCCAGCCCATTCCAAGCAAAGGGACAGTTATATTTCGTCACTGTCAAGTACTCTGGGAATTGGGATTTTGAAATTAAGGTTATCCCAGTCGTCGAGGTCTTTAAACTTAAAGTATTGCTCGAACTTCTGCATTATTTCGATAGTTTTAGCCTCCCAGACGCTGGTGTTTGGGTTATTTAACACTTCCGCGCAGTTGATTTCTGCTAGCCAGTCCCGAAGTTGACAGGCCCAATTATACTACAGTTTGAGTTATTAGCTAATTTTATGAGGCGAGTGAGGCACATTTTTGGGAGTCGGTAAATCTGCATTTTTCGAATTCTAATCGCAAACCTTCATGTTATCTTTAGTGCCGCAAGCGCAATTTTAGCGTAACCTAATTCAAGCCTTAAAGCGCAATTAGGCGTGATTCACGGCAACAGCAGAAGGCATTTAAAAAAGTCTGTTTCGGCTGTTTCTAAGAACTCTAGCTCTAAGTTTCTCTAAGCCTCCAGATCGGTACTGCATATATCAAAGTCGCTTCTAAGAACTCTAAATTTCTAAGAACTCTAAGTGTCTCGAAGCCTCCAGATCGGTACTGCATATAACAGCGTCGCTTTTACAATGCTTTCATACAATTTTAATATGCTCTACTACGAGTCGTAATTGGAACGGGCAGTAATAGATAAGATGCAGCCGTTTCCTAATTTCGCTTTTGTTACGGCTTCCTTTGCCGCCAATGAACCTAGGGACGAACTAGACAGAGGAACACCGAGGAATGTGTTCTTCGACACATTTTCTAGATTTTTGATCTTAGGCACTCGCTATAACAATAGGCAAAGAGCGCCTATTAGAATTACCTGCGAGGCCTCTTCACACAGCTTTCGATGGGGTTTCTCCGCAGCATATGCTCCCAAAAATGTAGTTTTTCAGCATTTACTTCGGTGCACCTCCAGCATCATGCGCAATTAATTTGAAGTAACTCCGATGACTGGAAATATTTTTTTTAGCCTGCGGTTGAATAAAAACAGCTTTTTCACTGAATTTATATTCTCGGACGTCCGTATTACACTGTAACTTTGAATGTTGCGAACCAATTTTGCTCTCCTTCGCAAGATTTTTCATCATATTATCATAAGTATGCACATCACTTTTAACACCAATCTGAGACCTTCAAGGATTTTTTCTAAAAAATGATTTTTCAAAATTTTCCTTTTTCTTCTTTCAATAGCACTATGCACAGCACATTTGAAGACGTTCCGACACCTCTATTTTGTGTTCACAATTGTCCATAAGAAGAATAATTTTTTCACGCCGGATATCCGTACGGTGCGTAAAAAATCTACTATTTGTTATAAAATTTTTCAAAAAATGTCTTTATAATTGGATTTGCTTCAAAGATAATGTTATTTTAATTTTCCAAAAAAACAATTTTTCATCATATTTAAAAAACTGTCTATCGCTAAAAATAAAACACAAAATATCTTACACAGATACACAAATATTTCTCTTTTTTGTTTTCAAAATTTTGCAATACATTATTCACATTTGTGATAAAAAGTGTAAACTTCGCCTTTGCACTTAAGGATTTGCATATTAATTCATAAAGAAGTTTCATTAAATATCCCCAATAATTGCAATTTACCAGATAGAACTGAAAAAAAATCGACAGTGTATATTTTTTCGTTTTATTTTATCTGTTGAACTTTGGAAGCAGATGACAATTTCATAGTAGACGATACACAAATGCTCACACGCGGTGGCGCTCATACTCTGTGTCGAGATCTTTTTTACATTTAAAAAATGCACATCTGTTTTCAATATTTATTCGTAAAATACCTCAAATATTGAAAATCAGGAACTTAATTTTTTCAAATCTTTTTAAAATTTCTTCCGAATAAAAAAATCTATTTTTTTTATTGTTTCTATTTCTATGAACTGTGAGGAGATTTTCCGACCTCCCATACTACATGGCCCCGATAACCCCGTCCTCACTGCCGGGGCGATACGAAACGAACTCACGACGAGATAACAATAATTTCGCACCCCGGGGTACCCAGGCGCCAGGTACTACGTACCGCCGATCAACGATCGGTTTTAATTTAGACCCCGAGATGCGAAGGAGGGTCCCCGTACGGCTACGCAAGGCATACGGCAATAGAGAGTCGGCTAACTCAGCTCGCCTGGGAGAATAGTAGACGGGGGTGGACGGGGAGAGTAACGAGACAAATCAAATTTACTGCGTAATTTATTAATAGAAAAGATAGAAATATTGATTGAACAAAAGCACGTAATGGTAGAAAGATAGTGGTAGATAAACAAAGATAATTAGATAATTCGCCGTAAAGTATAACGCAGTGTCGTCAAACCGGGTAGATAGTACAGATAGGTAGGTAGGTATTATTTGACGGTAATGTAACATCGTGAATCCCGAAAACCGGGTAGGTAGGCGCAAAAGATAAATAAAGATAACTAGATAATTCTGTGAAAAATATAATACGAAATCCTGAAAACGGGTAGGTAGTAAAGTAAGCAGATAGGTAATATTCGACAGTACTGTACCATCGTGAATCCCGAAAACCGGGTAGGTAGGCGCGGAAGATAAATAAAGATAACTATATAACTCTTTGAAAAATATGATACGAGACCCCGAAACCGGGTAGGTAGTAAAATAGGTAGGTAGATAAGATTTGACAGTACTGTAACGTCGTGAATCCGGAAAACCGGGTAGGTAGGCGCGAAAGAGAACTAAAGATAACTAGATAATTTTGTGAAAAATATAATACGAGATCCCGAAACCGGGTAGGTAGTAAAGTAGGTAGGTAGATAATATATGATAGTACGGTAACAATGTAAATCCCGAAAACCGGGTAGGTAAGCGCGGAAGATAACTAAAGATAAATAGATAATTTTGTAAAAAATATAATACGAGATCCCGAAACCGGGTAGGTAGTAAAGTAGGTAGGTAAATAATATCTGATAGTACTGTAACATTGTAAATCCCGAAAACCGGGTACGTAAGCGTGGAAGATAACTAAAGATAAATAGATAATATGACGGAAAATGTGTTGTGACTAGCAACGAAGTAGGTAAACGCCGGTAGGTAGTAAAATTAAATGGGTAAAGAAACGTCGTTGCGATTCTTTAAAACCCGGGTAGATAAACGGAAAATAGATAATGGTAGATAATCGGCATTCTCGCAAAATTATTAATTCGGTAACGCCAAAAAGAGATAATAACGCGAATCATGATGCGCAAGACACGTTGCGATTGCCAGAATAAGAAACGAAGAAAAATAACGGAACGTACTCACAGGAATATTCACCAATAAACAATACATTCGTCAATCACGAATAACACCAAATTAATTATACGAAATCTCGACAAGAGTCGAGTCGACCGGATCTCTCACGCGAAACACTAACAGCCAACGAATGCTGCGAAACAACGAAAAATACGCGAACCGATTCGCCAAAGATAATAAAATATTAACAACACTTAATATTTAACACGGGTTAATTATTCTCCGCTCGATGAGAGACATCGCGGATATCGCGCGAGATCACGGCCGGCCCAACCTTGACACAGGGAGGCTCGAGATCACCTGTTACGAGAGCGAGAAAAGTAGAGGTGGTACTCAATCGCCGGTGCGTCCAGAACTAATAATTCGAAACTCTCCAGCGATAGACGCGACCCGTTGTCTCTCTCCCCCAATTCTCACGCGACACCTTTGCGCGCCGTCTGCAAACGAATCCTTAGAATTCGGCGATGACGTACAAATCGTCTAACGTACCGATAGGTACTATATCGCTTGTTGTCGACGTTTCGCACGTAGGCAAAGGTACATGGGGAAAGTAGCGTAGAAAAACAATGTTAGGGTATCGATGCCGACCGAACACGTATTCGCGCGCGAAGTACAGTCGGAGCTCCAATTACAACGAAATATTTTAAAGAATTTTCGAGAATCTTTCTCGAAGGACTCGACAATAGTTGATTACAACGGGGGGAGACCTCCCTCGTGATTATGAAGCCTTCTTCTCTCTCACGGTGGGCCCACACGGTATGAAATTTTACTGCACCCCGCTGCACTCTTCTCACTCGAGCCCCATTCGCGAGACGCCGCTCTTCACGGACCGCGAGACTCTGAAGTCTTATAGGGATGGTTCAGCCCGAGGCTGATAAGTCGCGGGGTGAATCGGCGACTCAGTATTTTGGTCAATGTACCATAATCACCCCGGCATCCATTTCCACGAATACTGATGTTCGTTATTCGTTTGCAAAAGCTTTGAAACATCTTTTTGAATTCACTTGAATTAACGGTAACTGTACCGCGCGCTAGACGCGCCGACACACGGCATCGAACCCTTGCGCTAATACTTTTGTCGCAGATGATCCCTCGATAACTTTCGGCAGAGACTATTGTGAATATTCCTTTGAGTTCGAGAATTCCGAAAATTCGCTAATGGCGTAAAAGGAAACTCCCAAAACTACTTTTTTTTTTAAAAAGTAAAAAACGTACGCCAAGTACATAAAAAATAATTATTTCAAAAAATTTCCTTAAAAAAATAGTGATATCGTATGAGCCAAGTAATAGACATTGTAAATAAAAATAAAAAATACTTGGCACGTCCTTTTGTTTATAGCAATTAACTAAATTTATTTGAATTTCAAGGACGTGCCAAGTATTTTTTTATTTTTATTTACAATATCTGTTACTTGGCTCATACGATATCACTATTTTTTTAAGGAAATTTTTTTAAATAATTATTTTTTATGTACTTGGCGTACGTTTTTTACTTTAAAAAAAAAACGTAGTTTTCGGAGATTTCGCTTATTTTTGAAATTCCTTAATTGAAATAATTAAAATTATATTTTAATTATATTACATAAAATTATATGTTTAATTTTGGCTCTAGTTGCTATGTCGATGGATCTATAACCATTTGCTTCATTGACGCAGCGACTAATCCAAAACATTTTTCTTGTGTCGCTGTGGCAATAGAGACAACCATTAAGAAATTCTCAGGCATCGTTCCCTTGACACAGCGAGTAGAGTGACATACTGTATAAACTAAGATTCTTCGTCAGGTTGTTTATATATTACTCAGAAAATCATTTATACTTTTGTCGAAAGAACTGTATGTGTAGCTTTCCTTTAGGTCCATTTGACGGAAGGACTCCGTTGCCTTACTCTTCGACCCTCATGACCACATAACTACTTCGGCTCATTCTTTGATGCTTTCGACAAGTACATTCTACCATTTTTGTCTTCGCTTCTCTTGACGAAAGGATTCTTCCATTTCTTTTTAACATTCTTTACAGAGAATCAAAGGAAGAAATAGAAATATCCTTTCGTCAAGAGAAACGAAGACAAAAATGGTAGGAGTCACTGGTCTAAACCATCGAAGGATGAGCCGAAGGAGTTTTGTTATGAGGGTCGAAGAATGAGACAACAGAGTCCTTCTGTCGAAGAGACAAAGAAAAAGACATACAAACTGTCCTTTCGACAAGAGTATCAAACATTTTTTGATTAAAAACCAACCTGCTGAAGAATTTTAATTCGTACGGTGTCATACGGTAGCACCTTGCAGACACAACCAAACTTATTTTCCACAAACAACTACACTGGAAATCAAACACAGAATAAAAAACAAAGATGTTAAAAACATTCGTTTTTTAGTAATGTGAAAGAACTAATTTTTTTAAAGTTTTTATTTCCACTAGCTTCCTTCACGTTTGTCACGTTCATTCGTTTATTTTTTTTTTAACTCACGCACCGAAAAAACAATAGCTAAATAACTTTTTTCACTTTATTCAAAAACGATTTCGCATTAAAACAATCACATTTTTTTTGTAATTATCATTTCAATATTGCGACGAAATAGTAGGTTAGTTAACCGGCCGACTAACAGCACGAAGTCCGAAAAACTGCCGCGCTAGCCAGCAGAAGACGCAACATTCTTCTGCTGACTAGCCGAGGTAGATGAGAAACATAAAGGCCTATGTAACAGCGTTTTACTGGTTAAATAGTATCAGATACGCCCTTCTATTTCTCATCTACACGTGTAGATGAGAAGCAGGCGGCCATATGTCCATGGCAATAACCCATTATATGATCGGAGAGGATGCCCTTCTGTTTCTCATCTACACACTCCCGTCAGCTGAGCTATCGCTGATCGGATCCCTTTCGGATCACGATGTCGATATCTCAGCATCGACTACAGCGATTTATTCGCAACTAGGTGCGTTCGAAAGATCGTGGCGGAATTATATTATGAAAGTGTTGCCGAAAATTCGATCGGACATTTCAATTACAAGAAACATCGATTAAAAGTTTCACTTCCGGCATATTCGCGTAGTCTTAGAAGCGGCAGCGCCTCGGCCGGCCTCGTACTAAAAAAAAAAATGTTTATGTACTTGGCGTCGAGACGCTGCCGCGTCTCTTGATAATATACGAAATTTAAAAGTAAATAAAGATCGCCCGACACGAATAATAATTTTGCGCGATAGGTAATAGATGATCGGTATTAATACTAAGTAGATAATTACGAGGTAAATAAATAAACAAATGATAAATAAAATTATAACTACGGAGGGTGAGTTCTGGACGCACGACTCGATGGCGACGTCCCATGGGTCGTAAAGCCGACCCACTGCCCAATGCCTCCTTCGGACGGGTGGCGAGAAGAATGTCACGTCACAGAACTCATCAAAAAACAAAAACTAGACAAGAACCAAGACAATATCACGTTTCACTCTCGAGATATCATTTTTTTAGCAACGATAAATATCGACAAAATTTCATTGAAAATCGAAAAAAAAATTATATTTCTCGAATTTGTCGTTTCCAATACTTTGCTCTTGTACAGAGACAATAACGAACTGATTCCATGTATTATGGAGAAAAACATTTAAAGAGAAGGATTTAAAGTGGACATTAGACCCGAATGAGAAATGGTGATGGTGTTAGTAAATTTTTTGTTTGTTTGTTTTATACTCATTAAATATGATCCTAAGTGTTAAGACAATAAAACGACATTGCTGGATATGATTTCATTCGTTAAATTAATTTGATCAAATTTTAGCGATGCAAGTAGTTATATTTGTCTCGTCTCTCAATATTTAACAGTTTATCGTGAAACAGAAAGAAAATATCAGTCATGAATAATAATAATCAATTTGTATAAAAAATAAATGGTTTATTCGGTGAAGGTTAATCACTATAAAACAATTTACATAACTGATTAATGTTTTTCCCCCATGCGTATTTCCGAGATGAAACGCGCAGCGAGACGTATAAACTCACTCGATACGGAGCGCGTAGCGCGATGTATATCCCTGTGTATGCCTTTAAAAATGTCCCGAAGGGACTTTTTTCCGGGGGTTTGGGGGCGGAGCCCACCAACAAGAGCCTCTGCGCCCGCAGGGCTTTGACGCGCTTTTTTAGGTTTACGTTGACTAGCTCCTTTGCCTGGATGCATACTGTATCGAACCAAGCGTTTTTCGATTTCTTGTTTTAGCGATGAAAGCCACGTATGCTTATAACCCTAATATTTGTAGGTGTCTCCGTTTATGCGTGTTTGAGATTTTTATTTATTTGGTCTACTACGTTCGTATGTTTTGTGACGTGTTTTTTTTCACGTCCCGGAAAATAGAGAGATCGGAGTGCGTCTTCGACCCCTGCGAGAGTCCTCCCGGGCGGTTTCGTGGGCGACTTTGGCAAAAGAGCCATTATTAATTTTCAGGCTTTATTTTGTTTTTTTTTTGGAACGAAAGGGACTAGGAGGCTGAGCGGTACGACGATGAGCGATTTGAAATAAGAAAAGATAAACGATCGATGAGAGGGTGTACTGCCATGGGCGCGGGAAATAAGTCGCAGCTTGGTGGAAGGCATGGATTCACCCCGCCGCGGGCGCAGGATTGTTGGTCGCAGCTTGACGGGGAAACGTCGTCCGGTACCTTTTAATAAGAGAACGTGCGAGTGTGGGATACCGCGGTCATTGAAGATTGACGCGCGTTACACTATTTCGCGCGTATCGATAGTTCTAAATTAGCCTAAGAGACAGCGAGGCGCCAGGTACCGGACACCTCGCGAATTTGTAAAGGGTGGGGAGAGAGAGAGAAGCATCGCGCTCGAGTCCCGAAAATTGCTCGAGGACTCTCGTGGAATTTGTGGTGCGATCAAGACGTGTGCTCCGATCTCTCTCTCGACGCTCCGATCGAGGAGATAATCGATACCGATATCGGGGAATTTGTGTGGGAAAGTCAAGGAAGGAAGGAAGGAAGGGCTTTCCGCCGAGTAACTCGAATTCGATAAAACATCTTAAATACGGTAAGGCTTTTGCCTCGTCGTTCTCGGCCACGTGGTAGATAAAATAAAGTGTTGAGTTTTCGTTAATGAGCAAAGCGCGGCTCAGTGTGTTTCGTGGGTACCGTCCCGGGAAAAAATACAGCTCGTAATAGTTGGACGGCTTCGCGAATTAATTTTTGTGTTTCTTTTAATTTTAACATTTACTTGATCGTCGCCTACGAGATCGCCTTCTGCGAAATCGATAGAAAATTCGAATTGATTAAATTGAAAATAACATCTCGAGAGTTCGATTTCATTTAAGTTTGGCGAGCGGATTGCGGGATCGATCGCGTTAACCTAAGGGTCGTAGGCCTGTTCGGCGGATATTCCGCCCACTCGCATCGCGTATTCCCGATAAATCATCGACTCCTGTGCCCGTCTCGCGCCGTCTTATCACACGGCTAATTAATTGTTTGTGTTGTCACGATTTTCGGTACCGTAAGCGCGACTGTACCACCAGCGACATTTAGTAGGGAAAATAAAATCTTTTGAATTGAATAAATAGTTTGCAAATTCGAATCGGCGAACTGAGTAACTGAGGAGAATTTTAGTAGGGAAATTATTATATTTTTTTTGTATCGAATCATCACGGGTACCGACCCGGAGGAAAATTACGTGAGACTTTATATTTTCTTTGAATAAATTAATTTGTTGGATTTCCCTAATTTTGTTGTTAGCTAAATGTTTTATTTATTTGAGAAATACCCCTTTTCTAAATCGCCGAGCTAACGGATCCTCCCCTCTACCCTTGTGCAGCAGCTAGCCAGCTGTCATCAAATTCGTTCGCGTTTAACATCGCTCCGATCGCGTCAAGCATGTAGCTTGGCTGGCGCCCTTTTAAAAATTAATTGCGTTTGCGACGAATTTTTGTGGCCAACGGGGTACCGTGGTTTTGCGGTTATTTTTGTTTTGTAAAAATTATTTTTGTCGTTCGTTTTTATAAAATTTTTTTTGTTCTCTCGAAATTTCGGTCACAGTTTATAACGATTCTATAAGTTTGTAGCGATTCTAGCAGAGTTGGCAGGTTTACTTATAAATTCAGCTTTTTTATCGTCTTACCAGACTGCAATAGGCGCGTTTGGAGCTCTCGCTTTTTTCTCCTTTTCGATTATTTCATCGCACTGAAGGGAGAGTTCCACTATCACGGAGAAATGATCGGAACCGGTATCCGTAAGTATGACCTTGAAATCTTCTATGTAATTTAGCCCGTTTGCCAAACTCAACCAACCAAACTCAAACCAAACCCAAACCAAACCAAACCAAACCAAACTCAATCTATGACGCTTTTGCCCACTACGCTGGAGAACGTATAATTCGCAGGAGTGTCACTTAGGGTTCTGCCGTTCAAATAGATAAAAATATAGTTTGGCATCAAGTGGAAAAGGAGTGTGCCCTCAGCCATTATAAACTGATCTAGTGACACTCGACTTTCATTTAACATTATTGATTCTATCAGTTCGTTTGGCATATCGTCTAAGTTCCCTAACCGGGCATTAACACGGATTCTATCAGTTCGTTTGGCGTATCGTCTAAGTTCCCTAACCGGGCATTAACATCGCCGCCGATTACTATTATTTCATCGGGAGAATGATTAATAAAGTTATCTAATGTACTTTGTACCCCACACAAACACCAATGATGGTGTACAAAAAATTGAGACAAGTACTGTGAGGAGATTTTCCGGACTCGCGATGGCCCTGATAACCCCGTCCTCACCGCCGGAGCGATAACGAAACGAACCCACGACGAGATAATAACAACTTCGGGGTATCCGGGCGCCAGGTACAACGTACCGCCGATCAACGCTCGGTTTTAATTTAGACCCCGAGATGCGAAGGAGGGTCCCCGTACGGCGAGGCAAAGCATACGGCAATGGAGAATCGGCAAGCTTAGCCCGCCTAGAAGATTGGCAGAGGGGAGTGGACGGGGCGAGTAACGAAACGTTGACGTTAACTTTATGGTGTAATTTATTATAATAAAAAAAAATTGAAAGTGACGATTAGATAACATAACGAAAGGTGTGTAGAGTCTCACAACGGAGTAGGTAATGGTTGTAGATAGTAATAAATAATTCGTTGACGAAACCTCGTCAGGATTCGTGAAAAACTCGGTACGTAAAAGGAAGTAGATAATTAGATAATACACGGAAGTAGGTAGTAAGAATTAATTCGATGAAGAAATTTCGTTACGAGTCGTGAAAAACCGGGTAGATAAACGGGAGTAGATAATTAGATAATAAACGGAGGTAGGTAGTAAGAATTAATTCGATGAAGAAATTTCGTTACGATTCGTGAAAAAACAGGGCAGAAAACGGAAGTCGATAATTAAATAATATAACGGTAAAATATATTAAGACTCACCACGGAATAGGTAAACGGAGGTAGGTAATAAGAATTAATTCGATAAAGCAATGTCGTTACGATTCGTGAAAACACGGGTAGATAAACGGCAGCAGGTAATTAGATAATATAACGGTGAAATATATTGAGACTCATCACGGAGTAGGTAAACGGAGGTTGTGACGCCGTTTTCAACGTTGGCGTCCCACGCGCGCCGCGCAGCAAGCTTAGTGGCGAGGCGATACGCAGCGACAGTAAAATAAAGAGAGAACTATTGTAACGACCGCATCCGCGATTGTTTTATACCAAGAACACCTTCCTGACAGAAAAATTTATTATTGATCTCGTCCCCCTTTTGTAACATTTCCCCCCAGAATTAAAAAATTAACAAAAAGTACGTAAAATAAGCTATTGATACCGAACGATTGAGATGAGCGATATCGACTCGAGATAAACGTTATCGAGAGGAGAATTCGATCAGCTGTATCGTAATTTTGAGAGAAAGTAGAGTCATGTAAAGATCGATACCGTATTGAGAGAATAATATCGCACAGTAGAGAGTCTGGGTCACGAGATGGGAGTATTGAGTGTACGTAAGACGTTAATTAGAGTCAAATTATAGATTACGATTAGAGACTGTTTTTTTTTTTGAGCACTTTGGCGTTGTGTTTTGGATTTTCTTTGCGATAAGCAAGACGCGGTTAAACGCATCCCGTTAGATGGAAGAGGGTGGGTGGAAAGGGTGGTGTGGAAAGGAGCTGGCATGCCGAGCTGGCCGCCACCCGATCGCCCAGCACCCTATGAGACTTCCCGCGGATTAACTGGTCCGGCTGAAAAACCGGCACTCAAATGGTAGAGGGGCGAGCAAAGGTCGGAGTTTTGCGTTATGTTTTGCGAATGTCGCGTATGGAAGGCCCTGTCGGCGGGTTTTGGATCACCCCGTCAGGAGGGATTGCCAGATCCACTTAGGGTAGGAGTCCCGAGCTTGCCTCTGTGTGTGTGACCGCGGGGATATCCCTCCAGTCTCGTAGAGCGGGGGGAAGGAAGGAGGTAAAGGCGTAGGGCCCAACACCCGCCCGATTCGCGAATAAGTATCACCGTATGGGTGTGAGAACTATTCGGCGTCACCTCTCCCTCCCATTCTCTCTCTGTGCTGATTTTGAAAAGTATCAGTGGGAAGATTCGAGAGATTGAGAGATTCGAGAGTCTCGAATGAGTCGCCGTGGCGAGAGGGTCTCCGAGATCGTCTCCGGTAGTATTACCGTGAGTATCTCGTGGAGATCTGACTCCCATGTGCTGAGTTATTTCCGAATTTTGCATGATGTAGTGATTTTCCTTTTATTTTGTGCCTTATTGAATTTATTTAGATCCCGTTGAGCTATTTTATTAGAGAATCGACTCTCGGTATTCGATTGAGTTCGGTCCTCATAATTTACGCTAAGAAATTACGCGTTGAGCTTTCGCTCTCCCTCTTTTCGAGAGGAGGCTCCGCAAAAATCATGATACCGAGTATAAAACACAGGGGTTTGAATTTTACCCTCCGCTGCGAGAGCGCGGAGAGGCGATTCGCCCGATCCCGGTAACGAAAGTTGCAGAACGGTGGAAAGGTGTTCTACGTTCGTCATCGCTCGGTAAGCGCGGCATAGCCGTTGTTTCTACGTTTTTGTCGCCTCGTCACTCGCCCTAGAAGATGCACGCCTCGTTACGCATCGTAACATCCATCGATAATTATTCGAATCGCCGTCGTACGGTTATTTTTCACAGGGTCCCCTCTGGACGCCTTTAACGATAGTCTTTCTTTTCTTTTGTTCATTATAATTTCTTTCCTTTTGTAATATTATTAATTCAAGTTTGTCTCAGGGTTATATCAATTTTCAGTCATTATTAATTTTCTTTGTAATTTTCCCGTGTATCACCGACCATTAGAAACTTATTTCAATAGCGGAACACGTAAGCAAAATGCTGAGTTGTTTGTTTTTTTTAAACTTTCTTTCTCCCCCCGTCCCCGACCCTCTCTACCAAACCTAGCATAGTGAGCGAACCAGGGTATACCGCTCGCGCCTCCGTCGTTAGGGTTAATCGTGTTGTGTTTCCGGATATTTCGCGATTAGGAAATTATGTGTTTATTGAGAGTTTTCGAATATATTGACCGGTTCGTCATCTCCGGTGAAAAAGGACGACGGGCGCCCAAAATCTTGTTTTATCGTCTTGTCTTAGAGTTAGTTTGGCCGACGGAGAGCGACCGAAGTGTCGAGGGAATAATCCCCTCACAATACATATCGCGACTCTCGGTAGTGCAGGTGATATCTTCGATCACGAATATTCTTTTTTATATACACTGTGCGATCCCGAAGAAAATCTTTTTTTTGTGTGAAAATACTCGATACCACCGACAGCGGTGGATGCGCGGTCGGTGCGTGGCTTCGGCGATCACCTAAGTCAAGCAACTATGTTGGCGGGCAGTACTTGGATGGGTGATCGCTTAGCCACGCGCTGGCTGGCGCATTCACCGTTGAGCGGGAGGCTCGTTCTTCTGACGCCGTGGTGTTTTCTGTACTTCACACAAGTGCAAAAAATACCATGGAATCATTAGGATATGGCCGTCTGTACCGACACAGGTTTTCCGCAGTTTTCCTGTGTCCTCGGCAAATGCGGTACAGTGTAGCTAAGCCGGCTGCGGATGCACAGGAAAGGTTAGGTAGCTTAGCTTGGTGCGGGTAGGGTGTGTTAGAGGGGGGGGGGGGGGGGGGGGGTACCGTCAAAACCCAACAGGGTATACGGCGGAACAATGAAAGGGGATCAAACTAACCCAACCTACTCGATACCGTCTAACAGTTTTGTGGGTGATACCGAATCTTCCGTGTACGTGGAAAGTGTACCGTGTATCACGCCACGTGCCCACCGATACCGGACGCCAAAAATTTGGATTACTCCGTTCATCGACGAGTAAGTTTTCGAGTATTTTACCTCGAGTATTTTTTTTAGTGCAAATTTTTTTTGGTATTGCCCTCGAGATCCGATGGCGGACATTTTTTTCCGTTCGTCGATCACGAGGAATATCCCGTTTGTCGCTCGTCGATCGCGAGAAATAATTTTTTTTCTCCGCCGTTTTATCGATCGCGCAAAGTACCTTCTGTGATCGATCGCAAAACCTTGATCGACTCGTGGTCCCCTTATCGCCCTACGTCCAGAAAAAAAAAAGAATAAGATGACTTGAAGAATAAGATAAAAGAATAAAGAATAAGAATTAATTCGATAAAGCAATGTCGTTACTATTTGTGAAAACCCGGCTAGATAAACGGCAGTAGATAATTAATAAATAATTAGATAACGGGTAGATAGTAAAATTAATACGCTGAGGAAAACTCGCAAAATTATTAATTAGATGATACTCGCGATAGCGAGTAAAGTAGAGAGGTCAGCGCAGTAATACGCAATAGATAATTCCAATAGCCAGAGGTAGAATAATTAATCATATAACACGAGACGATAAAAACGGAAATCGTAATTCGCAAAAATTGTTGCGTCTGCCAGAATATTAAATGAAGGAAAATACGGAACGTACTCACAGTAATATTCACCATACAAAATAATGCAAGTGTTCCCGAACCACCAACAGGTAAAACACCAGATAACACACAAAGATAAACAGATAATCATCGTCCAGAGCCGAGCCGGTTAGGTCACTCGCGTCTAACACAAAAAGCACTTGAAAGGCACTGAAAATCAAGAGACGCGGTAGCGTCTCGACGCCAAGTACTTGAAAAAAAAAAAATGTTCAGAGTCGAGACGCTGCCGTGTAAGTCCACGCCAAAATGCCGGACGTGGGCCGTATTTTTAATGGTTCTTAAAAACTAAGCGTCGGATCGAAATTTTAACAAAACTTCTCTTTTTTTTCGTTTCTCAAGCGTTTTTTCGTTTCTCAAGATTTTTCGTAGAGTTTCAGTGTTATGTTATGTGTTACCGCCGTGAAGTTGCTCCTTGTAACCTCTGTGAAGTTATTCGCACATGGGTTACGCTAGCCGTTCACACAGCGAGCAAAATCCTTGGCAGCGGTTGGCTGACGCATACGTGGTAGTAATCCCCGAGCGACTCGTCCGTGTGTCAGCAGACTACACGTCGAGCTTTCGACCACGATTACACCGTTTGTTTACAACGCTCGGTCCGGTTCAAAAGTTTTCGCGGGGGTGCCGTCGCGGATTTCTCGATATTAATTTTTTTTCTGTGTTTTCTGTGCACGACAAAACATCTGTGGATATTCCGTGAAGGTCATCGAAAGACGCAGTAATGTTCGAGATCGATGCCGACTACTAATTTTTTTTGTTCTAATTTTGTTAGTAATTGTTCGAACATAAACGAACTTTTATTTCGAAAGTAATTTTTTTCTTTGGATATTATTCACGGGTGAATTTCGAATTTATCTATTTGAGAGTGAGTAATTTATTGATTACTATATTGATTTATTAAAATGTGTTCCGGGCAACATTTCAGTGGTTATCTTCATCGTTATAAATTTAACTCAGCAAATTCATCGCAGCAAATTTGATACAGTGACTTCATCGCAACAAAATAGACGCAACGCCTTCATCGCTGCAAATTTGTCGCAGCGAATTCGTTGGTGCAAATTTTACGCAGCGACTTCATCACAACAAAATTGACACAGCGTCTTCATCACTGCAAATTTGACGCAGCGACTTCATTTCTGCAAATTTGACGCAGCAGTTTCATCGCTGCAGATTTAACGCAGGAACTCCCTTGCTGAGAAATCAACAATGCGACTTCCTCGCTGCAGATTGAACGCAATTATTTATCGTCTTTCAAAAATAACCGAAATCTCCCAAAACTTTTTTTTTTTTTAAAGTAAAAAACGTACGCCAAGTACATAAAAAATAGTTATTTTCAAAAATTTTCTTAAAAAAAGAGTGAAATCATATGAGCCAAGGTAATAGATATTGTAAATAAATTTTTTTTAAAACTTGGCACGTCCTTGGAATTCAAATAAATTTAGTTAATTGCTTTAAACAAAAGGATGTGCCAAGTTTTTACAAAATTTTATTTACAATATCTATTACCTTGGTTCATATGATATCACTCTTTTTTTAAGAAAATTTTTGGAAATAACTATTTTTTATGTACTTGGCGTACGTTTTTTACTTTTTTGAAAAAAAAGTAGTTTTGGGAGATTATAAAATACGCGAACCGATTCGGCACCATAATTAACCCGGGTTATTATGCTTTTGTTTAAAGTAATTAACTACATTTATTTGAATTCCAAGGACGTGCCAAGTTTTAAAAAAAATTTATTTACAATATCTATTACCTTGGCTCATATGATATCACTCTTTTTTTAAGAAAATTTTTGGAAATAACTATTTTTTATGTACTTGGCATACGTTTTTTACTTTTTAAAAAAAAAAGTAGTTTTGGGAGATTATAAAATACGTGAACCGATGCGCCACCATAATTAACCCGGGTTAATTGCTATTATTTTACGAAAATAAATTAATTAATACGCGAGATTCCGACCGACTCGCACACAGAAAAGGGGAGCCTCGAGCTCACCTAGTTAAACGCACAGACGAGAGCGTGAAGAGAGACGCGTCGATAATTTGCCGGTACGTCCAGAACTGATTGTTCGCACCTCTCGGCTGATAGACGAGACCCTTGGTCTCTCTCCCCCAATTGAGTGAGCCGAGTCGCAAAGGAATTCCGGGAATTCGGCAATGACGCACGACTTGGCGATTATATTGCGATAGATGCTACAGTTCGCGTGCTCTCCTGAGCGCGTAAGGAAATGTACAGGAGTGCGTAGGGGAATTACTGTGCGAGTAGTAACGATACCACGAGCCGAACACGTGATCGCGCGCGAAGTACAGTCAGGGCTCAAATTACAACGAAATTATCGAGAATTTTCGAGCTTCCTTTTCGAAGGACTCGAACATGGGCGATAGCCACGAGGGGAGACCTCCCTCGTGAGGAAAAGGCGTCCCTCCTGCTCTCGGTGGGTCCACGCTATACAGTTTGCTGCACCCCGATGCATCTTTTCCCATCCGAACCCCAATAGCGAGACGCCATTTAACGCGGACTATGAATTTCTAAATTCTCGCGGGGATGGTTCGGCTCCAGGCTGATAAGTAGGGGTGAATCGGCGACTCTGTGTATCGGTCATTCTACCGTATTCACCGCGGCATCCATTCTTCCACGAATCTTGCTGTTCGGTATTCGCTTGAAATTAATTTAAACTCCCTTTCGAATTCTCGTGAATCAACCGTAACTATACCGCACGCGACACACGACGAACCGCGGCATCGAACCCCCGCACTGATCAACGGATATTCGAACTTTCTCATTCGACTGTCTCTCGCAATTCTCGGTGCTCCGGCGCGACGTAAATATTACTGTGAGATTTATTTCCCAAAAATTTCTTTCAAAAAAAAAAAAAAGGTACGCCAAGAACTGAAAAATACAGTTTACAAAAATTATTCAAAAAAATAAATTAAACAATACGGGCCACGTTTAACAAAAAACACACTTCTATATGGCAATAACAATCGTCTTTTTGATGCAAAAAAAATTGTTGTAAATAATTGGCTTTCCCGTATTTGCAAGCATCACAATAAACCGCTAGCAGTGGAACGCCAATTTTTTACAACAATTTTTTTTGCATCAAAAAGACAATTGTTATTGCCATATAGAAGTGTGTTTTTTGTTAAACGTGGCCCGTATTATTTTATTTATTTTTTTGAATAATTTTTGTAAACTGTATTTTTCAGTTCTTGGCGTAGCTTTTTTTTTTTTTTATTAATTTTTGGAAAATTTTATTTCTTTTTGAAAATTTGGTACTTTTTTGTTAAGCGTTGTTTTTACCAACAGAGTTTTATAACTTTTTTTTTTTTTAGTTGTTACGTAAAAGGTTTCGAACATTTTTTATTAGAATATGTAATAACTGATTACTTTTACTCTAACTCCGCAGTTTAATTTTTCACCGATTAAAATTGCAACGATTCATGTATATACGTACTACAAACTCGGAAAAACTGTCGAACAAAAAATTTAACCAAAAATATGTAACAGCTGACAGCTAGCCGGCTGTGGCGACGAGCGCGCCACCACGCGAATTTTTCAATGAACTGATGTAGACGCAGACCCATATATATTGTGACGTGATTTTTCGGAATCACCGTCACACAATAAAACAACATCATATTTCTGAGGAAACTGAAACATCTACCGTTTTTCGTTCCCGTTTTCTGCCTCTCCCAGTGACTTAAAGATATCGTTAAACTCTCGTGAGATATCGATCGAGTTATTTCTTTTCTTTCCGATTTATTACTCTAGTACTGCCGTCCATAATTCTTCAAATCCTTCAATACAATAATAATTAAACAATTTGATATAGATTCCGTTACCGTTTTAGTTCCGTTAGTCGAAGCTCTCAAACTCACTTGGTGGGTCAGAGTTAGCAAATAAAAGCACAAGTGAGGGAGAGACTCGACGAAGAGTCTTGCGAATACGTGAAAGTCCGGTGCGAACCCGGCACCCTGTAGCAAAGTGCAATGCGTTGAGATCAGGCGGAGGTACGAGTTACAGGCGAGGATGGAACACCTCGCGCTGCATTAGAGGTGAGAAGAGCCTTGTATCTCACGCATTGACTTTGGGTAGCGATCGCAAAGATTCTTCAAATCCCCGCTCTAGTATCGTCTTGATTCGGCAAAGTAGCGTTATGGTTGAGAGGGCAGTAGCTCCCGGTCAAGGCTCCCGCAATAATAATGATAACGATTTCGATTCGTTATCGTAGGACAGTCAGTCTATCGCGAGCGGCCCTCGAGGTGACTCGGGCTCTCTCTCTCGCGCTCCCGTGACGGTAGGTGCCGGCTGCCGGCCAGTGTGTCATTCTCTCGTTCGCGCTCTCGCATACGCCGGACGACCGTGAGTTCTCGACGACGTGTGTGTCTCGCTCGCTCTCACGGGTTTCGCTACCTGTCAGTGCGAGCGAGTATCGTGCTTTCCGTGCAATACCGTGTGCGCTATCCTCGTGGTTTTCCGAAAGGAATTCTCACGAGTCGATTATTCGATCGATGCGTAGTGTTTGACGCTCTCGAGTTGCAGTGCATATGTGTAAGTTCTCGAGCGTCTGGTGATGCAGTTCTCGGTCCTTTTGCGGATAATTTACACGCTTCGGTGAGTTTTTGAGTTATCGAATTTTATCGTTCTCGTGTCGCGCTCGTGGTCGCGTGTCTCGCTTCGATCGTTGGATCAGCTGAGTGCTCGCGACACACGAGCGTGCGATCCCGTGGCTTAACGCCAATAAATGATTATTTTTCGCACGCTGTTTTATCGGCAACGGATCGCGACCCTTCTACCATAATCGCCTCTTGAGCAACCGAGCATTTCCGCACCCGGTTATTCTCGCGGGCGCATTGGCGATTAGGTTAGTTCGAGTTTACGTTTTGCTGTTTCATTTGTTCGTCCTTGCGGGGGTCGGCTCGTTCCACCGCCCCCCGGATTAGTCCGGTTGTTAATACCGGCGAAATAAAATTAACTGGCGCCCACCGGGACGCTGATGCATCCGCGAGGGTGAGCGGCCGAAGGTGACGTTCGATATCGCGTTTAAAGTCACGTTTTGAGCTTTTGATTTTGTTTTTTTGTTGTTCCGATACAAAGTTTCAAGTCGCGTATCGATACGGAAAAATACGTCACAATATATATATATGGGACAGGACACTTTATAATCGTTTGGACCCTGTGAAATTTTCTGTCTCGATATCTCAAAATAGGCTAAACCAATTAAATGGTAACTAGGCTCTTTCGAAAGATTGATTAAAATTACATTATAAAAGTGTCCATGAAAATTCGATTCGTTGTATTTTTTATGTTTTTTTTTATTTGTTCTTCCTCACCGTACACCTTCTCGGTTTTTACGGCCCCCACTCCTGGGGTCTCCTCAATTCCACTTTTTCACCTCTACCTAATTTCCATTTTTGCGACCGCAGCCGACTTAGCTACACTGTACCGCAATTACGCCTAAGGGCACGGGGAAACTGCGGAAAACCCGTGCCGGTACAGACGGCCCCTTCCCACGGGGTCGTCGTGTCCCGACCGGAATACTCACAGTCGAGACACGAATCCTCCGCGTTCGGCCTCCCGCTCGCCGGTTGATACGCCAGCTAGTGTGCAGCTAGACGGTCACCCATCCACGTAATGACCGCGAACGATACTGCTTGACTTGGGTGACCGCCGAAGCTACACACCAACCACCTACCCACCGGTGTCGGTCGATTCGTTGTATTATTCCGAAGATATATCGATCGAAAGATACACGCACTATACACTTCCGGTATATTGGCGTAGGTATACGCAGTAGCGTCACGCCCTATACTTTTTTTTCAGTTCTTGGCGTCGAGGCGCTGCCGCGCCTCTTGATATTTTTGAATATTGGAAAAGGTAGATAGTTCCGAATTGGCAATTTGGTATAGAGAATTCTCGAATAATAATTTCGTGAGGTAGATAGTAAACGCTAAGGTAATACAAACTAGATACGTAGTATATGCTAGATAGGTAATCATAATAATAGTAAATGAGAAATAAATATTAAGATACGAGAGTGGACTTCCGGATAACCGACTCGATGTGCGACGTCAAATGGGTCGTAAAGACGACCTACTGCCCAATGCCTCCTCCGTACGGGTGGCGGGACGAAATGTCACGTCACAGTACATTTACAGTAGTTGTTTTCACAAAACACTAAAATTTAAAAAAACAGTGCTTTAAAAATTAAAAAATATATGTTCGATCTTTGCCAAAAGTAATGAAAGATATGAAAATTTCTTAGGGTTCATGGTCAAGTACATGTATATTTTGACTCACTTAATAAAAGGTCGTTCATAGCAATGTAAGTGTTATGAATTACAGTCTGAACACTTTTTAAGTCAATGTATATTATAAAAGTAACTTGTCTGGCCATTATACTGAACAAATCAATATTTACAAATCAATAGCGTAATTAGCTAAATTAAATTCTAACTGTCCAATAAATTATTATGTGACTATTACGTCTCAACTTTTTGTACACCATCATTGGTATTTTTGTGGGGATTTGTCTACTTTTTGCAAAGTAGTTACAATTCGTGTAATTGTACTTTCAACAATATTAAACAACAATTTCTTTTTCGCGATGTTATTCCTGTGTCCAAATAACAATACTCATAAAATTTGGTGTTAATCAATTAATATTTAAAGATTTTTCGTTTAAACAATATATATAGTAACAATTTTTTACCGTCAATATTATTCGTTTGCCTAAGTAACAATATTGAGAAAATTTGGGTCCTATCAGTTTATATTAAAAGATTTTTCGTTCAATCAATATTTAACAATAATTTCTTGTTAGAAATATTGTTGCTTTGCCTAAATAACAATATCAACCAAATTTGGTGGTCATGGATTATTATTTAAAGATTTATCGTTTAAACAATTTGTAGTAATAATTTTTTTCCGTCAATATTTTTCGTTTGCCTAAATAACAATATTATTAAACTTTGGGTCCAATCGATTTTCTATTTAAACAAGATTTAGTAGCAGTTTTTTACCGGAAATTTTGTTCCTTTGCCTAAATAACAAACGACTTGAACGACAATAATTGACCAATTGATTGACCAATATTTAAAAAAAATAAAAAGTGTATGATATTTAAAAACGCATTTAACACTAAACGATGTGGGAGATACGCCCTTCGATTTCTCACATAGAGAAAGGCCAAAAACGCGGCCCTTCAAGTGAAAGAGCTTGGTCGCGTTTCGTCGAGCAGTTTTACGGACAGCTGTATATATTCAACTACGAAGCGACATGGCGGCGAACACTACGGCGATGGGTGCCGCGATATTGTGTATGCTGGAGACGACCACTGAATTCGTATTTCGGGTCGCTCAAAAAAAATCAAACCGATATTTCTTATACGCCGGTATCATACGGGCTTGAAATAAATCGGATTTCAAAGATAAAAATAAATAAAAAATTAATGCTCAAACGTTTATTATGTATAAAGTTCGTATATTAAATAAAAAATAAAAATATTTTTCGAGAGGCCGAAAACGGCGATGTTTCGCGTATAGGAATCTTGTCGCGTCTATCGAGTGTCGTCGGTAAAGTAGGACGTAAATGTACTTGTCTCGAGACGCGACCGCGTCTCTTGATCTGGCTTCGAAAACCGCTTCTCTCATGGCTGCCGCTGGTTCGATTCCTCGGTTTTCGAGCGTAGCAATGCGGGCGATAAGCAGCGGCTGCATCTTATCTCTCGCGGGCTCCTTCATTTCGTCTCGCAGTTGTCGGATTTCTATACGTATCGACGAATTTGTTTCAGCTATTTCGGTCCTAAGATCGGAGAAGTTTTTACGTGATTCGAGTTGCATTGCTAGTATGGCTTTGAGTATTTTAGAATTTCCCGCGGCCTTTTCCTCTACTTTTCCAACGTTGTGGTCGAAAGAGCTTTCCATCGTGGGTCTTTCTTGGTTTAATGACGCGGTAAATTTGTCTGTCAAGTTCCCAAGCGTATGAGAGGACTGGGGTGGAGGTCGATTAGTCAGATTGCTTTTTTTTCGCTGCTGTTTCCTCATTCCAAAGGTCGCTTAAACCGGTAAAGATTAAAAAAAACTTTCATTTACTTTGCTCCTTTCCCGCACTATCGGTTATAGGCGAGTTTACGCTGAGCGGTGATTTCTTCGGTCAGCCTCTCGGACGGGTGCCACTCGACACAGCTGATTGTTTATTTACCTTCAAACTGACAGGTATCACTTGGGGTGTACTTGACGGAGCAGGGGTTGCACGAAGTGCAACTTGTCAAGACACCGATGTGGGAGTAGTTCCCCGACAACTATCTGAGTATTTCTCGGGAACCTGCACGGGATCGGGCGAAAAAGCCGACGACTCCGCCTCCTCGTGGCCCCCGCTGGTAACAGCGCACGGCAGCCCAGGGTCTTGTACTCTCGGTGTTGCTGGGCGCTGGCGAAGAGAGTCGTTTCCCCCTAGGGGTAGATGCAACTTGTTCAGTGACCCGTTTACGGTGAGAGCAGGTTTTTTCCAAGTCTCACGACTCAACATCTCACGCGAGTTCTCCTGGTAGTGGTTGAAGTGCTGGAAAGTGTGTGAGGATTGGTCCTTACGACCAATATTGTTGCGTTTGCTCTTACGGGCGAGAGATCTTCGGATCGAGCACTGGCGCGGGCTGTCGGGTCCGTTGCCATCACATTAGTTGACAGGTATCACTTGGGGTGTACTTGACGGAGCAGGGGTTGCACGAAATGCAACTTGTCAAGACACCGACGTGGGAATAGTTCCCCCGACAACTATCTGAGTATTTCTCGGGAACCTGCACGGGATCGGGCGAAAAAGCCGACGACTCCGCCTCCTCGTGGCCCCCGCTGGTAACAGCGTACGGCAGCCAAGGGTCTTGTACTCTCGGTGTTGCTGGGCGCTGGCGAAGAGTGTCGTTTCCCCTAGGGGTAGATTTAACTTGTTTAGTGATCCGTTTACGGTGAGAGCAGGGTTTTTCCAAGTCTCACGACTCAACATCTCACGCGAGTTCTCCTGGTAGCGGTTGAAGGGCTAGAAAGTGTGTGAAGATTGGTCCTTACGACCAATATTGTTGCGTTTGCTCTTACGGGCGAGAGATCTTCGGATCGAGCACTGGCGCGGGCTGTCGGGTCCGTTGCCATCACATTAGTTGACAGGTATCACTCGGCCCTTCAATGGGTTGCGAGTCGATAATCAAATACGCATCTCGCACAATTTTAACTGAATTTTCTATTATCTTGTTTTCAATCGTTGTCCTTGAGTCATTGCCCGGTATTAGTGTTTCCCTTTGATACCTAAGGTTTCCTAGCGTTTGAACGGGTCTAAGCGCCATTACTGGTACTTCTACCTCTACATTGTAGTTGTTATCGTTGATAATAAAAATGTAAGCCTTTCCATTATTATTCTCTACGAACCCACTCTTGACCGTAAGTCCTTCGGCAGCATCGAGGGGTGGTAAATATCCTTCTCTGATATCTAGATTTTGAATGCGTACGAAATATAATTTCTTTGTATTGGCCGGAATAATCATTCTTTCCTGTGTCGAGAACGGTATTTTTGGGTTTTGCATATTTCATTGACGTTTTTCGTAATCTATTTTAACGCGATTGCCGTCGAAATATTCTGAACCTAGTATTCCTTCCTCCGTAATAGGAAAATCATTGCCCACCACGTGAAAAGTAGTAAAACGCCCGAACGCCTGAATTTTAACGTGACCTAGGGTATAGATCGACGATTCGGTAATACCGTTGAGTTGTAAAATTTCTTGCCGGTTTACACGAGTCTCGGGGTACAAGCAACGTCCTTTTATGATGTTAGGACCGGCTCCCGTGACAACCATAAGGGTTATAGGAGAAACGATTTCTCCACTGTGTAACAGAACAGAAGGAACGGAACTCTCGTTATGCAATTTTATCGTGAGGATTTTTAAAATTCTGGGTTGGCGAATTCTGCTGATCTGATTACTCGAATGGGGTGCGAACTCGTCGTGGCCTCTCTTATCGCACCCGAGCTCGGGAGACCACTCGCGTTTCCCGATGCATTTTGCGATTTCGTTTCGTTTGCCAATTTCTTGGGACACTCTCTAATGAAATGACCCGATGCCTTGCAATAATGACATAAAAAAATGTCTGTTGCTTCTGCGTAGGATTTTTGCGGCGCTGATTGATTTTGATTAGGAGGCTGCGAGTTATTACTTCGATATGGGCATATATAGGCCCCGTGGCCGTCTTTCTTACAAATCTGGCAATTTATGGAGGGTTGTGGCCTAAGGGGGTTGTGGAGGGTTGTGGTACCTAAGACCCTGGGGCACTTGTGCGTCTCGTCCGCCGGTTGGCACTTGCTCTGACCGTGGCAATTGAGGACAGCTCACAGCTATGTGCCCTGTCTTCTTACATAACTGACATACTGCCGAGGATTGCCCTTGATTTTTCCTTTCTGGCGGAAAAATTTTATAGCATCGGTCTGCCGTGTGGCCGCGTTTGTCGCACACTTGACATAAAGTTAACATTGAAGCGATGATTTGACTCGGCTGATTGCTGTTATTTTTAGGCGGAAAAAGCTTGAAACACTTCTCTGCGGTGTGACCGATTTTATTGCATGCTTGACACACAGGGACATTTTTCCTTTCGGCTTCGTTTTCCTTTGACTCTTGCGACTGTGTGTTCGCTGTTTTGTTCAATGCACATGTCGCGGCAGTATGTCCTGTCTTCTTACAAAGTTGACAGCTAGTCTGGTCTCCGGTCACTACATGAACGTTACGCTTATTGTCGGTTTTATGACTTTTAGTTTCAGGCGGATTAGAGTTCTCCCCTCGGAGCGCGGCCCGGCCGGCTAATTCTCTCTATCTTTACTGCCATTTTAACAGCCTCGTCGATCGTGTCGCACGGTCTCATTCTTTGTTCAATTTCGGGTTAATCCGTTTATAAAACACGGCGAAAGGCTTTCGGTAGTATTCTTCTTAAAAATCTCGTCGGCTGCGCTGTTTTTCCCGAATTCATATGCGTCTAATATCTGATAACCAATATCGCGTAGTCGATTTGAAAAAGTAATCATTGTTTCATCTGGTTTCTGATGAATAGCTCCCAGTTCTCCTTGCAATTGATAAATATTGCGAGCGGGAGAGTAAATGCTTTTCAAAAAGTCTGTTAATTCTTCAACCGTTTCGAAAGTATTTAGATGAATTGTTCGTCGAGGTTCGCATTTAATTTTTACTCTGAGCGCCTTTACTAAATTTTTCTCGTTCTCAGGTTCCAACATTTCGACTGCCTCCTCACATCCTTGTATAAACGCGCCGAGTGACGTGGTTTTCCTATCATACTCTGGTATTACCGCGAGCGCGTCTCGAAGGGATACGACTTGACTGTGGTTATCCATGGTTGTAGAAACAACTTTACTATCGGGAGGTTTTTTACTAAATTTACACGATGTATCATTTTCAGCAGTTTTAATCGGGGTACAGTTAACAGTTTCAGGCGTAGTGAAATTTTTATCCCTTTTCCCGCGGCGTCAATTAGAGCCGTTTTATCAAGATTTTCCCCCTTTGTCCTGAAAAGGATTAATATGCCTTTCCTCTTGTTTAATCCCGACGGATTAATTTTTACAATTTTGCGTGTTATCGATTTTTTCAATTCCAAGATGGTGTTTTTAATGTGTTTTTCCCGAGTCGTTCGTAGGGTTCCAAATAATTTGCGTCTCAAAGATCGATTGGTTTCCACGAGGTGATCAAAAATCGGTCCTTGCGGTGTGGAATATGTGTCAGACTCGATACTAGGTGTGTCTGATTTGTTGGAACAGTGCGGCGATCCTATGGGTGTCTCAATAATTTCTATTGTTTCTTTATTCCCTGCGTACTCTTCGAATGGCTCTTTAAATTCTTCCATCGGGTCAACGTCTTTCTCCACCTGATTAGTCCGTTCGAGGATTACTGTCGGGCTTTTCTTAGGTGCTACTACGGTCACTGAGTTCACAATTGGTACAGGAGATTTTTTTGGACTTACTTTGGGAGAAATAATAATAGTTTCTGTACATGAGACCCCACCGGGGGAAGTTTTTGGCGTATATTTGGGTGAGAATTTTATCTCTTTCCGGGGGGATATCGCTGGAAAATCGCAAAGGGCTTTCACAGGAGTTCCTAGAGGAGAGGGTATGGGAGATTTTCCTATAGATGTCGGAATTTGTTCGGATGTTGTCGCGATTTTAACTATGACAGGAAATTCACCCGTATTTTCCGCCCCCTCCGATAGCTGAGATACCTCGTCGGCAGCACGAAGGATATTGAATTCTATTGTTTCGAGTTCCGTAAAAATGGGTTCCGTCCTATCCTGTAATTCCTTGATTTCTTTGTTCGAAACTGCTTGTACCTTTGTAATCTTTACGTTACATTTTTGCTCGAGTTCGCGGATCTTTGCCTCTGTATTAGGGTCGGTATCGAATGTTATCGGAGTGGATAATTTTATTACTTCGGAATTTATCAACGCGGGGGACGAACCATAATAAACCTTCGTTTCTTTTTTAGACTCGAAGTTGGATTCCAACTTTACTAGATCGGAATTTATTATCGCAGGAGACGAGTCGTAATGAACGAGCGGATATCGCTTTTCAACATTTAGAGATTCAATAGACTCGGCAAGAGATTCATTATATTTTGATGGTTCACTCACTATCTTAGTTTCTGCTTTCTGCTTTCTCTTTCTTTTACGTTCATTTGGGTATTCTCTGAGAACGTCGTCGCCTTTGATTTTTAATTGAGACCGAGTCGCCAGCATTTATTTCACGATCATTTTCATTATATGGAATTCGTTACTTATTAATCCTTCCTTTGTTTCTATTACGTAATTGTGCATATATATCTAATTTTGTTTTTACCGAGATCTAATTTTCCGAGGATATCGAGAGTAACAGAATCTACGTTTCCTTTTTCGACATTTTATTTTTCCTTTACCAAAATTTTCGTTCCGTATTGATTTCTCAAGTATAAAAATGAAAAATGACCCTATAGAGTATATCAATCTCAAAAACAACCGCATTAAATTCTAGTACAAGATGAATATTATATGAATTCAATGACGGTGCGCGAGTGGTTTGCGACACCTGAGATAAACGCGTTTTTCTTTCATGAATTTATTACTGTTTTTCTTATATATGTATTTCTTAGTTCCTTTATTATAGTTTAAGGTCGTTCTGAAGCCGCAGCTCATAACACATAATTGTTATTATCGGCCACTGCATAAAACAAAATAATTATTTCATTATCCTGTTATTTCTTTGATTTAATACTGGGACAATCAGTGTCTTTGTTCCCTTTCTATTCTGAGATTATTCTGACTTTCGTAAAATTCTTGTCGCGGATCGTACCAGATGATGTTTTCAGTGTCAAAGGATCCGTGCTTAACGAAAAATTCCCCGGCGCAATACGAGAACCCCTCATTGCGCCGACTAGGATACTCTCGTGTCGACCGTGGACGCGGTGACGAATTTCGCCGCCGCAGCCGCGATCGCACGAGGGTATGAAATAGAATAAGTCTAACTGATAAGCTAGATAAATAAGTAACGAGAGACGAGCTGACCGCTGCGCACGTTTCGCAAATGGTAACGAATACCGCGAGGGCGTCTTCGTTACCGTTTCCGCTGACCACAAAACGCGAAGGCAGCAAGAATCCTCCCCGGCCTGCCAGCCGCCGGTTGCGAGATCGGCGGATGTGCACGCCGGAGAGATCAGTCCCGTTTAGACAACGAGATCGAAAAGATAGTCTCGGAGAAGCTCCGCAAGTAGCTGCATAGCATCCTTAAAATCTATCTTGGAAATCCGCGGTCTAGAGAAATCGTTCGCAAGTCGACAAGGCCGAATGGAGCCAAGTTAGTGTCTTGCGTCGCAGTGGTCAGTCTGCTCGTGTTAATATAGTGTTACAACGTTACGCCACGAACAATATAAACTGTCGTGTAGTTTTAATCAATCAAATCTAATAATCGTAAGTAGTCGGTATGCGTGTGTGAGTGGAGAGCGCCTTTACATTTTCTTTTATTTTTCTGTTATTTTATTCAAAACAATTTCTTTTTATATCAATAAATCAAAGAGTTCACTCGAACTTTCGAGGTAACATTCGAAATCAATCACCCGACCAATCTCAAGAACGTCCTGTACAGGCCGAATCAGTCCGATGCCCAATACAAATAAATATAAACTCTTCGCGCTTCACGCGAGGAGGTTTAACTTGACTCCCGAGACCGCTCCGGGACGTAACAAGTAAACTTGTGTCAGAAGTGGGATACACTGATTACTTCTTGAGATTGGATGACGTGACCAATGTCAACATTTGATTTTTTCAAAAGGAAACTTCTCAATTTTCGATTCCGTCAAAAGCTTTATCTCTAGCCTATTATAAACCTGAAATATTGACAATCAAACAAACTCTTACGTGTTTACACTAATGGTGCATCAAGAATACGCACCCGTAGCTCCGGGTTATCCTGAGCACGAGATATTTTCCGAGCAATTGGCGGAAGGTTCGGCAATTTTCGAACCCAACTTTAATTACGGAGTAAATGTCGTCCGCCTTAGCGAGCTAGCGCTAGGTGCTGAAATTCACTCTGCGAACCCTGCTCTGCTCTTAAAGGGCGACGATATAATCGAGTTCCTCGAAACGATCCTTATCACTACGACAGAGGGACCTGGGTGTATTGAGAACTCCACCTATCTTTTCTACATCGCGGAAAATTTTCCCGGTCCGTACGCGGGAGTGATTGGCACGGTGACCACTTGGAACCCGACGACTTATCAATATCAACCGATTTTAATCGCGCCGGGCGAATAAACCAAAAGCGATAATAAGCGATAAAACGATACTCTCTAGCTATCCTCTAATTCTCCATTGTTCGCACGTCTCGAGGAGAAAGTAATAAATAAAAATGGCGACGGGCGGGGTGACCAATTGCCGGCGCTCGACATCTCGACGCGGGGTCTGCAAGACGTAAGCACCGCGATGCAGAATATGACCCTTTACAATCGATACGCGGATCTGCCGACTTTCGATGGGAAAAATATGTCTTTAAGGGATTTCCTCCAGGATCTTCAAAATGTGGCGACGTTCGTGCCACCGGAAAACGAACCGGAATTCGTCGCGGCAGTAATATCAAAATCGCGCGGAGCGTGTGCAATTGCGTGTACGGAGAAACTGTTAACACGGTCGATGATTTAATACGACTTTTAAAGAAACGGCTTGTGCGCGGGAAAACATACGCGAATTATAGTCAGCAAATCTTATCCATTCGGATGAAGAAGGGCGAAACTGTCGACGACTTCTATGATAGAATACAGATTTTAATCAGCGGAAGCCGATCGGCATATCGGGCACAGCATGGCGCGGAGCCGCCGAATCGGGCGACAGATCCCGTTTACGACCTCGCGTTGGCCGGGTTCATGGACGGTTTGCCGACGAATATTGTTCAAGCCGTGTGGCCTCGAGCGCCAAAAACACTAAAAGACGCGTACGAAATCGCGGCCGAATATATCGACAATGAAGAACGTCGTACGCGCCGCGATGGGTTCACCGCGCAAGTCCTCTATGGGAATTACAGCGACTCGCGTGGTCGGTCGCCTGACCCACGTTACCGAAATCACGGAGACCCGCGTGGTCGATCGCCGGACGCGCGATATACTAACTACGGCGACTCGCGTGGCCGATCGCCGGACCCGCGATCGAATTGGCAGAATCAGCAGGCCGCGCATCGTTCACCAAGCCCAAATTGGCAAGCTAGAGATGGGCGAGGTAATGCGGGGCAAGCAGAGGCTACGAAACGAGATGTGGGTGCCACGGGACGTTTTCCCGAGGGTTGCGGCCACGAGTACTGTTGGTCTCAGGGTAGAGGCTGTCCTTGTTGCCCATGGCACCGACGACGCCCGGCCGAAGATCGGAAAACACAAACTGAAGCCCCTTCAAACTCGCAATCGGCTCGTCCCGTGGAATCGGCGGCGAGCCGAGCGCGATCACCCTCCCTGGCGAACCGGGCGCGATCGCCCGACGGGCTACCCTCAGTGAGGTTCCTGGGAAACAATGCCTCGTCCTCTGGAACCCAACCCCCGTCGAGAACCCCGTAGTCGAATTAACTGCCCCGGAGCTGCGCCGTAAGAAAGGACGATACTTTCTCGACACAGGCTCCGCGACTAGCCTAATCAAACTAGATGGGCTAGATGAAGACTTGCGCGTAAACATACACGGTATTATGTGGATAACGGGCCTGGACGAAACGAAAATTCCTACGCTAGGTTCCGTTAATCTTCACTTTAACGAAAAACCGAGTAAATTTTACGTAGTTCACCGATTGCCATTATCCAGTGACGCGTTAATTGGAAGCCCGTTCTTCTACGACGAAGGAGCCGAAATCTCTTTCCACCATAAGGCCCTAGTAACGCGACGCGACCCGATCCGTCCGAAACCATTTATCGAGAATTCTCCCGTGGAAGTCGAACCGACGGCAGATTCACGAAGGCGAAGTCCGCGAAAAGAAAATACAAGTTACGCGCGCGAATGCGTGAGCAGATTGTCTTACCAATCGCGGAAACGAACTTGAACGAAGGGTACTTGCCGCGGGAAGAGACTTTAAAGGGCGTGTGCGTTGGGAACGCGATCGTAACGCGAAACGCGGGCGTCTGTCAAATATTAGCGATTAATACGCGGTTCGAAGACGTGGAGATAGAGATAGGTCCACAGGAGATCGAGCCCTTTGAAATAAAAAACCCGGACGATTTAGACTCCGGATTTGAAGATGATAGTACTACGGACGAAGAGGCGTCTCCGCCAGACGATCGAGTATCAGCGATAATCGACGCGTTACGATTAAACGACCTTAACGAGGAAGAGCGTCGACACGAAACTCGACGACGGAGTCATAATTCATTCCTGCTCTCCGTATAACTCTCCCGTGTAGATTGTGCCGAAAAAAACCGATTCACAGGGACGTCCTCGCATGCAAATGGTTATAGACTTCCGAAAACTTAATGAAAAAACTATCTCCGATGGATACCCATTGCCAAATATGATTGAAATCCTAGAGCAACTCGGCGAAGCCAGATATTTTTCAACGTTCGATCTGGCGAGCGGATTTCAGCAAATACGAATGGATCCGAGGGACGGCCCGAAGACGGCGCTAAATGGTCATTATGAGTATGCCAGAATGCCGGAAGGGTTAAAAATGCGCCCGCGACATTCCAGTGTCTCATGGACCGCGTGTTATTAGGATTACAGGGCACCAAAATGTTCGTCTATCTAGACGACATAGTGGTGTTCGCTGCATCCCTCGAAGAACACGACAAAAAGGTTCGCAGACTCATGATGCGTCTAGAGAATGCGAACTTGAGCCTGGAGCCTGATAAGTGTTCCTTGCTGCGAAGGGAGGTCGCTTACCCCGGACATATCATCAGCTGCGACGGGCTCCGTATGGATCCGAAGAAGCTTGAGTCCGTCCGATATTTTCCAGTACCAAAGTCACAGAAAAACGTAGGGCAATTTCTCGGCCTTTGCGGTTATTACCGTCGTTTCATTCTCGATTTCGCGGAGATCTCCAAACCATTGTCGGATCTCTTAAAAAAGGGACAACCCTTCGTCTGGGGACCGAAGCGGAAAAAAAGTTTTCGCAAACTACGAAAAGCACTTTGCAGCGAACCGATTTAGCGATATCCCGACCTCGCGAAGCCATTTACTTTGACGACCGACGCGTCGGATATAGCTCTCGGCGCAGTATTGTCACAGGAACACGACAGATGTGACTTGCCGGTCGCGTATTTCTCGCGCGTCTTGTCACCTCCTCAAGTCAACTACTCGACTACCGAAAAGGAATGTCTCGCGATAATCGAATCTATTGAACATTTTGCGACATATCTTTACGGGAAGAAATTCACGTTCGTGGGCGATCACGAGCCGCTGAAATGGATGCAAACCACTCTGGATCCAGGGCAAAGGCTCAACCGGTGGAAAATGCGTCTGCGAAAGTATGACTTCGACTTCGTGTACAAGCCGGGAAAGCTAAACATAAATACCAATGCCCTTTCGCGCAATCCGGTCGCCCGAGCGCTGTCGAGTTCAAGCGATTCGGAGGTAGAAGCCTCAGAAGAGACGAATGAGAAGGGTTTACAGGTATTGCCAATTTCATCTGGCGCTGCTTCCACCGATAAGGGGAATGCGCCGAAGCTCAAACTGATTCTCAAAGCTCCGTCGGGGGCACGGAAGAAAAACCCTCCACGGGTGGTTTTACCGCCGAGCACAGAGGCGGTGGCCGGCCGGATGCGTGCGAGGTTACGCACGACGCCGGCCACCGCACCGGTTTACAAGGAGGTCAGCACGAGCTCGGAGGCATCCGATCCGCCGATACAACGGTTGCATCGAAGCATGCTGCCCGCGGTGCTGCTTCCCCCGAAACGGCCGATAAGTACCCCGCTTGTTGCGCCTGTCCCGGAGGAAGCGAAAACCGATTCGGATACGGCGGCAGCTGAGGACCCGCCGATGAATCCTCCCGGCATTGCCGTTGTCGTTAGGCCACCAATGGATGAATCCGATGATGACGATGTATTCCAGGCTGACGAGATTCAACCACGTGAGCAAACCGGGGGAGATTGCGCATCATAAACAATGCAGGATTCCCTCCAATGGTTCGATGAATCGCTTCAGCTGTTGGAGGAACAATTTGAAAACAAAATCAGTGCACATGATCCTAAGTAGGACTCCTATAGCGAGGAAAATTTCGACTGGCCGGATTTCCTTTTCGAGGGAAACGAAGTCCCACCAGAAACACGGGAAATTCTCAACCCTCTCGATCCGATTGACGAAGCCGGACTCGATCTCGAGCTATCGCGACGGCTAGAGAAAATCGCCGAGCGAGAGAGAGGGGTAAGCGAAGCCGAATTACTTCGGCGCGTAAACCTCAAGGGAGTCACGCTGCCAGGTAAGGAGGATGACACCGATGCCGATGACGAGAGCGAGGAGTCGAAAGAAATTGACCCGAGCCCGTCGGAGGTCACGGTACACGAGGCAACCGTGTCGAACTCGCATCCGCCGCGTCGGAGGGCCCGCGACGATCGGTGAGATGGTCGCTGCCTCCCGCGGGCTACGACCCCATGGCACGTTCGACGCCACACCCGAAGCGAGCGGCGCGCGTGACACCCGAGGACGGTACCCTTGTCAATCCAATCCCCGAGGACGAATCAAGCATTGATCCGATTTCCGAGGGTGAGACGATTGATAATACGATCGTCCTTCACAAAGAAATACCAAAAATCGAAATTAATTGCCTCGATGATTTGTTCGAGGTAGAGCCATTAGACAGCGAGTTTGTTAACGCTGGGCGGGGACCCGAGTCCTTTAGCGATAACGTCGCAGAAAGGTACGATAAGCCGGTAGTCGGTACCCGCGAGTGTCTGACCTACCGATTAGACAATTACGTGCACTTTATTTCAGCGGACGGCGAACTATCTATCCCGATCGAGCGATTGTTAGCCGACCTGGAAAAAATCAACGCACAAGCCATAAAAAAACAAGCGTTACGGGTCGGTCAAATAGCAATAACGCCGCACGGCGAGCGCAATGTCTACAACGTGGTCGTAAAGAACCGTTACTTTGACCAGCCGCTAGACAATAACGCACTGCAGGGTTTAGAAAATTAAAAAAAAAATGCTTATAAATACAGGCGTCGAGTCGTTTCGAATTTCACGTGCAGGGGATTACTCCGACACCCTGTCGAGTGGACGACTCGTCGAAAAACTACACGAGCTCTTCGATAAGTCTGGCGTAGCAGTGACGGTCTGCTATGGCAAGCTGCTATTGCCGCCAGCAGAGTCGAGAGCTAAGATAATAAATGAGTTTCACTGTAGCCTTTTTGGAGGACACAAAGGAATAACGAAGACTTATCGAAAAATCCGAGAACGTTTTTATTGGCCCTCGCTTCGCAACGATGTCCAAAATTTTATTAGACACTGTAAAGGCTGCCAGGAGCGAAAGCTCGTACGGGCTAAGACCCGTGAGCCGATGTTGCTGACGGATACACCCGCCGATACTTTCGACAAAGTTTCATTTGACACCGTGGGCCCTTTATCCACGACGCCTCATGGCAAGAAACATATACTTACCATGCAGGATCATTTGTCGAAGTATTGTTTGGTAGAGCCTATCCCGGATTTAAAGGCCACCACTATCGGTGAAGCCGTAGCGCGCCGATTGTTTACAAAGTTCGGCGCCCCCCGGGCTATTCTAACCGATCGAGGGGCCGCTTTCACCAGCAGTTTGCTGCAAGAAATATCCGAAATATTTCAAATAAAACAATTGACGACCTCCGGGTACCGGCCGCAAACTAACGGGGCAGTCGAGAGGAGTCACATAGTATTGGTGGAATATATAAAACAATATGCCACTCAATACGACGATTGGGATAGCTTATTGCCTTATGCCGAACTCTCGTATAACACGTGTGTTCATGAGGCAACAAACTTTACACCTTATGAAATTGTTTACGGGAAGCTGGCTCGGCTGCCGAGCGAATTCCCCGTTGACAATATATTAGAAACCTATAATTCTTACACCATCGAATTAATCAAGCGATTATCGGAAATTAAAGCGATGGCGGGAGATAATCTAAACGCAGCGAAAGAAAAGTCCAAAAGTTATTACGATCGGAAGGTCCGCCCTTTCGAAGGTAAGATAGGCGATAACGTCTATGTCCTCAAAGAACCAAAGAAAGGGAAGTTTGGTTGTCAATATCACGGGCCATATAAAATCGTAGAAATTTCTGATCGAAGTAATGTAATACTAGAGACGGTAAACGGTCAAAGAATTCGTAAGCATGTTGACAAAGTCAAATTGGCGTACGAATGAATTGGTTTAATTATCCTATGTAAGCCGGGAGGTCTCGAGCGACGCACGGCGTAACGAGATAAGTATGCCGCGCGGAGTAAAGCCAGGCGAGCAGCTAAGACGGGACCTAGCGCGTGCTCCTTCTGAGCGCGCGCCGTCTCTGTCACTCTGCCGACGCCACGTGCGGTCGGACCCTCCCAGGTAATAAACGAATGTAAACGAATGCCGTATGTGAGAGAACGAGTGTAACGAGGTATGAGTAAGACGAGATTAGTCATGTGTTGTGTTTTGCAGACGTAGCTGCCAGTGCGCGATAATCGCCGCTGAATTCTCCCAGGCAACAAAATCTACCTGGTAGATGAAGGTGCTGATGTTATTCATGTGCCTAAGTTACATCCTCGGCGAGTTGAATCAACACGACGTATATCACGTGACCTCGGTGACGGATCGCCCCGGACTGTACTACGAGCGACTGGTTACCCTTCGATTGCAACATGTCGACTGGAGGGTGGCTGTTTTTATCGACCTACAAACATTCGTATCAAGCTTCCCGGAGGAGCAATCGCGATTGTCAGAAGTGTTAGAAAAGTGCCGCGAAGTAACATCCACGCTATTCCACGGCACCACCTTTCCGCGAGGCAAATGTAGCGAATTACTAAATTGGAATCATCTAATCAGCCACGTCGCGCACGCTAGAGCGTTAGCGAATGAGCTGACCAGAATAGCTCAAGATTCAACGCCTATTAGACCTCCCAGTGACCTGCACCTGCGCACGATGAAAAAACGATCCGTGCCTCTAGGATTCATCGGGTCGTTGAGCAAATCGCTCTTCGGGACTATGAACGAAGAAGATGCGGAATATATCAACGGTTAGATCGACAGATTGTTTTCCGATCAGGCTAACATCACGCAGCTTATTGGAAAACAAATGTATCTCACTCGTTCCATCCTTCAGGAATTGCACGAGGAGCATCTTGCAGAAACCAAGAGAGTAAACGACATGGATCAACGGATAACAGAATTATGGAAAACAATAGGAGGAATCACGAAGGATACCGCCGAAATGATTTTTCGCGTCGAGCTCGTGAATTACGCACGGCGCGTCGAGATAAAAATCGATCGCTATATCGACGCGTGCGAGCAGTACCTGCAAGTCATCACAGCGGCGTGTGACGGACGGTACCATCCGGCCGTTCTTACTACGGCACAGCTATCGGGCATCTCACGCGAAATAAGAGAGCGCGCGTCCGAGTTCGAATTCCCGCTTGCCAGCGAATACCTGCGAGGGGAGTTATTGGCAGGAGTAACGCGCGTCGACTTGATGTATCATTCGGGAAGGCTACCGATTATCGCACATATTCCACTACTGGACCGAACGAGTTACAATTTATATCGAATGCATCCGTGGCCGATACCGTAGACAACGATCAACATAACAGGATCGGCTCACATCACGCTGGCTACCACATATATTGCGGTATCCTATGATCGCCGGAATTATTTTCTAGCAGACGGTATTTACGTCGCCGGATGCAGTCGACTCGAACAAAAATACATTCGCACAATGGAGATGCCTTTGCATGAGGTATCGACTTCGGAACAGTGTGAAATTACGATGCTCACGAGACCGTCGGTAGAAGCGTATGGCAACTGTAACGTGAGAATCCGGACCCAACACTGGGCCTCATGGATACATTTGCCATCTCAAGGAGGGTGGCTGTTTTCTCTCAAAGAGCAAGAGAAAATACATATTCTCTGCGCCGGACTCGGGGAAATAACGACG